>CM077805.1:2538651-2601367 GCA_039737535.1 Lagodon rhomboides | reverse complement strand
CCATCCATCCATCGTCATCCGCTTTGTCCGGGGTCGGGTCGCGGGGGCAGCAGCTTCAGCAGCGAGCCCCAGACTTCCTTTTCCCCAGCCACATCAGCTAACCCTGACTGGGGGATCCCCAGGCACTCCCAGGCCAGAGAAGAGATGTAATCCCTCCACCTGGTCCTGGGTCTACCTCTAGGTCTCCTCCCAGTTGGACGTGTCAGGAACACCTCCCTAGGAAGGCGCCCTGGTGGCATCCTCATCAGATGCCCGGACCACCTCAACTGGCTCCTTTCCACGCAAAGGAGCAGTGACTCTACTCCGAGTCCCTCCCGGATGGCTGAGCTTCTCACCCTATCTCTAAGTGAGACCCCAGCCACCCTGCGGAGAAAACCCATTTCATATCGCGTATCCGCGATCTCATTCTTTCGGTCATGACCCATCGCTCATGGCCATAGGTGAGGGTAGGGAGGAAGATTGACCGGTAGATCGAGAGCCTTGCCTTCTGGCTCAGCTCCCTTTTCGTCACAACCGTGCGGTGAAGCGTATACAACACCGCACCCGCTGCTTCGACTCTCCGGTCAATCTTCCACCCCATCGTCCCCTCACTCGTGAACAAAACCCCGAGATACTTAAACTCCTTCACTTGGGGCAAGGACTCATTCCCCACCCTGAGTAGGCAATCCACCGGTTTCCTACTGAGAACCATGGCCTCCGATTTAGAGGTGCTGATCCTCATCCCTGCCGCTTCACACTCAGCTGCGAAACGATCCAGTGTGCGCTGTAGATCTAAGGCCGATGATGCCATCAAGACCACGTCATCCGCAAAAAGCAGTGATGCGATCTCCAGGCCACGGACCTGTAACCCCCCCACACCATGACTGCGCCTCGAAATCCTGTCCATGTATATCACAAACAGGATTGGAGACAAGGCACAGCCCTGGCGGAGGCCAACACCCACTTGGAACCGGTCCGACTTACTACCGAGTATACGCACGCAGCTCTCGCTTTGAGAATATAGGGATTGGATGGCCCTGAGAAGGGACCCCCTCACCCCACACTCCCGCAGCACCTCCCACAGAACATCCCTTGGGACCCGGTCATACGCCTTCTCCAGATCCACAAAGCACATGTGGACTGGGAGATTGTACTCCCAGGCCCCCTCCAGGATCCCTGCAAGAGTAAAGAGCTGGTCCGTTGTTCCACGACCAGGACGGAATCCGCATTGTTCCTCTTCAATCTGAGGTTCGACAATCAGCCGGACCCTCTTTTCCAGCACCTTGGAGTAGACTTTCCCAGGCAGGCTGAGTAGTGTCATACCTCTGTAATTGGCACACACCTTCTGGTCCCCCTTCTTAAAGATAGGGACCACCACACCTGTTTGCCACTCCTTCGGCACCGACCCCGACCCCCACGCAATGTTGAAGAGGCGTGTCAACCAAGACAGCCCCTCAACACCCAGAGCCTTCAGCATTTCTGGTGGTATCTCATCGATCCCTGGGGCTTTGCCACTGTGGAGTTGTTTGACTACCGCAGTGACTTCACCCAGGGAAATCGGCGATGATACCCCATCATCCTCCAGCTCTGTCTCTGCTACAGAGGGTGGCTGAGTGGGATTCAGGAGGTCACCAAAGTACTCCTTCCACCGTCCTTTGACCTCCTCAGCTGAAGTCAACAAGGTCCCATCCTTGCTGTACACAGCTTGGATGGTTCCCTGTTTCCCCCCTCTGAGGTGCCGGACAGTTTTCCAGAATCGCCTCGGCGCCGTCCGAAAGTCCTTCTCCATGGCCTCACCAAACTCCTCCCACACCCGCTGCTTTGCCTCTGCCACAGCTGCGGCCGCTGCGCTTCGGACCCTTCGGTACCCCAAAACTGCGTCAGGAGTCCCCCGGGACAACATGTCCCTAAAGGACTCCTTCTTCAGTCGGACGGCTTCCCTGACCACTGGTGTCCACCACGGTGTCCGAGGGTTGCCACCCCTTGAGGCACCTAAGACCCTATGACCACAGGACACAGCTGCAGCTTCAATAACGGAAGCTTTGAACATCGGCCATTCAGGTTCGATATCCCCAACCTCCACAGGGATGCTAGAGAAGCTCCTTCAGAGGTGGGAGTTGAAGGCTTCACAGACGGGTGCCTCCCCAAGACGTTCCCAGTTTACCCGCACTACTCGTTTGGGCATACCAGGTCTGTCCAGGGGTTTCCCCCGCCACCTAACCCAACTCACCACCAGGTGGTGATCAGTTGACAGCTCTGCCCCTCTCTTCACCCGAGTTTCCAGAATACACGGCCTCAGATCAGATGATACGATCACTCTGTCTGAACTGCCGTTCAGTGCATATGCACAGACGACAGTTGGAGTTTTCCCCCAGCCTTTAAGCGTAGGGAGGCGACCCTCTCATCGCCACCACTGCCACCCATATGGCAGCGCACCCGACCCCAGCAGCTTTTCCTGTGGATGGTGGGTCCACAGGATGGGAGAGGAAGACTTGCCACATTTCTCTTTCGGGCTGTGCCCGGCCGGGCCCCGTGGCAGACCTGGCCACCAGGCGCTCGCTCACGGCTCTGGACGTGGGCCCCGGGCTCCGGACGTTCCTTTGTCCAACCAACTGTCCAAAACCAAAAGATTCTTCATTTACTGACAAAGAAAAGCAGCAAATCTTCACATTTAAGAAGCCGTTAATGGTCAGAACAGCACCAAACTTCAGCAACAGTACAGTAATGGAGTAATAATCATACATTTCAGCAGATGTTTGATGCTTCGTACTGTGTGCTGGGACTGTACATGTACTGTTGCTGAAGTTTGCTGCTGTTCTCACCATTAATTGTGGCTTTTTGATGGCGGTTTCTAATTGGAGACATAAGCTGCAGTGTATTGTTATCGTGCGGCCTTTTCTGAGGTTGCTAAAACTAGCTAAGCTAGCGGTCAGCTAACTTGACCTCTCGAGGGGGAGTCTTACTCAGTGTCACGGTGTGTTAGACCATGGATTAAACTTACACCGGAATATCCCTTTAACTATCAACCACCTGCTGCAAACTAGTGACGACTCATTTGTTACTGATTACTCAATCATTAACCTCCTCTTTCCCTTTTTTTTTTTTTTTTTTTTTTTACCTATCTGACTTGTCTAGCACCTTCTTATCCCCCATCTCCATCTCCAAGCCTGGCCTTGTCTCCTCTGAAACCTGTCTGTAACCTGAGGGAGGAGAAAGGATGGTGTGAGAATTGGTGAAACAGGCGGGACTGAAAGGTAACCCTGAGGACAGGTAGGAGTAAAGCTGATCAACCTGTTTGCCATCGTCACCCTCACACAGACAGTCTGCAGCAGATGAGTGGTCAGATCAGTTGGAGATCAGTCGCACTTGTTTCATCACATTTTCATCAACACAGCAGAGTCTTCAGCATACACAGGTCAGTATAGTGTGATTTTCAGTTGATATGTTTTTTTTTTTTTTTTTTTAGTATTTTTTTGGCCTTTTTATGGCTTTATTGATAGGTAAGCTGAAGATATGACAGGAAATGGGAGGAGAGAGAGGGGGAGTGACATGCAGCAAAGAGTCCCAGGTCGGGAGTCGAACCCGGGTCCGCTGCAGCGAGGACTTAGCCTCTGTACATGGGACGCCTGCTCTACCAAGTCTGAACTGCCGTTCAGTGCATATGCACAGACGACAGTTGGAGTTTTCCCCCAGCCTTTAAGCGTAGGGAGGCGACCCTCTCATCGCCACCACTGCCACCCATATGGCAGCGCACCCGACCCCAGCAGCTTTTCCTGTGGATGGTGGGTCCACAGGATGGGAGAGGAAGACTTGCCACATTTCTCTTTCGGGCTGTGCCCGGCCGGGCCCCGTGGCAGACCTGGCCACCAGGCGCTCGCTCACGGCTCTGGACGTGGGCCCCGGGCTCCGGACGTTCCTTTGTCCAACCAACTGTCCAAAACCAAAAGATTCTTCATTTACTGACAAAGAAAAGCAGCAAATCTTCACATTTAAGAAGCCGTTAATGGTCAGAACAGCACCAAACTTCAGCAACAGTACAGTAATGGAGTAATAATCATACATTTCAGCAGATGTTTGATGCTTCGTACTGTGTGCTGGGACTGTACATGTACTGTTGCTGAAGTTTGCTGCTGTTCTCACCATTAATTGTGGCTTTTTGATGGCGGTTTCTAATTGGAGACATAAGCTGCAGTGTATTGTTATCGTGCGGCCTTTTCTGAGGTTGCTAAAACTAGCTAAGCTAGCGGTCAGCTAACTTGACCTCTCGAGGGGGAGTCTTACTCAGTGTCACGGTGTGTTAGACCATGGATTAAACTTACACCGGAATATCCCTTTAACTATCAACCACCTGCTGCAAACTAGTGACGACTCATTTGTTACTGATTACTCAATCATTAACCTCCTCTTTCCCTTTTTTTTTTTTTTTTTTTTTTTACCTATCTGACTTGTCTAGCACCTTCTTATCCCCCATCTCCATCTCCAAGCCTGGCCTTGTCTCCTCTGAAACCTGTCTGTAACCTGAGGGAGGAGAAAGGATGGTGTGAGAATTGGTGAAACAGGCGGGACTGAAAGGTAACCCTGAGGACAGGTAGGAGTAAAGCTGATCAACCTGTTTGCCATCGTCACCCTCACACAGACAGTCTGCAGCAGATGAGTGGTCAGATCAGTTGGAGATCAGTCGCACTTGTTTCATCACATTTTCATCAACACAGCAGAGTCTTCAGCATACACAGGTCAGTATAGTGTGATTTTCAGTTGATATGTTTTTTTTTTTTTTTTTTTAGTATTTTTTTGGCCTTTTTATGGCTTTATTGATAGGTAAGCTGAAGATATGACAGGAAATGGGAGGAGAGAGAGGGGGAGTGACATGCAGCAAAGAGTCCCAGGTCGGGAGTCGAACCCGGGTCCGCTGCAGCGAGGACTTAGCCTCTGTACATGGGACGCCTGCTCTACCAAGTGAGCTAAACGGCGCCCCAGTTGATATGTTTTAAGTGTTACTCCGTCTTAAATGTATATCTGGAGGAAAAAATACTCGCCACGGTTCGTCAAACATTGTTTTTGGCTCGAAAAGCATTCGTTTGGTTGAAATAATCAAGGTTTGTAGGACAGAAGGGGGGACCATGTTGCACTACAGGTTTGACAAGTTTACATGTGGTTTAGTTTTTACCTACTATTGATCTCATCAGTTCTCTACCAGACTTTAACTTAGAGTTGCGCGGACCCGGTGCCAAGAGTTGTATTTTTTACCCCGTTTGTTTGAGCTTCAAAACATCAATAGAGAAATACCAAAAAAAAAGTGAGTGAGTGGGAGTGACACTCTGCTGTGATCAGTTGTTTGAGTCAGGCATAGAGACTGTTTTATGAGTAGTTTCGCATGTAGGTTGGTGTAGCACGCCTAGTTTTTGGCTGCTGCAGTCCCCTCCTAATTGGCCTGCGGCTGCTCATCTCGGGTTTAATTACCTATACTCACCTCATCCTGGCACCAGGCATGCAGTTGTGGCATGGTAACATGCTGCTTTTCTGGTTCATAGGGAGTGTCTTTATACTGAGAAAGACAATTTAATTAGCCTGCTGAAATAAAATGTCAAAAAGGACTCATGTAAGTGTAGAATTTGTTTGTGACTTTAACACCTTTAAAATAATCCTGGTTGTATGACGGGGTTTTGGTTTATACCTCGTTGGTACCAGATCCACCCTAGCAAAGCACAACCCCTTCTCCATGTCCATCGACAATTCCACTGTCCCACCATCACCCCAGGTCAAGAGCCTGTGTGTCATCCTGGACGGCACGTTAACCTTCGAAGCTCACATCAGTAATGTTACCCGGTCTGCGTACTTCCATCTACACAACATCAACCGTCTCCGTCCCTCACTTACACCAACCTGCGCTGCTATTCAACACCCTGATTACATCCCGTCTGGACTACTGTAATTCTCTCCTCCATGGTCTTCCTCGGAAATCACTCCATAAACTCCGACTGGTCCAGAACGCAGCTGCTCGTATCATCACCAGAACTCCCTCTGCTGAACACATCACTCCGGCCCTGCAGCAGCTCCATTGGCTCCCTATCAAGTCCCGAGTTGATTTTAAGATTCTCAGATCAGTCCTCCACCGTTGGTCATTCACAGAGAGCAAAGCATCTCCACCTTAAAGAAGAACCGCTGTGTAATTCACACAGAAAGCCGGCGCTGCGGCTCCTAAAGAGGCGTGACGGTACACGTCATGATGATGACGTCGGTGTGTTTTCAAGGTGTTTCCCAGGTGTCCCCCCTGTCAATCTAAACCTGTGGACAGTTTATAATCATATGGATGCTGTTATAATGTGTAGTGATTGAGATCCTGACCCACCAAACATCCTGGAAAGTGACAAAGTGAAGTTAAGTTTTCGTGCTAAATTACATAATTACATAATCACCATCAGTAATCTGGACGCTGTCTGACTCTGTCACTCGCGGGGACGGAGGCTGTTTTCTGGGGGAAAGTTCACTGAAGTCTCGGTCTGGAGGGCTGACCGTCGCGGTGATTTATTTTCAACACAAACACTTAAAGTTTTTTGCCGGTGACAGACGTTGTTTTTTGGGCAGAAATGTGACGAAGAGTCGGTCAGACAGGTGGGAGGACAGACAGGAGGACAGACACTTCTCCACGTATATCTTCGTATTTTTTTCCTCATATAAGTTGCCAAAGACAGTTACAGTCACTATGTTCCTGTTGTTTGTAACGGTGCTTTGTGGGACATTTCTCTTTTATATAGTTGAGTGAAGGACCTGTGTAGTTAACCGACCGTCCGATTGACACGCCCTCGATATGCAAAGCTGGCAAATCTCCAGAGGCGGATCAGCGCCAGAGCGAAATTTCACCCCTCACCGCCTCCTAGAGATTCACACGGAGATGGAGATGGGGAATTAGCGCACTAAAGCCTCCTATTTATTTATTTATTTATCTTCATTTGCACTAAAATGTTTCCTGATTTTGTTGTACTATTGTTGTTATGTGCGGTGTCCTCGAGTGCTTTGAAAGGCGCCTTTAAATAAAATGCAATATTATTATTATTATCTTATTATTATTATTATAAAAATCAATCATTGTAAGATTTGCCCCTTTTCCCTCAGTTTTTGTTGAATTTGCTGGAGAGTGATGACATGAATCTGTGCTGCGTAATGACATGTCTCATGTCTTTTGGTTGCAGAGCGTCAACATGGCGGCTCCAAACTATCAGCTGACTGAAGAGCAGCTTTTGTGCTGCATCTGTCTGGATGTGTTCACTGAGCCAGTCACATTACCATGTGGACACAACTTCTGCAAAAACTGCATCACGGAGCACCTGAATTATAATTCCCAGCGGCAGTGTCCCATGTGTAAAGAGCGTGTTGACAGAAAACATAAACTTAGGATCAACACTTTCATATCGGAGATGGCTGTTCAGTTCAGACATTCTGCTGGAAGGAAATCAAAGCAACATGTTGTCGATCCGAGACAAGTTCCCTTTGATGTTCCCACTCGACCTCAAGTGAAAGCCATGAAACCCTACATGTTGTTCGCGTTAGGCCTGGTGTGTATGACCATCCTCATCGCAATTAACCTTAAACTTCATCAGACGGTGTCCAGCCTGATGAAGGATCAGCTGTCTGATGATGTCGTGGCAGACGTGTGTGCCGAGCATGGCAAACCTCTGGAGCTCTACTGCAGGGACGAACAAATGTCAATATGTCTGTCCTGCGCTGACTCAAGTCACAGATTTCATAATGTTGTTCCTCTGGAGGAGGAATGTGATATTAAGAAAAGAGAGCTATGGAAACAAGAAGCAGATATTCAGCAGCAGATCCTGGAGAGACAACTGAAAAAACAGGAGATCAAACATTCGATGAAGCTCAGCAAGGACGCAGCAGACAGGGAGATGGAAGGCGGCGTTCAGGTCTTCACTGCTTTGATCCAGTCTTTGGAAAGAGCCCAGGCAGAGCTCGTTAGGATGATCAAACAGAAGCAAGAAACGACAGAAGAACATTCAAAAGGTTTCATTCAGGAGCTGGAGCAGGAAAGCTCTGGGCTGATGAGGAGACGGGGCGAGCTGGAGCAGTTCTCATGCTCAAAGGACCAACTCCACCTCCTCCAGAGCTTCTCATCCCTGAATGCTGCTCCGCTCACCAAAGACTGGACGGACGTCAGCGTCTGTCCAGCGTCATATAGAGGAATAACAAGGACAGTTCTGGTGGGAGCTGTGGAGCAGCTGACAGACACAGTAAGAAAGGAGATGACGAAACTACAAGAGGCTGAGCTAAAGAACATCCAGCAGAACGCCGTGGAGGTGACTCTGGATCCTGATACAGCGCATCTGGCACTCGTCATATCCGATGATGGGAAACAAGTACACAGCGGTGACGTATTGAACAAACTCCCAGACAACTCAAAACGATTTGAAACTGCAATGAATGTGTTGGGAAAGCAGGGTTTCTCTTGTGGAAGGTTTTATTATGACGTTCAAGTTACGGGAAAGACTGGATGGACTTTAGGAGTGGCTAAAGTCTCGGTCAGCAGGAAGGGAGACATTAAACTGATCCCTGAGAACGGCTGCTGGTCTATAAGCCTGAGGAAGAGAAAGTACTTTGTGCTTGCTAACCATCCTGTTCCTCTCTCTGTAAATCATCACCCTGAGAATGTGAGAGTGTTTGTGGATTACGACGAGGGCGTGGTCTCCTTTTATGACGTAGATGGTGCAGCTCTTCTTCACTCTTTTACCGGCTGCTCCTTCACTGAGAAACTACACCCATTCTTCAGTCCTGGTCCTGCTGACGGTGGCAGAAATTCGGCCCCTCTGATTATCTTTCCTGTAAGTCAGTAAACATTAAACTAATCACTGTTTTTGCAAAAAAAACCTGCTGTGTTTTATATTTACAGCTACAACACATTAACCTGGGTTGGTAAGATTGTGGAAACCAGCGAGATCAAGGTCGGGTTTGAAAGTGTCCAACGGAAAAAGAGATGTACTAGCGGCTAGTTCACTACTTTCAACAGGGTCTCTGAGCTTTTTAGTCGAATTAAAAACATAAACAAACAATTCTATTAATGTCGAACCATGAAAGTACAAGCACAATACCTGTCACAAACATACATCAGCTGAAAAAGAATACCCAAGCACATACAGGTGTGTGCTTTATGAAAAATGAAATACCGATATAAATATAATGATGTAATACTTTATCGGAATCAGTGTTGGTTTTAATTTTTTTCTTTATCCGATGGCTGATAGAATCCATTCAATAAAAAAATACTTTGGCTCTGATGCAGCGTATAATCTGCAAAGTAACTAGTAACTAAAGTTATCAAATAAATGTGGTGGAGTAAACGTACAAAATGTGGTGAAGTGGAAGTGTGAAAAGACAAAAATGGGAATACTGAAGTAAAGTACAAGTAGCTCAAAATTGTACTTAAAGGTCCACTGTGTAGTGTTTTAAGTAATTTATTACCTCAAATCAGCGTCTTCATCCATAAATAAGTCCTCATTGGTGTAAAATGATCTCTGCCAACAATCTCACTTCTCCTCCTGAGGGAAGAATCACTTCTCTGTATTTCCATAGGACGGGCGAGCTCTACGGAGGCTTCCATGTCCTTCCGCTCTATAAAAAACGATGAACTGGTGAGAGGGACAAAAAGCTCTACGTGGTACAGATAAGGCTAAAGGCGTTTTCACTCAGAGCCAGCGTGACTGTGGAACGGAGAAGGAGCTTAGCCAGACGCGCTCGTCAGCTGCAGTTTGAAGTCTGTTTGAAATAACGTACCTCATCACCCGAAACTAAACTTGATGAAGTGCTGTTTGAAGACATGTTGTTGTCACAGCTTCTTGAATCTTGACACATTCCGCCTGCCGTAGTTCCAACAGGTTGCAACGCACATTTGAAAACGCGAGGCGCTAGAGAGCAGTATTCATTTGACTGCAAGATAACATTTAGCCACTAGATGGCAGAAATAATTCCACAGTGTGTCTTTAAGTACAGTACTCGAGTAAATGCACTTAGTTACATTCCATCACTGCTGATAGTAGATACATCTTTTAAAATTGGCTCCACATTGATGAGCTCCAATATTAAAATGTTCTTACATGTAGCAGGTGTTATGACCTGAGGGGTGATAATTTGTATATTCAGTCCCGTTTGTTTTTTTGTCCTGTATCACTGTTGTGTCCCAAAATGTTCCCGTTCAGGTGGAGGCTGCTGATTGGGGGAAATCCAAATGGCAGGACATTCAAAAGTGGAGCGGCAGCAGACCTCGCGTCTCTCTCTTGCATCTCTGACCCGATCTGGCCAGTGTGGCAACAGTAGAACTGATGTTTGCTTGTGTTAATGAGATTTGGGATCTCATTTGAAAATATTGCATATGTCAGTCCAGTTTTGGTGAGTAGCCTTTTTCTTTGTGAGGTAAGAAACCTGTTTTTCTGTTGACTTTTATTTTGGGTATAGGCAAGTGAGCTTTAAACCCAGCTTGTTTTGTTTATTATTTTAGGCTATGCTCACCCTGAAGTCTTTGATTTCATTTGGGTAAATAAATTCCCTTTATTTTGGACTGCATCTACTTGTTTTTAGTGATTCAGTATTCCCTAGGTATTCCCCATAACATAATAAAAAGAGCACTTTTACTTGTAATTGAGTATTTTTAGATTATGGTGTTTCAACTTTTACTGAAAGGGATATTCCGGTGTAAGTTTAATCCATGGTCTAACACACCGTGACACCGAGTAAGACTCCCCCTCGAGAGGTCAAGTTAGCTGACTGCTAGCTTAGCTAGTTTTAGCAACCTCAGAAAAGACCGCACGATAACAACACACTGCAGCTTATGTCTCCAACTAGAAACCGCCATCAAAAAGCCACAATTAATGGTGAGAACAGCAGCAAACTTCAGCAACAGTACATGTACAGTCCCAGCACACAGTACGAAGCATCAAACATCTGCTAGCTTTGCTGGATTTGTATTAAAAACACAGCACAACTCACCCTCTCCTCCAGCAGCCTGCCTGTGTGGGGAAGCCCTGACGAGTCGATTACCGAGTGCAGTAGATTTCTGCAGCTCAAGGATGAAAATGTCTGATTATTCGTGCGGTCTTTTCTGAGGTTGCTAAAACTAGCTAAGCTAGCGGTCAGCTAACTCTCGAGGGGGAGTCTTACTCGCTGTCAAGGTGTGTTAGACCATGGATTAAACTTACACCGGAATATCGCTTTAAGTACTGTACTTGAGTAAATGTACTTAGTTACATTCCATCACTGCTGATGGTATATACATTTTCTAAAATTGGCTCCACATTGATGAGCTACAATATTAAAATGTTCTTACATGTAGCAATAAAAAGAGGACTTTTACTTGTAATTGAGTCTTTTTAGATTATGGTGTTTCAAGTTTTACTTAAGTAAAGTATTCGGGTAGTTTTTCTATGACTGCTGTTATTAGCTCAAAGCACCACTGTGTCTACAAACAGCCTCAGACTCTTCTTTCAGTCTATACAGAGATGTTCCAGTAAAACTGAACCACAGCCTGTAATCTCTTCTGCTTGTACCAGTAATAAAAATGTACAATACTCCGTAATAACTCTCATTAATGTTATATTAAAGTCTTCCTCTGCAGATACTCGCCCTGCAGCCTGAACCACATCAGTGATTCCCCCACACATGCAGCTGTCAGTCAGCAGGTCGACAGCTCTGTGTATTGTCAGCAGACTTTCCACTGCAGCTCTTCACATTAATGTTGCATAAAGCCAAAGTCTGTTTAAGCAGATTTACACAGTCTCTCCCTCCTCTGATGGTGAGTGGCGTTTCTGCAGCCGCCAGCAGCTTCATTCCGTCGTCTCTGCTGCACACTGAGCGGCGTCCGTCCTCCTGAACACGGTCCAGTTTCCTCAGTGAGTGTCAGTAATGATGTGCTTTACCCGTCAGCACACTATCACAGAGAAGTTAGATTAGTGTGTACTGAAGAACACGAGTACTGGAAATAACTAAGTACATTTACTCAAGTACTGTACTTTCTCCTCATTATGTAAACATGTATTCAGTCATATTACTCTTGAGTACTTTTGTGTACTGGTAACTCAGCAGGCTCTCCTCACAGCAGACACGAGGTGTTTCTAACAACATGTTCTGAAGAATCCAGTGAGCCGACATGAACAGAACCAGAAGTTCATCTATGTTGTTTTTTCACAGCTGTGTAGTTTACAGAGGCTCCAGCAGAGGGCGCTGACGCTACACACAGAGCTGCTGCTGTAAATGTGAAGAAAGAAGCATGAGGCAAGTTAAAGTAAAGTACAGTATCGGCCTGGATGATTATCGGCCCAGATATTCTGCTGTTTTGTTTTTGCTGATCGCAGTATCTAGCAACTAAAGTCATCATGTAAATCTAGTGGAGTAGAAGTATAAAGTAGCAGAATAAGTAAATTATAAATGCCTCAAAATTGTACTTAAATACAGTACTTGAGTAATTGTACCTAGTCACTCTCTTTCACTGATGATCAGACCTGATATCCAGCATTTTCTTCTGATTATTGGAGTCTGATTGCCGTTAAAATACATTCAATGAAAAATGCTCTCCTTCGGCTCTGATGCAGCATGTAATCGGCAAAGTAACTAGTAACTACAGTTATGAAATACATTTATCAGCTGTCTTTGTGGTGCGTTCAGGAACAGCTGGGACAAATCCTACTGATTCTACCTTTAACTTTAATAGTCTTTGAATTATATTAATATGACGTGAGCTTCAGTTAGCTTTGACCACAGATGTCCTTCAGAGGGAGACTTTTTACTCTGATACTCTGAGGACATGTCAGAGCCTGTACTCTATTACTTTACTGGAGTAAAGAAGCTGTATCAGTGCTTTTACTGGAGTAAAGAAGCTGTATCAGTACTTTTACTGGAGTAAAGAAGCTGTATCAGTACTTTTTACTGGAGTAAAGAAGCTGTATCAGTACTTTTACCGGAGTAAAGAAGCTGTATCAGTACTTTTACTGGAGTAAAGAAGCTGTATCAGTACTTTATACTGGAGTAAAGAAGCTGTATCAGTACTTTTACTGGAGTAAAGAAGCTGTATCAGTACTTTTACTGGAGTAAAGAAGCTGTATCAGTACTTTTACTGGAGTAAAGAAGCTGTATCAGTACTTTTACTGGAGTAAAGAAGCTGTATCAGTACTTTTATTGGAGTAAAGAAGCTGTATCAGTACTTTATACTGGAGTAAAGAAGCTGTATCAGTACTTTTACTGGAGTAAAGAAGCTGTATCAGTACTTTTACTGGAGTAAAGAAGCTGTATCAGTACTTTATACTGGAGTAAAGAAGCTGTATCAGCACTTTTACTGGAGTAAAGAAGCTGTATCAGTACTTTTACTGGAGTAAAGAAGCTGTATCAGTACTTTATACTGGAGTAAAGAAGCTGTATCAGTACTTTTACTGGAGTAAAGAAGCTGTATCAGTACTTTTACTGGAGTAAAGAAGCTGTATCAGTACTTTTACTGGAGTAAAGAAGCTGTATCAGTACTTTATACTGGAGTAAAGAAGCTGTATCAGTACTTTTACTGGAGTAAAGAAGCTGTATCAGTACTTTTACTGGAGTAAAGAAGCTGTATCAGTACTTCTACTTTTACAGAAGCATCTGACTTTCTCCTGGAGGACAGAGTGTGTGTGGACAATCAGCTGCAGAGTGAGAGAGTTAAATTTAAACGTTCGGAGCAAACTGGTTGTTTTCTAGAAAGCAGCAGAGGAAACACGATGACAGCTACTGTGTGTGTGTGTGTGTGTGTGTGTGTGTGTGTGTTGTGTAATAATTATATCAGCCGTCAGAGATAATGGATGATTAAGGTTTTCCCTCCGCAGCCTGAGGTGGCCATTAATCTGACATCATGACTGTGAGTGTGAGTCGGTTTGAGTCTGTATGTAGCAATTATTACAGCATCATAACTGTCAGTCTCTGTGTGTGTGTGTGTGTGTGTGTGTGTGTTGAAACTCTCCTCACAGCAGCAGCAGCAGTATTTGAGTCGGAGAGGAGATCCGGTGTGCAGATTACGCCCACGAAACATCTTCGGTACAGTTTAATAACGATAAATATTTCATAACTGAGAGCTTTCAAAGAATTTTGAAGATTTTAGAGAGTAAAAAGTAAAAATGATTCAAGGAAGAATTCTTTGAGAGTAAAGTTGTGATCTTGATGCGATATCTGGAGAAACCTGAGAACTTGCTGTGCTTCAATCTCCTCCTCAAAACACCCAAACGGCAGCCGAGCCTCCAGGATATTCTGTCGGCCGTTAACTTTTCTGTAAACCACACATACGTCCCACATTTGTACCCAACGTGGAATTATCACGTTCTCATGATGTTCTTATGAGCCGACTGTCACATACATGTGACCTGGCAACTTTTCTCCACTGAGGGATGATTTAACGAGACATGGAGACCCTTCCAGCCAATCAGAACCACGGGGAGTTGGACCGTCTGCTGTCACGATCGTGGCCACAAAACTCAGGACATCTCCAGCCGTGTTTGTGGTGTTTGGTTCAGTTCAGGAAAAGAAAATAAACACATTCAGTCTGGTGATGTACGTTACGTGAGGGCCTGTGTTCTCTTCGGGCCGACTGAGATGAAAACAACGCTGCACATGCGTCTCGTCTCTATGACAACGATGTCATGACGACCGCCGCTGTGTGATCCACACTGATCCTTCGTGCTTTACTGTCTGTTTGTTTTGACGTCGGGACATCAGAGCGAGGAGGATGTAGGTGATGACATCATCCATAGGAGACGAAAAATGCAGCGAATATCATCTCCCAGACCGGGAAAAGGAAAAAGAGCCACGGTGACGTCACCAGCGCCTTTCTGAAAAGTTGAGAGACGTGAAGCGCTCGGAGCGGAGAGGGCGCCGGGCGCTGAACCTTTTCCTCTGGACGCCGCCTGCTGGTGGACACAGATCCTGAGTGGATCATCTCAGGTCACGTAACAAGAGTGACATTACTTACATCATCAACAGGTGTGAGCCTGCTGACATGAATTAAAAACAAATCATTCGTGACACTGGGCCACAATAAGGACGCAAACTCTGGTCTCCTGAGGGAAACTCCTGCGAGCGACCGACCCAAACGTCCCCCATCTTGGATTCTTCACTCTCTTCATACCGCTGCACTCGACGGTCATGACACCTGAGGAGGAACCACAACCTCACACTCAGGACAGGATGCTGGATTAAACACATAAAACGCCCAGAGAACGCATTAAAAACCTTCCTTTTTATATTGCATTGAGCAGAATGTAATTTCATCCAGACGGGTAGAGGAGTCTGTAAGGATCCTGGAGAACAGCAAAACGTATTGTTAGACTTCTTCGTCTTCAAGGTTCTTATCTTTCAGAGGAGGCTGGAAGTGAATGCTGATACGTGAGAGGCGACCTTGGCGAATTTCCTTCTTTCACCGCTCACGTCTCTTTTCACGTCGGCGCTGGAATCTGACGAACCACGACGACTAAAGTTACTGTGCTTCAGTGCAGAATGTAGTCCAGCAGAAACAGTTCAGAATGAGCTGCGTGGAGACATCTGATGGTTGTTTCTCTGTTTTAAATCAAGTCTCCAGAACTGTTCTGTGGACTACGACACTTCACCTGACTTGGAGCATGGAGGGAGGAGAGGATGACTGGATTTACATTTTGAGTTGAAGTGTTTTGAGGCGGGACAGTCGGGTTGTAGAGAGGACACCTTACTTCTTTACATCCTGAACACCTTATAGAAGCTGGATCTGATGCAGCTGCATGTACAGAATATTAACAGCTAATGAATTATTGTACTACAACCACAGAAAACCCCCTGGTGTCTGTGGCTCTGTGTGATTTCCCAGCAGGCCGTTGATGTGCTGTAGCACTGAGGACGCTGTATTGTTACGCTGATGAGGACTTTGACTTGTGGTTTACTGTCGCAGCTTTATAGACGCACAGTAAAACTCTGCTGACTGCTGCGACTCTGACAGAGAAGAGGAAGTTAGAGGAGAGGAAAGTCTGTCACGTCTCTCTCACCGGACAGTTCATCAAGAATGGAACTGGAACAAGTGGAAAACAGTGTGTTTTCTACTGTAAAGTGACCTGAAGCTGCACCTTCATGTGCTGGAATTGGGACAAATTGTGATATTAATATATCCTAAAACAAATCGACATTTAATAAACAAATGTTCACAGCTCAGCTTACGACTTTTCTGTATTAGCGTCGTCTTTTCAGCAGGGCGAGGTCGGATGCAGGCGGCGTCTATAGCTCTGGTGCTGGAGACCCGGCTCATACAGCTCGATTCAAGCTGGAGAAACGTGATTATTTGGGCGTGTGAACCTTTAACTGGGTTTAAAAAGGCTTTATTAAGTGTGTAAAAGCCTCCTGCACATTTACTTTGCCGCCGAATCCCCAGATTCACACACACACACACACACACATTCAGCCTGTGCTGGTAATCCAAACTACAGCGAGCTGCCGGTGTGTGTTTGCGTTATTATCTGTGTGTGTGTGCGTGTGTGTTACGAGTGTGTGTGTGTGTTTGCAGGCGTGTGTGTGAGCTCCAGGGTAAATAGCGTCTGATTTGTACTGTGACTCTGCAGCCTTCAAATCTATTTTCTCTCAATGTCACAGACTGCGTGTGTGCGTGTGCATGTGCGTGATTTTGTGTGCGTGTGATTTGTGTGTGTGTGTGTGTGTGTGTGTGTGTGTGTTCAGGGTTTCATGTCAGGTTATAATCCTGTCAGGCTCAGAAACCTGAACTGACATGAACATGAGAGAGAGAGGGATGAATGACAGACTCGCTCTCCCTCTGTGGGGTAACCATGGTAACAGGCCTGCCTCCATCACCACAGCAGCTGGTTGGAAACCGGCTGCCTCTGTGCCCTCGAGCAAAACAGTCTTGAGGGTTTGAGTAACAGTACAAACAGCATTTATGACCGTATGTAAAAAATCAACTATTGATATTGTGTCACAGACGTCTGTTGTGCTGTATTGCAGAGATATCTACTGATGCTAGCATGCTAACCAGGTAGCCTGGGCCCATCCTGTCTCGTATGATTGGTCCATTAATCAATTAGTTGATTTTTTAGATTAATAGTCATTTTTCAAGCAAATATGTCAGTGATTTACTGCTTTTCTTAGTTATTTATGACAGTAAATGAAGAGTCTTTGTGTTTTGGACTGATTAATTGTTTAGCAATCAATTATGAAAACAATAATTAGTTGCAGCTGTACTTGTAATACCACTGTGTACCTCAAGAGGTCATAGTGAGTCACCTCAGTCCAACATGTGAGGATGAAGAAGAAGAAGCGCTGCCCAAACCTCGTTCAGTAGCAAAGAAAACAAGTGAAAAAAGAAGAAAGAAAATCAAATCAAGAGGTAACATGGACGTTGCTTTTCACTGATGGAAAGCAACAGCTTTTGGTGAGTAAAGAGATGAACTTTGATGCTGAACTCACATTTTTCCTCGAGACGGGCAGTTTCCAAAAACACCGTCGCCTCCAGTCTGCCATCAGTCCAACATGTGAGGATGATGAAGAAGAAGCGCTGCCCAAACCTCGTTCAGTACTAACAAGAGGAAATAGAAGAAAAAGAACAGGAAACATGAGAGTTGCTTTCCTCTGATGGACAGCAACAGCTCTCAGCGAGTAAAGAGATGGCTGATCAGAGATTGTAACGATCATTTTATCACATTTGTTTGATATTTTATAGATTAAACAATTGTGACAATAAACAGCAGCCTCTGAAACAAGAATAACAGCGAGGGACTCTAAAAACCAAGGAGTCAAAAGCAAGAAAAACAACCATATAACCACTCTGAAGCACAGAGAAATGTCAAACCTAACGACTCTAATAGTGACAGAAACTAAAACTGACAAGACATAACACAGAAACTGAAAGAAACATATTATTTAAGCTAAAACAGTCTCACAAATCTCTCTAGACCATAGAAATATCAAAAATAATGACCAGAACTGACATAATTCTAAATGAAAGAATCTAAAACCACCAAAAACCAAACACAATACCCTAAAACTGAAATAAATATCAAACTCAGGATCTTTAAACGGACAGTAATATTTTTTTTTAAGCTAAAACAGTCATAAAAATCCCTCTGAAGACCATTCAACCCAGAGAAGTGTCAACCTAATGACTCTAATAGTGACAGAAACATCAGACTAACAACTAAAACTGACAAAAATGTCAAATTAAAGAGTCCAAAACTGCCAAGAAAACAAACGGAAGAAGTAACAAACTTGAGATTCTAAAACTGACACAAAAATCAATCTAAAGCTCGCAAAACCCAGAAAAATATTATTGTAAAACTGACAGAAAATATCTGATTCAAGACTGAAGCGGTCTCAGAAATCTCTCCGAAGACAACACGATCAATCACATTTTAGATTCTTCTTTAAATCATCTAAAACAGACAAAATAAGACATTAAAACCATCAGATATTTCAATCTGAAGACTCTAAAACCGACAGAAACATCATCAAACTGGGGACCGTGAAACATGACGAGGTATCAAATGGAGAAAGAATATTAGAAAGAATATTAGAAATGGGAGCAAAGAGAGAAAATGTGATCAGAAATGATCAGATCGTCGAACACGAACAACAAACAGGAGCAGAATATTCTCTAATGAGCAGCTTCACTCTTGTGTTGAAATAAAAGGTTTGTGAGACAGAATACGAAACAACCTATTCTCCTGCTGTCACACTGCAGTAGGCCTCTGTGTGTGTGTGTGTGTGTGTGTGTGTGGTGTGTGTGTGTGTGTGTGTGAGAGATATTACCATATCAATGGTTTCCTTCTGATAGCTTCCTCCCACTTCTTCTCTCCCTTTCTGTTGGGACGTAATTGTGGCTGATTATCAGAGGAGCACTGCTATCAACACACACACACACACACACACACACACACACACACACACACACACACACACACGCACAGGTGATGTGAGTCAGAGCAGGTAAATGTTGAAGCATCAGAGGAGATCGTCCGTCGAGGAGAGAAAATAAATCGGCTCACTGAGCGGAGAAATGTGAAAAAAAGGGGGAGAAAGACGACACAAACTGGTGAGACGGTCAGACAGACGGGTTTAAACCTGCAGCGACTGACATCAACACATCATCACCTTTTGATTTTCACCTAATTTGAACGTCCTCATCTGAAAAAACGACTGTGCAAGCAGCTTATTACTGCTTATTACCCATAGTTAACTTGATTGTTAGCCGGCGCCCTCTGGTGGCCGTAGTAATCATTACAGCTGCAAAGGAGGAGGTCAGAATGACAGCGGTCACTAAAGGCCTCCACACATCGCCCAAAGCCTTATCCGACTTCCTTATCCGACCACTCCGTCGCCTCCTGTCTGACCCGTTCGGTAGAAAAGTTGCATTGAAACACACCGCCCCGGCTACACAGCAGCGTATACGTTCTGCAATCAGTCTCCTAAACATCGGGTGGCGCTAGTCTCGTGCCAGTCACCCAAAACATGAAAACAGGAAATGACAGAACGGAGTGCGGACCGTAGCTTATCAGAACAAAGCTCACACAGTGTTAGCTCAGCATTACTTGCGTGATGTCGTATTACGGTGGTCTCTCTTCCACCAGGGCAGCCAGCTGCTCCTCAAAGTCCTCGGTCCACACAGCCATGGCTTCCAAACATACGTTGGTTTATCCCCAAAATAACGAACGGTGAAGTGTTGTTTGTAACTCTGTGCCGTCTCTGTTTATGTGGTTTGTTCATCGTCACTTCCGCCGCCCCTCCCACACGCCGCGCTGATTCGCTGGCACACCGCCAATCAGAATGGTCACTGAACAGCTAGCTAACAACCAATCAGAGTATCCGACGGCGTCCAACCTCAGACGTCCGACTTCGCATGTTCAGTCGGATCAGACGCCGTCCTCGCGCTTCTGCACGCCTCCGACACAGCTGAACACACCGAACAGAGCAGCTCCCGAACTCGTCCGACTCTCTCCTAACGCTTCAGACGTCCGACGTTTTAGCCGGTTTTAGGAGACCACTGTGAAACCAAAAGTCAGAGGTGAGTCTGTCCTTCCGTGAGTTAAAGTTCCCATGAAACAGCTAGTGAAGGGGCTTGTTGTAGTTTGGTGTTCACAGTAGCCGATAACGCCAAAGGTGCATCACACCCTCGGGCGTGGAGCTAGCAGTCCGCCGACAGGATGTAACAACACAGCCTCGCAGAAGTCAGAGGCCAGTTTGTCGACAGGTGAAAGGCTACAATACCGAGTTGGTTTTCTCGCAGAGTTTGAGTCAGTAAGTAGGCCTGCAAACTAGCTATTAGCAGCCACGTTTAGCAGCGCTTAGCGATCACTTTAGCAACAAAGCTAGCCATATCTGTCCTTCACCTCGGTGCTGTAACCGGCCTCCATTGTTCTCGGAGGCTCAGTACAGCTCCGGTCCAGCGGTGTCCACTGAGAGGTTAACAGTAGTTAGTAGTTACTATAGCAACAAGTGAAGCTATCGGTCCAGAGTGGGGGACGTCAGGAAATACTTTCTCCATGAAATATGATTCAGTTTCAGCCAAATCAGTGATTAAAGTTAAGACTAATGGTGGACAGAGTACAGCAGATACATTACTGAAATATTACTCAATTACAAGTAAAAATACTGGTTTTAAAGTAATATATAAAGGTCCTATATGTGAGAATATCACCTCTCCAAACCTTTGTTTTTTGGTCGGTATGTCGGGTTTCATCGGCTTGTTTGTGATCAAAGAGCCTTATTGGCTACAAAAATGCAGAGGAAGTTTGAAATATTAATTCAAATTGCACCCAGTACTGAAGTGAGTATTTTAAAGTAACTATAGACTGATTAAGTACGAGTAAAATTATAGACTTGAAAGTATCCAAAGAAAAAGGCGTATAGGTGAGATACGGCTCGTCTTGATGTGAGTGATAAAAGCACTTTGTGGGAACTTGAAGTGAATTATTTCAAATCAAACCGCGACCTTTTCCTAAACCCAACAAAGTCGTTCTCGCCTCAGTCAAAGCGCACTGCGACTGTGTGACGAAGGTTAGTAAAACTCCCCTCATTTGAGAGATATAACCTAAAAAAAAACACGAGGTTTTTTGAAACGCCGTGTGGTTCCTTCATGTTTTGTATAACGTCTGAGGAGAGGCGCGTCGGCTTTGATCTGGGGAAGCGCTGACAGAAATGTCGACAGCCTCTCTCCATCTCGAGCGTCGTGAAGCACACAGGTGTTATTTTCGTCTGACAGCTGCTCTTTAGGGACGGAGTTGACCTGCCAAATGTTGCTGAAAAAGACGCTAAAAGGACGGGAAACAAACAGATCCTCCGCTGCTTTTAGACAAATGATCAATTTTCCTCCTTTCTCGCTTGTTGCCGTCGTTCTGACTCTGATTCTCTTCATTTTTTTAACATAACGTCTCCACAATAGGCTGAAAATATGGGTGGAAACGTATCAATATTTATATTTGCTGCTGTGAATTGTGCTGAGTAGCTGGAGTGGAACACTTCACGGTAATAAAAGACTTAAACGCAGCTAATTGGTCCGTTAAACGTCTTTGTCGCTTCATATGTTGACTAAATGTAATGTCACATGGTGTTAAATATGCCGACACTCTGCCAGCCTCCCTCTGTAGACTTGTTTATTTATTTATGTATTTATGTGCAAATGTGTGTAAACAATATGGCAGTGAATAATTATGTATATTAGTGACGGGAGCCCCTTAAGGCTGCTAATTAATATTCAGCTGATTATGTGGAGGAAGAAAACATTAGGTGGGAGTCATTAAGGTCGGGAATTATGACATAAATTATTCAAAGACAGAGGTAATCATAACCGAGTGTGTTCAGAACCAACATTAGAAAAAAGGCTAAATGAGAATAAAACCAACAAAACAGGATCAGTCATCACTTAAGAGTGTAAATCAAAGTTTGAGTTTTGAATTCAGGCAGAAATAAATTCAGTATTTTTCATATCAGATTGAGACACGACGTGAAAAAGATATCCAGACTGAAGTCTGTGTCTTCTTTTAGTCCTGTTGTTCACTGAAATATTAAATTGTGTGTTGTTGTTAAGCATAAATCTTAATCGTAATATTTTTCTGCGTCTCTTAATAGTCGTGAGTCTTTGAAGCAGTTTAGCATCTGTTGTTTTGCATCTTATGATTTTGTGTCTCTATATAGTTGTTTGGCTTCTCTTTAATAATAGTTTGGGGTCTCTTGGCAGTCATGTGATATCTCCTGTACACTCTTAGAAATAAGGGTTCCAAAAGGGTTCTTCTACAAGGGCTGAGGTTCTACCTGGAACCATTTACTTCTGAAGAACCCTTTCCTGAAGAAAGGGAAAGGGTTCTTGGTAACACTAACGGTTCCAGTGAGAACCATTTTGATCCTGAGAACCCTTTAAAAACCCTTTCCTGAATAAAGGGTTTTAAAAGGGTTCTTGGTAACACTGACGGTTCCAGTAAGAACCATTTTGATTCAGAGAACCCTTTAAGAACCCTTTCCTGAATAAAGGGTTTTAAAAGGGTTCTTGGTGACACTAACGGTTCCAGTAAGAACCATTTTGATCCAGAGAACCCTTTAAAAACCCTTTCCTGAATAAAGGGTTTTTCAAGGGTAATTGGTAACACTAACGGTTCCAGTAAGAACCATTTTGATCCAGAGAACCCTTTAAAAACCCTTTCCTGAATAAAAGGTCTTAAAAGGGCTCTTGGTAACACTAACGGTTCCAGTAAGAACCATTTTGATCCAGAGAACCCTTTAAAAACCCTTTCCTGAATAAAAGGGTCTTAAAAGGGCTCTTGGTAACACTAACGGTTCCAGTAAGAACCATTTTGATCCAGAGAACCCTTTAAAAACCCTTTCCTGAATAAAGGGTTTTAAAAGGGTTCTTGGTAACACTAACGGTTCCAGTAAGAACTATTTTGATCCAGAGAACCCTTTAAAAACCCTTTCCTGAATAAAGGGTTTTAAAAGGGTTCTTGGTAACACTGACGGTTCCAGTAAGAACCATTTTGATCCAGAGAACCCTTTAAACCCTTTCCTGAATAAAGGGTTTTAAAAGGGTTCTTGGTAACACTAACGGTTCCAGTAAGAACCATTTTGATCCAGAGAACCCTTTTTTGGAGAAAGAGTTCTTCAGGGATTGTTGAAAGCATGGGTAGAAGATCCTGTATGGGTTCTTTGTAGAACCTCTCATGGGGGGTTCTGGGTGGAACCTTACACACACAGTTCTAGGTATAACCCTTTATGTTGGGTTCTAGGTAGAACCTTTATAAAAGGTTCTACCTGAAGCCAAAAAGGGTTCTCCTATGAGGACAAGCTAAATAACCTTATATGGTTCTACTTAGAACTTTTATTTCTAAGAGTGTAGTTCTTTTTGTTTCTGATGTTGTTCATGTATCTTTTAGCATCTCTTTGTTAATGTTTTGTGTCTCTGTCGTCGTTTTGTAGTTGTTCTGCGTCTCTCTGTAGTCAGTTTGTTGTTGTTAAGCGACTCTTTGTCGATGTTTTGTGTCTCTTTGTAGTCATTTCATGTCTATTTGCAGTTTTTTTTAACATGTCTGTAGTGGTATTGCATCTCTTTACATTAATTTTTTGTCTCCTTGCAGTTGTTAAACATATATTTGCAGATGTTTTGTGTCTTTGTAGACGTGGAGGCACAAAACCCGCTCCAGTTGGAAGAAGCTGAACCTGCAAACCATCCAAAACATTTGGGATGAACTGGAACATCGACTATGATCTTGATCATCAAACATCCGCCTAACTAGTGTCCTTGTGTCAGAATGGGGAGAAGATGTCTGCAGCCAGTCAGTCAGAAAGCCTGAAAGTAGGTTAGCGAGGTTGTTATAGCAGCAGATTATCGCTATGGTGTTGGAATGACATGGTCAGCAATTATACATGGACGTAATGCTCACCGCCTGTTCTTTGTGGTTGTTCTCTCCGGTGCGTGGGCCTTCAGAGCAGGATGGAAGCCGGGCGGTTGTCGTGGAGGAAGCTTTGTTTCTCTCCTCATACTTTCACCTCCAGTTTCTGAATTTCAGATTAAATCACGAGCGTGACATTTAAAATATTCTCTCTCACGTGGCAGAATCTATTCTCTAAATTTAGTAACACCACTATGAAGTCAATCTCATCTCATACATGTAGTGTCAATGTGTGTGTGTGTGTAGCTGCAGCGTGTGTGTGTGTGTGTGTGATTGAATATAATTGGCTCCTGCAGGAATTCACCGTTTTCCTTCTGCAAAATGTACAACTTTTGCAGAAATCTTTGAGCAGCAACAGACAGGACCAATCACACGGGTCGCTGCTGATGGAGGTTTTCAGCCAATCAGCACCTTTTGTTTCCCACTAACGAGGCTCGTTACGGAGACAGACAGGTGTCAAACAGACAAACTCTCCTGAGCAAGAAGATGAAGTTTTCTGCCTCGTTAGCTGCTCGTTTTGTTTGTCCAGTAATTAAATATCAAGTAGCCCCGCCCCTCTTGTTATGCGGGTCATGTGATTGGTCCAGCAAGAAGTCGTTAGTGGTGTTAACATCAATCTAACGAGGGAGGTCAGACTGGAACAAAGAGCTGCGAACAACATTAGAGAGAAAACAGATTCCTCTTCTCATCCATCCATCAAGTTTTCTAATTTACTTTTCTCTCAGCCAACCAGATCGTCCGGTTTGACTCTCCTCGCATTAGAGTGTCGCCACCAATCACAGCGCAGATCTATCAACGTAATGAACACCGCTGGGTGTGTGTGTGTGAGTGTGTGTGTGTGTGTGTGTGTGTGTGTGTGAGACACTTCCTGGGTTTGATTGGTCGCTTTTCTTTCATATTTCCACTGCAGCGTCAGTTCATATGTCACAGTTAGAGACCAGCAGGACAACATACACACACACACACACACACACACAGGGTTCCAGTTTTCCCAGTAAACACACCAACATCTTCGGCTGTCGCAGCTGCAGTGTCTCTGGGTTAGTTAGCAGCAGTGTTGTTGAAGTACCAAAAAGTCCTACTTGAGTAAAAGTAAAGATATCGTGTTAAAATATTACTTACGTAAAAAATGTATGTATGTAAAAGTATCAAAAGTAAATTATATATTTATATATTTATGTGTAAGTATATACTCTATACTATGGGTGGATCATTAAGAGTCTGGCCAATTATGTGATATTCAGTGTTTTTGGTCAATTTAAACATGCAACATGTAATTTCTTTCATGTAATCTGAAAAGAAAGTGTTTTATATCTGCCTCCAAAACGTAGTGGAGTGGAAGTATAAAGTAGCAGAGAATGGAAATACTCAAGAAAAGTACAAGTACATCAAAATTATACTTACGTACAGTACTTGAGTAAATGTAATTAGTTACATTCCATCATTGTTTAGTAGCAAAGGAGGCCGAAGAGGTCGGTGTGTTTACAGGGGAAACTACATTAACACAACAAAAACTATAGAACAACATAGAGAATAGAGAATAAACTGAAAGAGCAGAGGGATCCTTTAAACACACACAGACACACACACAGACACACACACACACACACACACACACACAGGAGAGGAACCATCATTTATTCAATATTCCATTACCTTCTCATTTGAGGCGAGGGACTCATTCATTCTCATCAGGACAGCGAGAGAGAAACAGGATATTGTGTATTAACTCCATCAGCGTAATGATGTGGAGATTTTATATGACGTGTGTGTCCACTGTGAGGACGGCGAGGGCGGAGTCTGTCTCGAGAGCTTTTCCCAGCAGCCACTGGGGGGCGCTGTACGTCTGTCCGTCAACACAAACAGCTTTCTGTCAAGATTTTTTTTTTAATTTTACATCAGCTCAGAGAGTAGCGTCTCCTTTCTCCTGGCCTTCTTCCTCACCTCATAATAATCTTTCATACTTCACTCTTTCGTGACCTACTTCCTCGTTACCCCATTTCATTACACTTATTTCAATCCCAACTTCCCTTTTTCTTTCATTACCTCGTCCTTTTCTCATTCCCTACCACCTTTCCTTCCCTGCCTCCTTCTCCTCTTCTTCATGACCCAGAACAGATTTCTTCTCTCGGCCTCTCCTCCTCCTCCTCCTCCTCGCCTCCTCCCCCAGATTAAAAATCAGACTTCCAGCAGATAAATGGAGGCTCTGAACATATGGGTGGCCTAGTTTCAGCCTCTCTCCTCCTCCTATCGATCCCTCCGTCCCCCTATCAATAACCCATCATCCATTCCTCAGTCTCTGTGAAACAGAATGAGCTGGAGGAGACGAAAGAAAAGTAAAAACTCCTCAACTCTGCCGCAGGTTTTCTTTAAAGATGGAATATTACGGAAAACAGGAATTCTCTGGACCTGGGGTGAATCTTTGCGCTCCTCGCTGCTCCGACCACTTTTCAACATGATGAAATTACATTATTCAAGACGTTACTCAGTGTGATGTCACAGCGGGAGAAACTAAAGATATTCATGGTGTTACTATTTCTGTCTCAGGTTTGTACACCGCCGTCGTCCAAACCTCAGACGAGACGAGTCGACACGTAAACCGTCATCGTGAGCTGATTTTGCAACGCAAGAATTCAATCACACGCTGACTTTTGAAATGAGAAAGCAATCGGTGTTCCAGTAATTTCAGACTCATGAAAACTAATTTTTGTTTTTTGAGATGCAAGAGCTGTTTTACCATTTATGAATCACTTGAAGGCGAGACTGTACAGGCGAACAACGTAATACTCGTGGTCGCACTTTATTTCAGAGTTCACTAATAAGACCTTATAAGACAATTAAAAAAGCGTTCTCTTTCCAGCCTCCTTTAACAAAAACAAGCATTTTATCTTGCAGGAGGCGGGACTTGCTGCTCTACTGCTGCCTCCATTGTTTAGTCGCGTCACACAGTAACATTCAAACTAACAGATCGAGGCAGCGATGGACCAACAACTGTGGTGTTCTGCAAGATAAAATTATAAGTTTTGCTAAAGGAGTCTGGTTTGTTTGGAGAAAGCGCTTGTTGGCTTATTCAACAGTGTTTTCTGGTTGGAAAAGTGGCTTTATCGTCTGTAATATTGACTGCTGACTGGAGCTGGAGGGGAAATGTACTTTACCTCAAAAGAAAAGAGGGAAAGAACAGAAAGAACCAGAGTCTCTGCTGAGTGCTGAGTCCAGTCAGAGTTGACCTGAGTTCTTAAAGTGCATATTGCAGGTTAGACACCCCCTTACACCAATGTTTAGAAAAATAATGTAGGAACAATTTTTTCTTAAAATTATATTTATACATACTGTATTGAGGCTTCTGGAGCCTTTTTTGTGATAAAATTTTACTTCCCCATTTGAAAACGCTTGACCGGAAGTGACGTAGGCAGAGGGAGAGCGGTCAGTTTAGACAAAAGGAAAACAATGGATCCTGGTGCAGATTCTGACCCAGAGGAAACTGTAAATGTATACAGTTACACATACGACGGACCGCAGCCCTACAATTATGAGCCCGTTATGTGTCCCAGAGAGCAGAGAGACCAGGGAGAATTCATGGCCAGAGGAGAGAGACTGAGCAGCGGTGCCAGGACAGCTTATACGCATAGCTAACATTTGAAATACTGTGCTCACATCACAATATTTTACAGATTGCTGTCGTTTATCTGGCAATAAAAAAAACTAGTATTGGTCATCTTATACAGGACTGAGTATTAATAGCCTACTTAACAATAACAGAAACTAAAGAGCTTGTTTACGTCCTGTCTCATACTCGTTATTATACCATGGTCAGGGTGAATACTCGATTCTGATTGGCTGGAGGGTGTACGTTAAAAAGTGTTAATGGACACCTACTAAGTAGTTCCAGTTAAATTGTCTGTTCACCGTCTAAATTAATGCGCTAGCTGGCGTAACCATAGCGACGGGAACGCAGTCAAAGCCTCTGTTTACACTGTATTTCCAGCACTGAGTGCAGTCCGTCAGTCCTTCAGAGCCTTATCCTCTGAACACCACAGGATGGAGACTGTAACACAAAAGCTGCAGAAAGTTCACTTCCCCTCTAAACTTACTGACTTTATATCACAGAAGCGAATAATCTCACATCCCGTTGGCTGTTCAGCTCTCTGCTTCAGGCTGCGGCCACAGTAACGTTACACACGGCCGATCATTTGTTCGTGAACATCTTGATGTTGATTTGGGGACAATGACATGACTGGTAAGCTAGCTAGTCTTGTTGTTAAACATACTGTCAGATTATATTTACTGTTCGTCAACCGTACGCAATGTTATCGACTTTGAATCTTGCTAGCATAGCGTTAGCTTTCTGGCTCACCGCTGAGCGGACTAGAATATCTCCCGTTGCCAAGTCGTATCTAAGGTCCGTCCTATTTACTGGAGAGGTGAACAACGTTTCCGTTGCATAAGAACCTTACGGGAGGGTAATGGTTGTTCCAGGTATTAGTCAAACCCTCAGGCGTTACCAGGGAAACTAAGTTATTGCCTGTGAAAAACTTTATATTTTGATTGTAAAACGCATGAAAATATAAATTAATGGTCTTAATTTATTTTCTTTGGCAAGTGACCATGTTATAAGCGGGTTAATTCCCTTCGAGGTGTCCAAAATCAGGAATTAACGGACGCTTCGCGTCGGACGGTTCACGCCTCCGCGTCGTCCATTAATTTATGTTAATGGACACCTCGTCGGGCATTAACCCTTACATATCCGCCCACACTACGTGTAGCGCTTTACTTTACCGTCCGAGAGACAGAGAGAGAGAGAGAGAGACTGTCTTGACGCACATTGCGTTATATTACTGCGTTACAGCAAATAGTAATTACGTTACTCCCAACACAGAAAAAAGACTTACAGTGCACAGTTCATGTTTACGCCGAGCTGAGTCGTCCGTGACCGTCTCCCGCCGGCGGCAGGACCAGGCGCTGCTGCTGACAGCGGTCCTGATGAAGCGGTGGACACTGAAGGCACCGCACCGGGTGAGAGTCGCGCCTGGTTCTTGCTTCGGCATCCCATGTTGAACTCCATCGGATCACTTGGATAATAATCCTCCGGTCTAAAGTGCGCGCCACACACGACCGCGTTTTTCGTTGCTAACGCAGCGGTCAAGTCCCTAAAGTCTCTTTAGCTGCACAAAACGCACCCAGGCACGAAGAGAGCCCCGTTTTTTCTGTCAGGAAACCGGTGGACTCGGTGTCCTGACAGGCTGGAGTTTGTGTAACCTCCAAACGCCATAATTTACCATTCTGAAGGTAAATCAACGCAATCTAAAACTACTGAAAACACACTGACTCACGAAAACACAACCGCTCTGACCAACTGCCACACTGACGGCAGCGCCTTTTTTTTTCTTTTTTAAATAAATCTTTATTGACAATTAAGGCGAGACACTACAGGTGAATAGGGTAATTTTTTTAAATAATAGGTATCACCATGAAACTTTCTCAGTTGATCACTTATGATTAGATGAGAAAAAAATGTATTGCAAGTTTATTGTATTTTAATGTTTGAATATGCAAATGAGGCATTATCTAATGAAATATGCGCTCATTTGCATATATTTTAAAAAACAAAATCTGATCATGGGATAAAGCCAGGTTAAAAATTCCTTTTTCCTTTTGTTGACATATTAGATGGGAAATTAAAAATTACAGAGGGATTTATGGATATCTACTTTTGTTATCCTGTAAATCAGAAAATACTGTCATTAGCCTTAAAAAATCGATTTTTGCCATGTTTTTTGGGATAAAATGTTATATAAATCAGGCTAGGAATAATATATTTACAAATCCCTCTGTAAATGTCTTCATAATATAGCTGGGTGCAAGACTGGAAAGTTTAGTGTATACAGGTGCAACTGAAGTGGAGATTTTTTACTTGGAGTATGAGAAAAAACTCATTTTGAGAAAATGGCATTTAAAGATTTATATTCGAAAATCCACACATTTCTATTAGAAAAGCATTGCTAGCAAATTTGTGTGTCTGTTTATGTTGTTGTCTCCAGTTCTCTGCAATGGAAGACTATATATAAATTATCCATTTTCATGTATTTGGAATGTTGTATAATGTTATTACCAAGGATCTGACTAGTTATTTCAGTCACAAATCTAACACCGCGAGCAGACAAAATGTGATTAAATATACACATTAATGTATAATTAGGATATTTTCTTTATGCTAGTTTGAAAGATACATGTTCAGGGAGTGAACTGGCTCAAAATCTCAAAATTGACCACTGCAGGAAAAATCGATGTTTTTGCCTGTAGTGTCTCACCTTAAAGAACATTACAATCATGAGGTCAGACAAAAAGGGATTGATTTCAAGAAACAAATGTCATGACACAAAGAACTAAATAGTAAGAAAAAGTAAAAAATAATAAAAAGAAAAGGTACATACATTGGTCACGCAGAGAATACGAAGTACATAGAGTCTGTGCATTCACTGATAATAATAATACAAAAAAATCATATAGTTATTAGATATTAAGGTTATACATTCATCAGGCTGTCATAATATTGAAGAAACAGTTCATTTTTTTGTCTTTTACAATTCTGAGAGACTTAAGAAGATAGTTGAATTCAAGTAGAAACACCTTAAACTTTGGCTTAGCCTTGAGAAATCTGTGTTTGTGTATAAAGAACTTACAAGAGAGAATGAAGAAATTGGTTACAAATTCAACAGATTTGTTACAATGAGTAAAATAACAAAGAACATCTTTGTTGGTGAATGAGACACTAAGAAAGTTAGATAAATGATTTCTCAAGTCCATCCAAAATTCCTGCACAACATTACATTCACAAAATACATGAGCAATAGATTCCTCCACATCACAAAAGACACATTTACTATCCATATCCATAAACAGCTAGCATACGACTCCCTCTCGTGACGTAATATGACGCGCTTTGCTCAAAACTGTCACTTTTTTGGTTAAATTTGTGCCTTAATGTCTTGAAAAACATTTTAAATCCTCAATCATGTTTTCAAAAGGTAATTTTTAGACCAGATTACGCGTGCACTTTAAAAAAAAATATATATAACCTGCAATATGCTCTTTAAGAATAAACCCAAATGATCCAACAGTCAAACTCTGGTGGTGTTTGACCAAAACAATAAAATCTGTGTTTTCAGATCATGTTTTACGTCATCAGACTGATCACAGCAGAGCAACAAACAGTCAGCATGTCGTTATCACTCATCAGTGTGTGTGTGTGTGTGTGTGTGTGTGTGTGTGTGTGTGTGGTCACTGTCACATCTGGACACAATCCACCTGTGGAGGATTGACAGCTCGCTGAGACACACAGAGAGTGTGTGTGTGTGGGAGAGAGTGTGTGTGTGTGTGTGTGTTGAACGTAATGTGAATTGACACATGAGAATACCCACAATCCCCCGGGACAGGTCTCTGAGCTCAGAGCTGAGCCGATTACCTGCTGCTGACACACACACACACACACACACACACACACACACACACACACACACTGCACCGTATGTTCTCCTCTGCTCTGACAAGGAAGTTGACTTTCTGATCGGTTCAGGCTGAAGTTATGATTATTGATCTTTCATTGGTTCTGACACCACGGTGCACGTACGACTGTAACTAACGTACATGTAATCAAATGTGTTTACATTTCTGGGTGAACTGTTCCTTTAACAGTCAGGGTTCAAATCAGGCTTTTGTGTATTCATAGCAGAGCTGCAATGAGCGACATCACAAAATAACCACCACACTCTGAAGGACAGAAGCCGAAGAAGACGAAGAAGAAGAAGCAGAAGACAAAGACGAGGAGGAAGAAGCAAAAGAAGAAGGAGAAGAAGAAGAAGAAAAAGATGGAGAAGAAAAAGAAGAAGAAGAAGAAGACAAAAACTAAGAAGAAGAAGACAAAAACTAGAAGAAGAAGAAGACAAAAACGAAGAAGAAGAAGAAGAAGAAAACAAAGATGGAGAAGAAGAAGAAGAAGAAGAAGAAGAAATCTTTGGCTGACTGTTTCAGACAGGTTTCATCACTGACTCACACAATTAGCATCAGTTAGCATGTTAGCAGCAGCTAATATCTGCCGCTGTGTTTGTCATTCTAACAAGTCAGAGCCACAATCAACACGGCTGAAAATAACAAGCTGCTGCTGAAGGTTTCGTGTTCTGATGTTTGTTAATAAGATTCAGACTGATGATTGTGTGAGTCTGTCGACTCTCAGGTGTCAGAACAGAGTCAATTAAAAGTGTCTGTCGCACTCACATGTAGACCTCAGCACCACGATGCTACTGTGATGATCTGAGAGTACAGAAACACACCGCACCATCATCATCATGAGGAGGAGGAGGAGGAGGAGGAGGAGGAGGAGGAGGAGGAGGAGAGGAGGAGGAGGAGGAGGAGGAGAGGAGGAGGAGGAGGAGGAGAGGAGGAGGAGGAGGAGGAGGAGGAGGAGGAGGAGGAGGAGAGGAGGAGGAGGAGGAGAGGAGGAGGAGGAGGAGCAGGAGGAGAGGAGGAGGAGCAGGAGGAGGAGCAGGAGAGGAGGAGGGGGAGGAGGACGAGGAGGAGGAGCAGGAGGAGAGGAGGAGGAGGAGGAGGGGGAGGAGGAGGAGGAAGAGAAGAAGAAGGAGGAGGAAGAGAAGAAGAAGAAGGAGGAAAAGAAGAAGAAGGAGGACGAAGAAAAGAACAAGAAGGAGGAGAGAGAAGAAGAAAGAGGAGGAGAGGAGAGGAGAGGAGGAAGAGGAGGAGGAAGGAAGAGGAAGAGGGGGAGGAAGAGGAAGAGAAGAAGAAGAAGAAGAAGAAGAAGAAGGAGGAGAGAGAAGAAGAAGGAGGAGGAGGAGGAGAGGAGAGGAGGAAGGAGGAAGAGGAGGAGGATGAGAGGAGAGGAGAAGGAGGAGGAAGGAAGAGGAGGAGAAGAGGAGGAAGAGGAGGAGGAGAAGAAGAAGAAGGGGAGAAGAAGAAGAAGAAGAAGAAGAAGAAGAAGAAGAAGAAGAAGGAAGAGGAGGTGGAGGAGGAGAAGGAGGAAGAGAAGGAGGAGGGGAGAGGAGGATGGGGAAGAGGAGGAGGAGAAGGAGAGGAGGGAGGAGGAGGAAAAGAATTAGAAGGAGGAGGAAGAAGAAGAACCGATCTGGTCTGATCAGCCTCGATCAGCTCAGCACATCTGATATAACACATTTTACTTCACAGGTCTGTAAACTTGATGATCAGCAGGTTGCAACAACAGAGGAACATATTTTACACTCTGCATGAATGAACACGTCAGATATGAAGGAATCTCTCTGTGATTTCACTGCAGCCGTCGCCTCGTGTGTGTTGTAGATGTTTCTGGTGTTTCTGGGGGATCTGAGACTCTCCTGTGATATTTAAAATGTATTAAAGGATTATTGAGTGTTTTTCGCTTTGAGGGAACCGACTCAGTGAGGCTGATGCTCCTGCAGCTGCTCTGCTGAGAATTCAACCGAACAGACGGCCGATTATCAATCATCTTAACGAATCAATCTGCGAGATCAATACGTGAGCCTCGGAGACGTACACGATGTTTCCTTGTTGAGAGGAAATCAAGGATGCGTGTTTTATAAGCAGCCTTCTGGGGACGTCTATAAAACATGTTTGGTATGCAGAGGAGGACATTTACGAGAACTACCACAATGAACTGAATAAAAAGTCTCACTTCCTGGATGTAGCTCCATATAAAAATACTTTCACACAAAGAAAGAGATGAGTAACGTTTGCCGAATGAACAAGAAGGCCTGAACAGTTAAGAACGTGTCGTAGACAGAGTTTCACAAAGTTTATACAGTCACTTCGAACGCAACACGTTTCAAAATTGAGCATTTTCTTAAGGGAGTCTGGTGACTTTCTCCACTTTGTTCTCCAAAGACTGTTTTACTGGACCTCAAATATGTTAGATTCTTTTATAAACGGTGAAATCAGTTGAAACTGTGTGTTACAGCGCACTATTTACAGCGATAACGCGACAAACTGACAATTTTCACAAGAGAAGAAACATCTTAATGTGTTGGATTTAATGCCGATTTCACGAGAACGCACCAACGAGTTAAACTTTGCTGTAGCTGTTTCTCAAAGTTTGTTGAGTCTCTCCTCGTGATGCAACAACTCTTAAAATCACACAATTCGTAAGGGAGTCTGGGATGTTGCTGTTACTAATGACTTCATGACTTTCACACACTCAGCAGCCCACCTTGTGCCACAATTGTGTAAAGCAGATCACAACAAGTAGAATCTACATTTACTGAGTCAGTGCTGATGACTGTTTTCTGCCATTTCACGATCAATTAACGTAATTTACCGCACTGTATATTCTCACATACGGAGCGCTCTTACTGTGGCGAGCGGCCACAGGAAGTGTCGACTCTGCAGTACGTTAGCAGCAGTTTGTCAACCTTAAATCTTAATATGCAGATGGAAACGTCTTGTCTTGATGCGGACGGGAAATCTACATCACATTAATTTTTTATACGCAGGTTGCATGTTTTAACATATTTCAAATCCATGTTTTCGATGCACAGTATGTAAATGTAGTTGTTGTGTTTAATAGAAGTCGTTTTTGATTTGAAGTCGTATGTTTTCAGCCCCTCATGACGTTTTATTTCCACCAGGCCCGAGCCGAAGCAGAAGCACGGTGAAGCGAGGATCTAAATGCGGAGGTTTCGAACATAACATATTGATGCCGGTCCAATTAGCACGTAGTCTGCAGAGCGCCTGACGGTCTCGTGCTGATGAGCTTCGTGCCTTTGTATGTGAGGTGAAGGTGTGATGAAGAAGCTGACATGTTATCTCCGCCTCACAAACATGAGCGGGTCTCTCCGCTGCATGTTAATGTGATCAATCCAACACATAAACCAGGAGTGAACTGCTCGATACTGCATGTTAATGACGACAGAAAACAGACGCTACAGAAACAGATAAAAGGTTGGTAACAGGTCTGGACGTTTCGTGTTAAAAAAGGTGGTAGTTACCCTTAAATTACCACAATAATTACCTCAAATTGTATCAAAATTATTTAATAATATTAATCTACTTTTTCCCAACAAATCCTCTCACCTAAACGATTGAATGGATCAGTCGTTTGTGAGTGAAAACAAAACTTATATCACCGACACACATCCCGGATCTTTGTCGTACAGTCACAGTTTGGTTCAGTTAAGGCAAGAAAAGTCTTTTAACTAATCTAATCTAATCTAATTTAAGGCACAGAGCTGGTAAAGAGTCTTTGTGTTCTGTTCTGATTATCTTGATGAATAAAACCTGTAAGAATCATAAACGTTTTCTGCAATAATCCAAAATCCAACTCAGTAATCCCACAGAGAGAACCAGGACAATGCTAACTTCAGACAAGTGAGAAAAAGTAAATCCTGGTCATACATTTTCAGAAATCCACTCTACTTATGAGCCCAGAGACGCTCTTGCAGCGAAGAACGGATCCGGCGAATAAGTGACTCCGAGAGGAGCAGCAGAAGACCAGAGAGAGGCTGAAGAGGTCGGTGTGTTTACTGGGGAAACTGTGAGTCACTAGCCGTTTTTATTCTGGGCAGTAAGCCACCAATCTGCCGTCCTTTTGGCGGCTCGCTCCGCGGATTTAGACAGAAGGCTGGCAAATTGGTGGTCTGTTTTGTTCCGCCAGTTTTGCCCCTCGGAGGGTAACGTTACACTTATTTGCGCCTCCATTGCTGTAAATCCGAGGCGGCAATGTGGTGGCAAATGCTGAGATGGGCGGAGGTGTGGATGACGTGCACTGCTGCGCACCCACAGCCGGGAGTTTTAAAACCAGGAAACAGCTGATCACAGCAGTCAGTTCGTCACTTCATCCACGAAGATGAGCAGCTGGAAAGCCGCTGAGATCCGGGAGATGCTAGCGTCTCCTCGCTCTCTGTAGCTGTCTTGGTTGTCCGCTTGTTGTTGTAGCGGCGAGCTAATAGCGGTCGCTGCTTTCAAATTAAAAGCCCCCCACTAAGAACCCAGTTCTAAACTCCGATGGGGTGCAATGTAAAGCTCTTATTTTGAAGACAAACTGCGAAAAACTTCCCATAAGGAATGAATGGGACGGGGTCAAAAAAGTCGCAAAATCACCAACGTTTTTCAAACATCTCCTGCTCTGGCAGACTTTGACCTAGAGACACCATTCAAACTTTAAAATGTAGGCACAAGTCTTATCTATTTGAGTTGTATTTGAACTTTCTTTCTACAATGTTTAGTTTTTGAACGGTGACCCTTAATTGATCGTGAGTGATTTCGAAAAACTCAGAAAAACTCAGGATTTTCAATGAGTGTGTATTGCGGAATGTTCGCGCAGCACCAACTGGCAGAGTGGGGGAGCCTGAAAAAACTCTCCGAAAATGTTTCTTTAGATGACGATCCTAGCCACAGATTTCACACTACAATAGTGATATTTTCCAAGAACGTAGCCACACTTGTCTTCTGTCTGGCAACGTGTCCACTTTATCGGGAGGATGTACGGTTTTTGAATTATCTGCGTCTAACCGACACAAACTCCAGCAACTGCCCCATAAGCCCCAATGTTAAACGGGAAGAGGATTTTGGGAGAAAAGCAGAAACTGCCCTGCTTCTCTTCACGCCCAACTTCCTGCTTCACGTCACGTCACATGTTGACGCCTACCAGAGGAGGAAAAGTGGAGGCTGTTTGGAAAAGGAGGAATATTACACCTCCCTTTTAGACAGACAAGGAGGCACATTGCAGCCTTTACCTTGCTGCATATCTAAAAGGGGCTAGTGAAGCCATAATAAATAACTTCCAGGACAAGTTTTTTAAATTTCCTGTTTTCAATCTGAGCATAAAATCAAAAGTAGGAAAAACAAACTGGTGTTAGCGAGCATACATTCTGTCGGGAGGGTTACTTAAACACTGTATTCCGATACTGTTACTGTCACATAATATTAAAGTAACTTGATTATTTCCCGTTACGTTTGGATTACCTCGTATACCAAAAATCTTTATGTTTAGATCTGTATCTGTAATCTAATTACTGTAATCAATTTTGTGTCCTGATTACAGAATCCCATTACTAACTCATGTTATTGCTCCGTTCGCTACCACAAGCTGATGATGATGGATATACTGTATCTACGTCCATGTGCATGTGTCATCAAACTAATCTAAAAAATAATACAAGCAGACGTCGGACAGATGTGGGAAAGCATTCATGTAGCTCAGCCGTGGACTTCTGAGTCCTGTGTGTGACTGATGGCGGTCAGGTCGTCGGCTTCACCTTTGCTGCACGGTTAAAAAAACGATTTAATATAAATGACAGTGTGCTGGTGTTGGGCCGGCGGGGTCTCTCTGTGTGTGTGCAGCAGTATAATATATCCTCTGTCACGTCTGCCTGCAGGTCAGTTCCTTCCAACCTCCCGTTCCTCTTCCCTCCTCTTCTCTCAGCAGGAGGTGTATTGTGGAGTGCAGTCGGTGGAAACCGCAGCAGCAGCTTCCTTTGATCCGACGCCGAGGCGGCCAGATTGGATGTTTCTTTTTATCGCATTTGATCACGAGCTCGGCCCGCGTCGGTACCGCCGAGGGCGCCGATGAACACGCTGACACGGCCACACAGTGATGCAACGTCCTCAATCCGTGATGAGGCCGACGCCGCGGGGAGCCGACCAATCAGAGCAGCCTCGAGCGATGCTTACTGAAAAAGCCGCTTGGCAAATTATACGGAAGCTGTTTTTCTTCGGAGACAGGTGTTCCTCTTGTATCGTTTGAAGAAGCAAACGAGGCGTAATTAAAAATGGAACAAAACTCTGAGGCAGAAATCTGAATGAATAAGAAAATACTCATCAACAGCTGTAAAAAAAAAAAAAGATCTAAGAGATATCACCATGAAACCTGCACAGCTGATTACTCAACATAAGACAACAATGTTTTTGCATAACAAGTATGACAGGTAACTTCTGAGTCCCCCACTGGACCAGAGCATTAAGAAACAATGATTATTCCACCTTAAGTGTCTCCAAAGTAAAAGTAGGTAGACTAAGAGACTTGAGAAATTAAGGAACTTAACTTTGTGATCAAAAGAAAGTAGTAAACAAAGTATAAACAAGCTTTTTAACCAAATGATCTCAGTAACTAAAGTCGTCGAACATCTCCCCACGCTATATGCAAGTAAACATCGCTGCGCTGGGACAAATGGGTTCATGTTTTACACAAATAAAGAAATAACTTCATGTAAAACATTAGCTGAATTAACAAGAAGGCCCGAATAGTTAAGAATTTGTCAGAGACAGCTTTTTACAAAGTTTTAAAAATTTCTCCTAACGCAACAACTCACTAAATTGAGTCTTTTTTAAAGGGAGTCTGGCGAGTTTCTCCACAGCGAACAAATAAGTAGTGTATATTGGTTACTGCCAACTGTATTTGTACATTTTAAAAGTTAACTGTTAATAAAATGTTGTCTTCTTTAATAAACTGAGTGTAAATGGTGAAATCAGTTGAAACAGAAGACACACTTTGGACACAGAAGCAGACAGACTGGTACAGTGATGCTGCCACAAACTGACACTTTTTACATGGAAACAAACAACTTCATGTTTTGCAGTTAATGCAGAATAAACGAGAAGTGTCCAGTTATTTAGAATTTGTCTTTGCAAAGTTTCTAAAGTTTGTAAAATTTGTCGTCCTTCAACAGATCTTAAAATTGTGTGATTTGCAAAGGGAGTCTGGTGATGTTGTGGTAAGTAGTTTAATCGTTGGATCAGTTGAAACAAATGACATCAGCAGGTTAATCTGCATTAAAGTGAACCACACGGAGATCAGACGTCAGTCAGAGTGATGGGATGACACAGATTAACTAATCTGGACTAAACTCAGGGATTAAACTCAGGTGTTGGACTCAGGATCTAATCTGCATCTACAAGTGGAACGTGCAGTTTTGGGTCTGAAGCTCTAATTACATCCAATAAATTAAACACGTTAGATCTCTGCCGCCCTCCTTGTGAAAACTTATCTTCCCCGACAGGAAACTCATTTCTTGACCCGTGAAGTTTGAAGTTTCTCGCCGAAATATTTCATGAGCTGCCCTCCTCCTCCGGTGGCCGACCTTGGCTCTCCTTCTCCTGCTTCTCCTGCTCCTCCTGCGATTATCTCTGGATCGGCTTAATTACCGCTCATTCATCTTTGCTGCCAGGACCCAAGGACGACACACACACACACACACACACACACACACACACACACACACACACACACACACACACACACACACACTCTCTCCGCCCATTTCTCCTTGTTTTAGAAAGTTAATTTGAGGAAATACTCCTTTAATTATGATTCATATCTGGGTCATTCTGCAGCTTCTGTGTGTGTGTGTGTGTGTGTGTGTGTGGTAACATTAGCATAGAAGCTACGTGTGTCGATGTCAAAGGAAGCGATCTGTTGGGACGTTCATCATTTAAACCACAATTTTCTTCATTTCTCGTCTTTTCATTCAATCTAACTTTATTTAAAATTAACTTTTACCACGTAACGTAGGTCGCGTCCGTCCGGATTCAAACCTGTGACCCTGCAGTCCGTCGGACAAATATATATAATCAGGCCGACACGGTGATTTCATTTCTGAGATACAGTAGATGTGTGTGTCGGCACGCCTCGCCAGCCCTCGTATCGCCGGTGAAACCATCTGTCAAATTACCGTGGCAACAGAGCATCCATCACCCCATCCATCATCGACAGGAGGGATACAAGAGCGAGGAGACGGGAGAGATCGGACAGACAAGAGGAGAGATAACAAGAGAGGAGGAGAGGAGGAGAGGAGAGGATGGAGGGAAGGGAAAGGAAATGAGATAAAAGGAGAGAAAACTACAGTTTGAGGAAGTGAGAAGCAGAGGAAAGGAGGAGAGGAGGTGGAAAAGAAAAGGAAGAAAGGAGGAAGTGAAGAGGAAGGAAAGTGGAAGAAGGAGAAGACTGAAGAAGGAAGAAGAACAGAGGAAGTAAGGAAGGAAAGGAAAGAGGAAAAATGTGGGAAGGAAAAGAGGGAGAGAAGAAGAAGGGAAGGAAAGACTAAGGAGGAGGTGAACAGAGAAGGTGAAGTAAGTAAACTGAAGAGGTTGAGAAGGTGAGAGGAAAAGGAAGGGAAGGTGGAGATAAAGAAGAGATAAAGAGAGAAGGAAAAGGAGGAGAGGAGGAGAGAATGAAAGGGGAAGGTGGGGAAGAAAAAGAGGGATGGAAAAGAAAAGAAGGAGGGAAGGACACCAGGAGAGGAGACGAGGGTAGGAAGAAGAGGTGGAGGTTAAAAAATTAAAAAAGAGGAAGCATGGAAGGAAAGAAGAGAGATGAGAGAATGGAGGAAAAGGAGGAAGTAGGAAAGGAGACAAAGAGAAAGAAAGAAAAGGGAGGAGGGAAGGAAAGGAATGGAGGAGACGTGAGAAAAAAAGGAAAAGAGAGGAAAGAAAATGAAGACATGAAGGACAGAAAACTAGGACAAGGAAACTAGGAGAGGAAGCAAAGAAGATGGGCAGGAGAAAAGGAAGGAAGGAGGAGATAGGAAGGAAGGATGAATGAAGGAGCCAAGGAGGTGAGGAGGAAAGGGAGAGGATGAACAGAAAAGAGTCAAATATTTGAGAAAAAAAGGCGAGAAAAGAAGACAGGAAGAGGAAGGAGGAAGTAAAGAGGAAAGAAGAAGAAGGAAAGTAGAGGTAAGAAAGGAAGCAGGAGATGAAAAGGAGAGGGAATGAGAAAAAGGGTAGGAGAGGTAATGAAAGTAGGAGATGGAGGAAACTAGGAGTTGGGGACAAAGAAAGGGGACGTGGAGAAGATAAAAGATATGAAGGAGGGAAGGAAAGGAGGATGAGGAAAAGTGAGAAAGGAGGCAAGAGGGGAAGGGGAGGTAAGGAAACTAGGAGAGAGGAGAGGAAAGGAAAATCAGATGAGAAGAGAAGACGAGAGAAGTAGAAGAAGAGAGGAAACTAAGGAGGAAGGAAAGAAGGAGATGAGCCAAGTAGTGAAGGAGGAGAGGATGTAAGGAGAGGAGGAGGAGGAGGAGGAGGGAGGAAGATGAAGTGGAGAGGAGCTGTGGAGTGTTTCTGTCACAGAGGAAGGCAGAATAATTCAGTTCTGCTGGAGTCAAGGTGAACTTGTAAATTGTGTTGTAATTCCCAAAACTATCACACACACACACGCACACACACACACACACACACACACACACACACACACACACACACACACACACACACACACACACAGCAGCTGACAGGGTGATGAAAGCAAATCCACAGAGAGCGAAAAAAAAATGACAAGACGACGAAGAAGAAGAAGGGAAGAAAAGTGGAGAGAAAGGAGATAAAACAGTTTGTGTGTTTTCACAGGAGTGGCAGGAAGTGTGTGTGTGTGTGTGTGTGCGTGTGTGTGTGTGTTTCCTGTGTGCGTCCTTGTGCACACACACACTTTGCTGAATCCTCCTCGTTCTCTCTGCAGGGTTAAGACGTAAACTAAATTCTGTTTTTCTGCCTCGAACTGATGTCGGGGATGAAGGAGGCGAGGAAACGAAGGAAAGGAGACCGAAGCACAATCTCCAGGGAGGAAAACACGAGGAAGAGGAAGAAGGGAGGCAGACAGGAGGAGGAAACAAAGAAGGTGGAGACGGTTAAAGTAATAACAGCATGCTAACATCTGCTAATTAGCGTGGAACAAAAACCGAAGTCATGCTGCACTTAATTGACGATAATTATCCCAATTCAGGTTGCAATTATCTCATTAAATCTACCTGTAATTTAACATGTTTTTCATGAGGCTGTCGAACAGACTGTGTAACCGAAGTGTTACGAGGATCATCACGCTGGAATAAACTCACTGTTACTGAGAAAAATCATTCAGAAGAGAAATGACGGAGAAGAACTGTTGGACTGCTGATCGTCTCCGAACGCTTCGTAAACTCATGTAATGAAGAGTTTCTCAGCAACACGTAGTTTCTGTTATGATTTAATAACCTTTACATTTACTCTCTGAACTTCATCGCGGTCAGTAAATATACGATCGCACCTGTTTTTCACTGAAACACCCTGAAGATCATTTTACAATAAATGGATGTAACTTGTTCAGGAAACTTCTGTCTGAGTTCACGAACACTGACACTGAAATTCATCCACTCTCAGACAAATCTGATGTAAAATCAGGACTTTAAAGCTCCACTGTGTAGTGTTTTAAGTAATTTATTACCTCAAATCAGCGTCTTCATTCATAAATAAGTCCTCACTGGTGTAAAATGATCTCTGCCAACAATCTCACTTCTCCTCCTGAGGGAAGAATCACACATTGTGACGTGAAGCAGGAAGTTGGGCGTGAAGAGAAGCAGGGCAGTTTCTGCTTTTCTCCCAAAATCCTCTTCCCGTTTAACATTGGGGCTTATGGGGCAGTTGCTGGAGTTTGTGTCGGTTAGACGCAGATAATTCAAAAACCGTACATCCTCCCGATAAAGTGGACACGTTGCCAGACAGAAGACAAGTGTGGCTACGTTCTTGGAAAATATCACTATTGTAGTGTGAAATCTGTGGCTAGGATCGTCATCTAAAGAAACATTTTCGGAGAGTTTTTTTCAGGCTCCCCCACTCTGCCAGTTGGTGCTGCGCGAACATTCCGCAATACACACTCATTGAAAATCCTGAATTTTTTCGAAATCACTCACGATCAATTAAGGGTCACCGTTCAAAAACTAAACATCGTAGAAAGAAAGTTCAAATACAACTCAAATAGATAAGACTTGTGCCTACATTTTAAATAATAATAATAATAATAATAATAATAATTCCATGTCCTTCCGCTCTATAAAAAACGATGAACTGGTGAGAGGGACAAAAAGCTCTACGTGGTACAGATAAGGCTAAAGGCGTTTTCACTCAGAGCCAGCGTGACTGTGGAACGGAGAAGGAGCTTAGCCAGACGCGCTCGTCAGCTGCAGTTTGAAGTCTGTTTGAAATAACGTACCTCATCACCCGAAACTAAACTTGATGAAGTGCTGTTTGAAGACATGTTGTTGTCACAGCTTCTTGAATCTTGACACATCCCGCCTGCCGTAGTTCCAACAGGCTGCAACGCACGTTTGAAAACGCGAGGCGCTAGAGAGCAGTATTCATTTGAATGCAAAATAACATTTAACCACTAGATGGGAGAAATAATTCCACAGTGTGTCTTTAAGCTGTCTGAGGAGAGAGATCAGAACTACGTCGTAGGTTTCACGCAACTGAAACAAGTCCAGTTGTCCACGATACAGCACTTAGAATTACAATCCTGTGAATATTCTCATTCATCCAGGTCATAGTTATCTCAAGGAAATTGAATCGAACGCAACTGGATTTGGTTTTTGTCTTTGAAGACGTTTCACCCCTCATCCAAGAGGCTTCATCGGTTCTTCATTCTAGTCCCAGCCTAGTCAAGCGAGCAGGAACTGATGAAGCCTCTTGGATGAGATGTGAAACGTCTTCAAAGACAAAAACCAAATCCAGTTGCGTTCGATTCAATTTCCTTGAGATAACTTAGAATAACCTGGACTTGGATGACTGAGAACCTTCATCAACACGTAGTATAACTTACGTAACGTGGGAACGTTTGAGTGAAGTTACAGAAGTCCAAACTGCGAGTGTACGGTGAAGGCCTCGGTACTCCTGTCGCTGTTAGTCGGTAACGATCGTGTTGTTTTGGGGTCGCTTACGATCGCCCTCTTCAGTCGTTCAGTTTGAGGTTGTGTTGATCTGACAGTTATCTGATCTGAACTTTGACCTCTGCACTTCCTCCTGATAAACTCTCAATAAATAATGTTTGTCGAGGAAAACTCGTCGTCCATATTTGGTTCCTTGTTTACTTCTTCTTCTTCTTCTTCTTGTTAAACTTAATGAGTCGTGCCACAACCACCTGCTTTCATCTCGTGCCCTCCTCGCTCCTCTTCCTCTCTCTCTCTGCTGCTGTATAATTGTTTTTTTGTGTCACACTTTCATGCTGCCGGAGGCAATTATCTCTGCGACAACAAAACATTTCTTCTTTCCTCTTTGTTTCTCCCCAGACAAATGGTGTGTGTCACCTCCCTCCTGTCCACACTCGTTTGTCAGAGAGAAACTTACCTTAACTCAAAGCGTCTAATTAAATTCTCTACTACATATTTAAAACGCTGCTTTCATTCCCTCCAGTTTTTATAAACGGCTCTGGACTGACATTAAAAGGCAGGAGTTACTTCACTGAGTGGAGCATCATGTGAGCTTCATCAAGTCAGTAACCGTGTGAATATGAAGACGCTCGATATTCTGTTTGGAGGTGAGGATTTAAGCTCATCTGCGGGGGAACACAGCTCCGACAAGACGTTTTATTGACTTTTAATTCGAGCCGTTAGACTGATGGATTGTTTTCAGGCAGAATCTCATTTACTCGTACAAGTGAGTGATCTCTCCCACCGAGGACGAACCGGGTACTGAAATAAGCAGGTTACATCAGATTTCCTCGGCTCCTTTACTCTCCGTCTCGTTACTTATCTGTGTCACTGCATCTCCTGCATTTAAAGCGGCAATAACTTACAACGGACAAACCAAAAATACACATCCAGCGAATGAATCCTGTTCAGACTCTGTTTTAACATCCGTCCAGAGTGATCTGATCAAAGATGGACAGATTGAAGTCTTGTGTTCAGGTCTCACTTCCCTGCTCTACATGCAAATACAAGACATACATCACTTGGACAAACGGACACAAAAAAAGAAATAACTTCATGTAGAACATTTGCCGAATTAACAAGAAGCCTCAAATATTCAAGAATTTGTCTCATATAGTGTTGCACAAGTTTATAAAGTTTCTCCAAACGCAACAACTCACAAAATTAGACGATTTTTAAAGGGAGTCTGGGGACTTTCTCCCTTAACGACACAGAAGTTGAGTATTTTTTTTACTTTTATAATTGTTCAAGGTAAAATGTTGTTCTCTTACCAATTTAGTGTGAAATCAGTTGAAACAGCGTGTTTAAACAGCTGCTAGAAACAGAGTCAGAGTGATAAACAGCATCCACGACATTTATAAAGTTTCTCCTCGCCTGAAACTCACAAAATTGGATCATTTCTCAAGGGAGTCTGGGGACCTTCTCCATGGGCGTCAAGAAAGTGGCCTATATTGGTTACTGTTCACTGTATTTGTAAAATCTGACATGTTTACCATCAATAAAATGTTCCGTTCTTTCATAAATTGAGTGTAAATCAGTTGAAACAGTGTTTTCAAACAGCTCCCAGATGTTGGCAGGTTGGCACAGCGATGCTGCCACAAACTGACACTGCTGAATTTACAAGAAGGCACCAATGCTTTAGAATTTCTTGTAGCTGTTTCTCAAAGTTCCTTTTCTAGAGTTTCCTGACAACTTCTTGCCAAAATTGCACAATTTCTTAAGGGAGTCTGGTGATACTGCAGCTACTACAGTAGTTCAGTGGTGTGATCAGTTGAGACAGACATTGTGTTCACAAACATCTGCTGCTAACGAGAACCCAGACACTTCGTACTGTGAGAATCCCTGAATCTCTGCTTCGACACCGACAGGTTTATATCATATCCCACCATATTGGACGAATCCAGGAAAATATAACAAGCGACAACAACACGAGTTGAGCCAATCATCCCTTCATTTCAACCAGGAAAAGCTCTTTACGGTCCCTCAAGAAAAACTCCACGATATTCTCCTGGAGGTTCAGCCTGAGCTGTAAACATAAAACATTCAGATATTCTTCACCTCATCAATATTAAACATCCCCTCAAAATGTATATATTTTAAATTAATAATAATATACATTTTTAATGTGAGGGGAAACCCGTCGAGACGCAGCATCTCGTTTTCATGGATCGCCTCGGACACAACAACATGGCAGACATTTAAGGAAACTGATGAAGCAGCACGGAAACGAATGACAAGGAAGCTGAAAAGACAGAATTTAAATGAGAGGTGACCGCTCGACATCTTCACCGCCACCTCCGTCTGAAACAGTCTGTCAGGAACCAAACACTGATCAGAACTGTCAGGGTGAAGCTTCAGCTGCCTGTCACACACCGTTCACTCCGACTGCTTCCTCTTTACATCAGCTCGAATGATTGACTGAGAGGTGGACAGGTAAACACCCGACCAGGTGACACGCAGCAGCCAGACGCATCGCCAGAACAAATTAACATTACTCTGATTTTACTCTGAGAAGGGAACCGTCTCTGGAGCTGCACCGCCAAGCAGGCTGTGGCGACGTCTCGCGAATATCAATCGATTGTGTTCGCTTTCAACTTTTTCAGAAGTTAGACTAAACTTTTAAACTTGAGACAGCAGTAATCCACATTGGACAGTGTACAAAAAAAGACATATAGAGCTAGAAAATGCCATTCATATTCTGAATAGAGTCATAATGTCGTAACCATCCAAAGCAGACTCACCACGAGTTATGACATTGTGAAACGATGGTGTACGATCCTGTAGAAGCCACATGTCCGTAATATATCAACCTTGTTGAAAGAAAAACACGTTTTATTCGCGATGTCATGGAAAAGTACTACACTACCCACAATCCTATAGTGTAACAGCAACGTCTCTGATTGGTGGAGCTCGCTGTTACCATGGAAATGTTTACCGAACCCGCGAATTTCATGTTGGCTAGTTACTGCTACCACTGAACTCTACGATCGTTTACGACAAAGCTACCATGATTTCACTTTCTGACCTACTGCGTGTTTTTAGAGATCGTATCCATGGTAACAGCGAGCTCTACCAATCAGAGACGTCGCTGTTAGATTCGCAGTGGTTTATGGGATGAGTAGTTCCTTTACTCTTAAGATAATAATTTTTTGCGCCGAATTAAATGTTTTATGGTCACGGTTCATCTCGTAGTTTATTGGCTCAGTTCCAGGCTTAAAACTCTTTGTATATGGATTTTATGAAACGTCAATGGAGTGAATGAACGGGAAAAATAAAAAAAGTGGGCGGTCACTGTTGAGCTCTATAGAGCTGTGTTAATTTACTGCCAATGCAAACCGAACATTTCCTGCTTTCAACAGGCAAAATGCACTTCTATTTCAAAGTAGATTAGTTTGAAATATGTGAGCAAGCAGTTTTATTCAGTCTGTGGGAGTAATGTAACGAGAAGGAGCCGACAGATGAAGATCTGTAGACGATGGGCTGCACACCTCCAACTTCTCAGCGAGGTAACCAACTCCTTCTCTCGGATTTTGCAGAGGAGAGGTGAAAACCCGTAAGAGATTAACACCGTTTCAGCTATTAGTCAGACTCTCAGGTGTTGAACGAAAATACATGTTAAAGGTTTTCATGGCTTCATGGACCGTGGTATAAGCAGGATAATGCGTTTCAAGGTGTCCACAATCAGGAATTAATGGACTTCACGGAGACAACTGACCAAGAATAACTACACTAACTTCATAGAAATGTCCGATACAACAAGTAATGTTCTTCTTGGTAACTTTCTTGATGTAGAAACACACGATCGAATACATTCAAAGGTGAATTACAAGAGGATCAGATGCTGAAGTGGACTTGACGTAAGAGAAGAAGGACAGATTCATCAGAGGAGGGTTGTGATTGGTTTACTCGCTCGTCTCTAATGTGTCTCGTGGGGAAACTGGTGTTACAGACTTCCCTAAATATTGATCTCTGCTCCAATTCACACGTGACCCAAGTCAGGAAATGTTCCTGTACATTTCAGGCAGAGCTCTTCTTCTGATTTTCATTTGTAAGTGACAGGTCGGAGCAGCGTTGGATTTCCTTTAACAAATACCTAAATCATCGGTATGTTATGTGGTGTAAACAGGCATGAAACACTCTGATGATTAGATACGTGTGTGGTGAACATCTCTTTGTCTTTCTCTGGCTGCTCGGTGACTCTTTTTAACATTCAGAGCGTCTTCTTCCTGGTGTCTTCCAGTGAATGTGGAGCAGCTGTTATCTGAAAGAACTCGAGATAATTGGTAGACAAGTGGCATTTGACCGCGGAGAGAAGACGCATTTAAATGTGTTTTGCCATTAAAGAAAAAAATCTCCTGTGAATTCTTATGTTCTCGAGGAGAGTTTCTGTGTGTGCGGAGAGCTTTCGGGTTTGTTTCTCAGAAAGTAGAGAGTGCGAAGAAAATCCACCCACAACCTCGAGAACACGAGCGAGTAATTAGAGTATTCCAAACCGCCTCATTTGTATTTCAGCCTGAACTCGAACCAATCACATTTTCATTTCCCTTCAGCAAACCAATCAGTTCCGCTGTCCGAGTTTCAGTCATGTGCAAAATAAGCTGTCAACCAATCACACTCAGCCTTGGGGTAGACACTGGCACGTGATTGGATGCTAGTTGTGTATGCCCGTGTTTAATATGAGTCCATACCAACCCAAACAGCCAATTAATGAAACCTTTGCTGGTTTTAGCCGTTATTGGAGGCCAGGTTGACACCTTGAGCTCTTTGTCAGGGGCCGTTGGGGCCATTCCCAAGTTGTTAGCAGTTTTAATGTTGTGGAAACTTTGGATCCTGGCATTCACGATGCCACTTGACAAGCACCACCCACCAAAAACACCTTTGCAAACCAAGTATTCCCTTTAATGGCAACGAAACTCCCCAGACAGACCACAAAAACTGCTCAGAAATGGTCCAAGAGTCATGAAAAAGAGCTCAAGGTGTTGGTCGGGCCTCCAAATTCCACTGGATCCCAATTTGATCGAGACAGGAAGTTGCCAGAAAAAGTCCAATCCATTTATGTCCCACCTAACAACCTACAGGACCTGAAGGAACTGACGACAACACCATGGCGCCAGACACCATAGGACACTTCCAGAAGTCTTGTTTCCATGCCTCGAGTGTTTTGATGCCTCATGGCAACGGCACTCCCCAATGGCAGTGCCCCCCCAGCAGGACAACGCACCCTGACAGACCACAAAAACTGCTCAGGAATGGTCCAAGATTCATGAAAAAGAGCTCAAGGCATTGGTTGGGCCTCCAAATTCCACTGGATCCCAATTTGATCGAGATAGGAAGTTGCCAGAAAATGTCCAATCCATTTATATCCCACCTGACAACTCACAGGACTCGAAGGACCTAACGACAACACGATGGTGCCAGATACCATAGGACACTTCCAGAAGTCTTGTTTCCATACCTCGAGTGTTTCGATGCCTCATGGCAACGGCACTTCCCAATGGCAGTGGAAGGACAACTCTGCTTAGGATTGACCCGACAAATCTGACAAAGAGCAACATCTCGTTGTCGGCAGACCCTTTGAGTCGTGTTATTTTAGCCATGGATTGGATTAGCTCTTTTTCATGATTCTAGGGCCATTTCTGAGCAGTTTTTGTGGTCCGTCAGGCTTTGTTGTCCTACTCGGGGTACCGATGCCATGAGGAGGTGTACTTTGTCTGCAACGGCGCTTCCAAATTCTGCAGATCCCAATCTGATTAAACATCTGAGGGATGTGTTGGAACAAGTCTGATCTATTGAGGCCGACCTTGAATCAGACTTGGCTCTTATCTGTTTAGCCTTGAAAACTGGACCTCTGTGGGTGTCCTGTGCTGTCTGGCAGATCCTTTGAGTCCTGTAGGTTGTAAGACAGATTTCCATGGATCAACCTCTTGGTCAGATTGGGATCCGAAGGAATGTGGATGCCAGATCGACTCCTTGAGCTCGTTTTCATGATTCCTGAGCAGTTTTTGTGGTCCAAGAGGCTTTGTTGTCCTACTCAGGGTACCGATGCCATGAGGAGGTGTGCTTTGTCTGCAACGGCGTTTGGTCAAACAGGCTTCCAAATTCTGCAGATCCCAATCTGATTAAACATCTGAGGGATGTGTTGGAACAAGTCCGATCTATTGAGGCCGACCTTGAATCAGACTTGGCTCTTATCTGTAGAGCCATGAAAACTGGACCTTCAGGGGGAGTCCTGTAGGTTGTAAGGCAGGTTTCCATGGATCAGCCTCTTGGTCTGATTGGGATCCAAAGGAATGTGGATGCCTTGAGCTCTTTTTCATGATTCCTGAGCAGCGTTTGTGGTCTGTCAGGGGCACTGGAGTGAAATTGCCATTAATATTGTGACAGATCAGTGCGTATGAGTCATGAGGGCCACTTTCCTGCATTACAAGTGCTTTTACTGTTAATACTTGAAGTGCCTTTGGCTGAAAATACTTGTGATGGAGGATTTTCTTTCAGTCACATTCTGGTCCAAGCGCCGAGGAATGTCTGTTTGCGCTGTTCCTGAACGCACCATCGAATCAGCGTTAAAGGAACATCAGACTGAAGAATGATGATTAGATCAAATTAGGAACATCTGTGCTCGAATCAACACACATGTCCAGCCCTCGGTGTGTGTGTGTGTGTGTGTGTGTTCACGCCTTCTGCAGCAGCTGTTTTATTTCCTGCCTTCGGGCCTCTGAAACCTCTCTCACTTCCTGTTTCTCTCTCCTCCATCCCTCCATCTTTCTTTTCTTCTGTCACACTCATTCTGGATTCGTTTTCTCTCCCCCTCCTTCCTCCCTTCTTGGTGTGAATTTATTTCCTCAGGTTTTTCTCAACACTCTCTCTCGCACACACACACACACACACACACACACACACACACACACACACACACACACACACTCTGCCAGGCTGTGATTAGAGTGGAAGGATGGAGGGGATAATGAAAGAGAGGAAAAGACGCAAAAATGCTTTGAGCAACAAACACAGCTGATAGACTGTGTGTGTGTGCGTGTGTGTGTGTGCACGTGTGGTGTGTGTGTGTGTGTGTGCGCGCTTCAAGCTAACTTCTCAGCAACAGCTCCATTTAAATAATGCAGCTCAGTTGTTTTCTTTATTTAAGACGGACAGACGACAGACAGGTTCGTCGGCTTGATTGATTTCTTTTGGCCTGGAGGAAAAACTTCCTCTTCTTTTCCTTTTCTTCTCCACTTTTTACTTTCTCTCCTGAAGGGAGAGAAGAAATAACGATTTCTCCTCCTCCTCCTCCGTCTCGTTCTCTACCTTCCAACAGCAGAAATTTATAGCGGTTGAGAGCGAGAGCATGAATCAAATCAAGCCAACGGAGAGAAATTCCACCCGAGCCGGCCCAGCTTATTTAAAACCGAGCCGCCTGATTGGGGGGGAAATAGCTAGAAGGGAGCCATTTTGGATCCTTTACACGGTCCTCATGTGTTCCTGCAGCTAGCCTCGCTTAGACCAAGATTAATGGTGCGTTCATGTGCTATTAATTAACCGCAAAGTCAGTTTTCCCAGATTACCAGCAGGCATTTTATTTTCTTCCAGGAACAGCCGCTGAGCTAAATCCCAGCGGTAACACAGGACAAGTAATATTACAACACGTAAATATGCAGATACGTCCATTAAAAAATATTACATCTTTGTAAAACGTCCGTCTCTGTTGAGCCCAGAGTAAACTCAAAGCTGCTGTTCATAATTTTCTTTTCTCGCCTCAATTTTTTAGGCATAAATCCGCCTGCAGATGAAAACACAACGGCTCCACATCAGTTTGTCTCACATGGTCCGGGTTCAGATTTATATCAATGAGAATGATCATGTAACACTTGAAGGAAGCGTCACAAACGCAGGGTGAACTGTGCGGTTGTGCTGTCGTAAATCACAGCTCCGACAGATTTCTGTTGCCAAGAAGCGAATTTATAGCGATTTTAAACGTCCCGTTCGCTCACGGTGAGAAACGGCAGCGTGACGACCGACAGGAAAAAACCAGAATAGAGACGGAAAGCGGAGAAACTGACAAACTGCTTATTTCTGCATTTTTGTCAGTCCTTTTTTGTTTTGTGTGTGAACGTTTGTTCTCACAAGGTGAACGTGACACCGTGCAGAGAGGAACAACAAGTCTGACAATCAGAGAAGATGCTGAGTTGACGTCATATGACGCCGAAACATGGCGGACAAAAGTATTTTACCAACATTGCATTGTTTCCTCTCAAACACTGCAGGCTGCTGTTAGTGAAGCCTTTCATTTGTTTCCTTGCATTTCTAGCAGCCACTGTAGAGGAGGGTGAGACGAGGGGTGTTCAGTTGGTCGTAACCTTAAAACGTCACAGCCAGATGCGACTAAAGCCTCGTCCACACGTACCAAAACAATCTTTTCCCCCCGTCTTCCTCGGCATCGTTTCCAGATATTTGCCTCCACATGGATGTAAACGACTCAACACGCTGTAGTTCATATGCCAGGCCTATAGGTGGCGCTGGAAATTCACCAAAAACGGAGAAGAAGAGACGGAGCATGCACATAAAGCTTTAGCGCTGTATACAAACAGACAGCCGAAGGAGAAACCGAACACAACAAGAAGAAGATGAAAATGACTACTCGGTAGTCCTCGAGACCAAGACACTACCAAGACCAGAGAGTATCAAGACCAAGTCAAGACCAAGACTAGTTCAGCTCGAGACCGAGACCAAAACAAGACTAGTTTTTTGCCATTTTGCATGAGTTGTAGAACCTGAGCACCATACTGGGTTCAGCTGCTTAGTATAAATATGAGATTGTATTATTTCAACTACAGGCACAATAATACAGAGACAGAGTCTTGTGTGTGAACTCACTATAAATGTTTTCATCAATTGGCTAAAAATCAAATATGTGTAGCAATTGCATGACCGATTTTCTACAGTATTTGAGGATTGACTCTTGAGTGCTGTTAAGGACTGACATGACTATAATCCCAAATCTAACAAAATAACAAGCCTCCAACAACCCTGCACCTCAGAAAAAGTCTAAAAGGAGTGAGAGAGGACGAGCGCCAACGCCGTCTGTGTCACAAAATAAATCTGATCTTGAAGGGGACGCATAATGATATGGAAAAGAAAAAAAATGTGCCTGTCTGGATATTATAGGTTACAAATCCCTTCGAGACCGCTCGGCCAGTCCGAGACATTGCGAGACTGAGAGGCCCGAGACCGAGACAAGACCGTCGAGGCCGTGACAAGACCAAGACCACGGAAAAGTGGTCTTGAGACCGAGACCGGTCTCGAGAACTACAAGTCTACTACTCGGTGGTCCATAATCCTTTTCTGCTCAGCATCGTGGCAGAGGAGCAGAATATTTCGCCCTGATAGGCTCAATATCTTCTGCAGCACGAACACAAGCATGTAGTCCACCATTGACGCCGCGGGTTCAGAGGTCGAAGGCGAGAGGTCGAGGGGTGGGGCGATGACGTCATCGAAACGAAAACGAAATTTCTCCACCCTGAGACCCGTTTTCAAAAAGTGCGGACAGGCGGCCAAAACGATGCAAAACATGTGCGTTTACACAAAACAGCGTTTCCGTGTGGGCGGGGCCTAAATCCTGCACACTGCTCCTTTAAAACAACGTCTCACTCGTGTTTGTTTACTGTGGAGGACGTCAACACACAGAAACACTTCTGACCTTTAGAGCGACACGGAGGGAACTTTACCGAGGCCGATAAAATATTTATTTTGTCATTACCGTTTATTGTTTTTAATCTTTAAATCCTAATTACAACCTCCGGTGTGACTCTGTTTTGAATATGTACACACACACACACACACACACGAGCTGTGTTTGCCGTTTCTCTGTGAGCGATGTGACATTTTTAAATTCCTGTTACGGTGGTTCTGCACGGCTGGACGCTTTAATAGAAACACACAGTTTCTGTTCTGTAATAACGAGCACAACAGTGACAGAGTGTTTTACTCCTCTGTTCTTTATTTAAAAAAGCCGTTTCGCAGCGCCGCGGGCGGAAAAAACACCTGAAACACAGCAGAAGTATAAAACAGAAATATGCGATTAGGGGGGAATTTGTTTGAGCCTTTTTAACTCTTCCAGTCGTAACAAGGCGTCCGCGGAGAAAACACATTAACCTTTTTACCACATGCTGTTCTGCCGGCAGGAGGCTTTAAACGAAACGTAGAGCTAATGCTGTGAAGAGCTGCATTAACATGAACATGTATGTATTATTAAATCCGACCCTGCTGTAAAAATAGAACAATGAACGGCAGAGAGAGCGACCGAAGCCGTTAAACCAGGCCGCCTCGGTGCTGTAAGAGCAGCCTGGCAAAGCAGCAAAGTGATGAACTCCTTTAAAACTTTATATCAGACAATCGAACAGCGCTGAGCTGTGAGGGGATTCTGGCACCGCGGCCACAGAGCTGGCACGAGTGAGGCGATTGTTCTTTCTACCACGACTACTCCACTACATCCGGGCGACGCTCTCTAAAATATGCATTACTAGGCAGAGTGGTGGATCTCATGAAGCCGAACTAGATCCCATCAAGGTCCAATTTGTAGGAAAGTTGCTTTTGAGTCTCATCCAAAAACCGAAGCTCTGGGATTGTAGGGTCAAGTCAGTCAAAGCGTCAGTATTTGACGAGTTGTGAGTGAAGCCGTTTTTATTCTGGGCAGTAAGCCACCAATCTGCCGTCCTTTTGGCGGCTCGCTCCGCGGATTTAGACAGAAGGCGGCAAATTGGTGGTCTGTTTTGTTCCACCAGTTTTGCCCCTCGGAGGGTAACGTTACACTTATTTGCACCTCCATTGCTGTGTAAATCCGAGGCGGCAATGTGGTGGCAGATGCTGAGATGGGCGGAGGTGTGGATGACGTGCACTGCTGCGCACCCACAGCCGGGAGTTTTAAAACCAGGAAACAGCTGATCACAGCAGTCAGTTCGTCACTTCATCCACCAAGATGAGCAGCTGGAAAGCCGCTGAGATCCGGGAGATGCTAGCGTCTCCTCGCTCTCTGTAGCTGTCTTGGTTGTCCGCTTGTTGTTGTAGCGGCGAGCTAATAGCGGTCGCTACTTTCAAATTAAAAGCCCCCCGCTAAGAACCCAGTTCTAAACTCCGATGGGGTGCAATGTAAAGCTCTTATTTTGAAGAAAAACTGCGAAAAACTTCCCATAAGGAATGAATGGGACGGGGTCAAAAAAGTCGCAAAATCATGGACGTTTTTCAAACATCTCCTGCTCTGGCAGACTTTGACCTAGAGACACCATTCAAACTTTAAAATGTAGGCACAAGTCTTATCTATTTGAGTTGTATTTGAACTTTCTTTCTACGATGTTTAGTTTTTGAACGGTGACCCTTAATTGATCGTAGTGATTTCGAAGAAATTCAGAAAAATTGCAGCATTTTCAATGTGTGTGTATTGCGGAATGTTCGCGCAGCACCAACTGGCAGAGTGGGGGAGCCTGAAAAAAACTCTCCGAAAATGTTTCTTTAGATGACGATCCTAGCCACAGATTTCACACTACAATAGTGATATTTTCCAAGAACGTAGCCACACTTGTCTTCTGTCTGGCAACGTGTCCACTTTATCGGGAGGATGTACGGTTTTTGAATTATCTGCGTCTAACCGACACAAACTCCAGCAACTGCCCATAAGCCCCAATGTTAAACGGGAAGAGGATTTATGTAATGACAGGCTGACAATGACGGTGTGTCGCTGTGCTGTTGGACAGACGTGATATCAAATTGATGGCCCCAAATAATGACGGGAGTGAATGAACGCTGACAACATGTGATAAAAACGTGCATATGACGGGATAATCGGAAAGAAATGAGACGTTGATGTCCGACATGACACTGAGAACGACCCACAGTCTGACTCGATGTCGCCGTAAACGGTGAACAATAAAAGTCAGTCCTGGAGACACTTCTTCTCTTTCTTCTGGAAACATTCTCACTCCAAAGCTTTTTTTCTTCTTCTTCCTCTCCTTTAGTCTTAAACTGCTGAAAATGTTCCCCGCGGGCACCGGTAGATCCTCTCTAGTGTTAATATGGAACTGGGACACGGAGCGAAACAGCATCCTCAGCACGCCTGACAGTGATTTGTTGATCCTCCTTCAGACGATGTGATCAGACAACAGCCGCGTTATGTTCGGAGATTTGTCTTAATATCAGGTGGAAACGTGGAGATTTCAGGCTCCGTCATTAGCCTCCTCATTTCATCTGTCTTTGACTCACCGGCTCTCCGGCTTTTATCTCCTCTCGCTGACTGTACAGTGTGAATGTACCGCTTTGATCTGCTCTCTCGCTGTATGTATAATGTATAGTGTGTGAAAAACCTCCACTACAGCAGCCTGTTTTATAAAGGTTCGAGTGGAGGAGGAGGAGGCCGGTATGAAAATAGACGTAGAGGAGAGGAAATAAAGTAAGAGGTGAACAAACAGAGGAGGGTCATTCCATGAAATCGGTGCCTTTTCAACTTTGAAAAGTTAAAATTTAAATTATATTTAATTGCTATTTTTTTCAGTAGCCAGGAATTAAAGACAGTTTAAAATGACAAGAAATTATATTGTGCCATCTCAGCTATGGAATTTCATATTTTATAACTGTTTTAGTCAAGTCCTGTTACTGGAAAGGTAACAGGGTTGACAGTAACAGGGTTGACCATTTCAAGCTAATTTGCCCATTGCTAGCTAAAACAAATGTTAGCTAAAGCACATGCTATGTACTTTGAAAGGAAATTACATGTACATATTGATTATATTATGAGAAATAAATAATTGTTTGGATTTATATGTTAAAAAATGGTAACAGGGTTGACGTTGTATGCTTGTCCCCCTGGTTCAACCTTGAAAAAACATCAAAAATAGCACATCAGAGATGAGCAAAACTTACTTGTCACTGAGCTGTTAGCATCCTGGTTCAGAGATGATGCAACCTCCTGTAAATCATGTCAAATCTAGAATGTACCGTTATTTTGATAGGGTTTTTTGGTTAGGGTAACAGGGTTGACATAAAATTAAGGGACACCGATAAATTGGTAAATATTTATTACAATTAATATATATATTTTTTTACCAAAAACACTGTTTCACAATAAGATCATACTTAAAACAATATGTAAATGTGAACATTTTAACATTTTGCCAACATTCTACAAATTAAAAGTCCTGCTGACGTACAACAACAACAGTGAGGGACAGGCCAAAAACCTCACCCTCATCAGCTTAAAAATCATTTTTATTATTTAAAATAATATTTAATTGATTTTAATTTGATGTTTTATTGAGGAGAGAAGACATGGTAATGTTATATTTTCAAATTACATCTTTGTTTGTTGTTACTGTAATTTTATGACTGATAATTTCTTGGGGACACAAAAGGCACCGATTTCATGGAATGACCCAGGAAGGAAACGGAGACGTAGAATTAAAAGAAGCGAGAAGATGAAGAGCCAGAACTGAAGGAGGTTCGAGAGAAGCCGATAGAGCCGAGAGCAGGAATAAGAGAAGTGTAGTGGTGAAAAGACGAATCACATTCAGAGGTGACCTCCATTACCCTCGCTCGTCTCCTCCTCTGATGGAGAGAGCGAGCGTGGGAGGAGAGTTGGAGGTGCAAAAACATTACTTAAAGAGGCGACGGAGGCAGCGAGAGAAGTGGATTTCATCAGGTCTTCATTTAACCTGCCGCGGAGACGGAGATGGAAATGTCCACGAAGTGAATAAAACGAGAGGCGACACCAACAAACAGGAGAAGATAAAAGAGGCGGCGTCCGTCGGTCAGAGAGGAAACACAGGAACAGGACTTTTAATTTGAAACTCTTTACAAGTTTAGTGTCTCAGACCTGTGTGTGTGTGTGTGTGTGTGTGTGTGTGTGAGATCAGCATCACTCCTGCTGACACGGCAACAGACCACACACACACACACACACTGTTATCTTGTGTGTCATCTTGTTCCATTAAAGAGCTTCTTCTCTCCTTATCAGCTCCGACCTCCACACACACACACACACACACACACACACACACACACACACACACTGATATCAGCAGCAAACAGATTAAAGCAGGAGGGTTTTTGTTATTTCATGTTGCTGAAGGCTGAGCCGTTTGAGCAGCGGAGGGTCTTTTATTTTGTATTTTCCTCTTCCTCTCGCAGACTGTACGATACAGAAAAAGATCAAACGGTGACATCAAACGGGCGTCTTTCATGTCGCGCTGCAGGTGATGAAGGTGTGTTTCACATGCGGAGGTTCAGTCCTGGAGACGGATCAGGGTTTTATATTCCTCATCAGCATCAAACAAACGAGCTAATGTCCATTTAGAAGATCGTAAAGAGACAATTCTGAAAACGTGACGCTGCATAAAACATCACTACAAACACATCTGTGAATCCTTTTAGGCTCATTTTCAGTTAAAAACAAGATATCTGACTGATAAACATGATTGTTTTTTTGTATATAAACGCTCGTTGAGGACCAGAGCTGAACTTCTCAGTAATTAAAGAATAAATTCAGGCACTTAATTTATAAAATGTGATATAAATTAAAGACTAGTGAGGAGATTAATGTCCCCGACAACCTCTGTAGTCTCATTCAGACACTTGTTAGCAACCGCTAACTGTTTCTAACACATGAAGAGCTTTATACTTAAAGACACACTGTGGAATTATTTCTCCCATCTAGTGGTTAAATGTTATTCTGCATCCAAACGAATACTGCTCTCTAACGCCTCAAGCGTTTTCAAATGTGCGTTGCAGCCTGTTGGAACTACGGCAGGCGGGATGTGTCAAGATTCAAGAAGCTGTGACAACAACGTGTCTTCAAACAGCACTTCATCAAGTTTAGTTTCAGGTGATGAGGTACGTTATTTCAAACAGACTTCAAACTGCAGCTGACGAGCGCGTCTGGCTAAGCTCCTCCTCCGTTCCACAGTCACGCTGGCTCTGAGTGAAAACGCCTTTAGCCTTATCTGTACCACGTAGAGCTTTTTGTCCCTCTCACCAGTTCATCGTTTTTTATAGAGCGGAAGGACATGGAAGCCTCCGTAGAGCTCGCCCGTCCTATGGAAATACAGAGAAGTGATTCTTCCCTCAGGAGGAGAAGTGAGATTGTTGGCAGAGATCATTTTACACCAACGAGGACTTATTGATGAATGAAGACGCTGATTTGAGGTGATAAATTACTTAAAACACGACACAGTGGACCTTTAAACTGTGGGACATTTAATGATGGAGTTTATGTCGGAGAACAAAATGTGTCAACACCTTATTTCTCACATTTAACTGAAAACCAATTAAAAACTCACAGACTTTGAGACGAGGGAACATCTAAAGACACGATCGGTTAAACTTTCACCTCTCTGTTACCGACATCAGGCTGCAGACTGAAGCTAGAATCAACTGAAAACTTTACAGATCAGATCTCATACAAACAACATATAAATCATATTCATTTTATAATTTGGACTCCTGAGTGTTTCCACTGATTCAGTCATGTGGTGTAAAGTCTCAGCCCAGCGAGCGCTGAGCTTTAATCTGCCGTCAGCGTTCCCGTGTGTGTTGTGATGAACCTGTGGAAACAGCTGTCTCCAGCACGCTCGGCTCGTTCGCCACAGTCAGACTACAAACACCGTCTGAGTTAAATCGGCACTATTTTTGGGCTGTTTGTTCATAAACCAGCAGCTGGAGCCTGTTCACAGTTTGTTTTAAACCTGTTTATCTGAGCAGCTCTCGGTTCATAATTAGAGAGCGTTTCCTTAAATATATTGTTTTCAGCGCTTCAGGAGACGTGAAGCTCAGGAGGGTTTTCTCTGCGATGAATCAGATATCACATTCAGCCTGTGATTATTCTCACGCCGTCCTCAGAGAGAGCGACATCGATCTGTTGTTTCTGGATCCACAGTAATAAAAAACAGGAGCTGCTCAGCAGATCTGTGACGTCTGCAGGATTCTATCACTGGTTCTGGTTCTGGTTCTGAGAAATATTCTGACTTTGGGTTTATAAAGTGCAAAGACAAGATATTTAACTGATGGACATGAATGGTTCTTTTTGTGTAAATAAACACCTATTGTGAATTTGATGCCTGCGTGTACGGAGGACCGAAGCTGCCAAAAAAATAACCAAACTACTTAGTAATTATGTAAGGGATAAGGGCATTATCCCGCTGATACCATGGTCACTTGCCAAAGAAAATAAATTAAGACCATTAATTTATATTTTCATGCGTTTTACAATCAAAATATAAAGTTTTTCACAGGCAATAACTTAGTTTCCCTGGTAACGCCTGAGGGTTTGACTAATACCTGGAACAACCATTACCCTCCCGTAAGGTTCTTATGCAACGGAAACGTTGTTCACCTCTCCAGTAAATAGGACGGACCTTAGATACGACTTGGCAACGGGAGATATTCTAGTCCGCTCAGCGGTGAGCCAGGAAGCTAACGCTATGCTAGCAAGATTCAAAGTCGATAACATTGCGTACGGTTGACGAACAGTAAATATAATCTGACAGTATGTTTAACAACAAGACTAGCTAGCTTACCAGTCATGTCATTGTCCCCAAATCAACATCAAGATGTTCACGAACAAATGATCGGCCGTGTGTAACGTTACTGTGGCCGCAGCCTGAAGCAGAGAGCTGAACAGCCAACGGGATGTGAGATTATTCGCTTATGTGATATCAAAGTATCAGTAAGTTTAGAGGGGAAGTGAACTTTCTGCAGCTTGTGTGTTACAGTCTCCATCCTGTGGTGTTCAGAGGATAAGGCTCTGAAGGACTGACGGACTGCACTCAGTGCTGGAAATAAACTGTAAACAGAGGCTTTGACTGCGTTCCCGTCGCTATGGTTACGCCAGCTAGCGCATTAATTTAGACGGTGAACAGACAATTTGACTGGAACTACTTAGTAGGTGTCCGTATACCAGGGATTAATGGACAACACCCTGCAGCCAATCAGAATCGAGTATTCCCCCAGACCATGGTATAAAATATATTATATATTATTATTATTATAATATATTATAGACCAACAGTGTTCAGATACACACGTTTACTCAAGGTAACGGTGTGTCATGTCGGCGCCCTCTGTCCTGACTTCCTGTCCAAAATATGAATTTTTTGTTACCAGAAACAGCTAAAAATCGTCCTGAGGTCTCTTTAAAAACATCTGGTTTTGTCGCCATGAACAAGACTGGAAATGTTCTGACTTCTCATCAAGAACATCATCGTTTTGTTGCTGTTAACATGACGAGAAAGTGTCCAGAGTTACCACAAACACGACAGTAGACGTCCCGACGTCCTGTGTAAAATATAATATTCCGTTGCCAAAATTCGTCTGGAAATCGTCCTGAGTTCTTGTTAAAAATGCCAGTTTTGTCGCCCCAAACGCGTCTGGACATGTCCTGACCTCTCGTCAAAAATATAATGTTTTATCGCAAAAAACACAGCATGAAATCGTCCTGACGTCTCTTTGAAAAACCTAGTTTCGTTGCCAAAAACACAGCTGGAGACGTCTTTACTTCCTGTCTAAATATCCAGCAGTTTCACACTGGAAATGTTGTAACGCTGCCTTGAACAGGGGTCACTGGCTTGCCTAATATCAACACAATACGACCCTTGTGTTGAAACATACGTAGCTCCTGACCCAACAAACGTGTGTGTTCACGGTGATGAAGGAACAACAGTGCGGCTCATCGAAGTGTTTAAATGGATAACAAAACCTGTTAAACCTGAAAAAGACACGTGTAAAAATAAAACGTGTGTCATGTGGACGTGTCGATATCGCGCCTCGTTTGTCGATAATGAAAAGTGCTGATGTTTAAAGATTCCTGTGAACTTTTGCAGGAAAACAATAAAGTGTGTTTCACACCCGCGTACACGACTGATAGCTGAACACGCTCCATATATTTACAGGAGAGAGGAGGTGACGGAGTGAATCTAATTCTGACGGCAGCGTAACAAAGCTCGTCCTCTCAGAGAGTTTCAGCTCTCAGACTTTGTGTTTTGGATTCATTCACGAGACACGGACAAAAAAAAAGGGTGAAACGTCTCATTGGCGGTTCAATTTTATCACTAAAGTTGCAAGAAAAGAAAAGAAAATCCAGAAACCAGAAATCTAAACGTCATAAATATCTCAGGTTGCCTCTCGGCGAGCTGCACCTGCGTCAGGAGGAGTATTGATAGACTGCTGGCACGCAGACAGAAAATCATCATCCGTTTCATCCAAGTTTTCTAAATTAAAGTTTCAGCAGAGCCGAGCAGAACCACGGCGCCGAGCTCGGCAGCAGCAGGAGGTGAAGAACTTCCTGTTCCTGAAAAGTAATTTCCATTTTTATCCTCGAAGAAGAAGAAGAAGAAAAAACGCTGAGAACATTCTGTTTATCATTCTGCTGCTCCTCCTCTCTGAGATTCATGCTCCCAGTCAACCAACTGGATTTGTTTTGTTTCCCAGTGTGTGTGCGTGTGTGTGTGTGTGTGTGTGTGTGTGTGTGTGTGTGTTGATAACAGTGCTCATCTGATAATCAGCCACAATTACGTCCCAACAACAGAAAGAGACAGTGAAGAAGTGGGTGGAAGGAGGAGCGGACTATTGATATGGTAATATCTGTCACACACACACACACACACACACACACACACACACACACACACTGAAGCCTACATTACAGTGACAGCAGGAGAATAGAAGGTTTCATTTAGTCCCACAAACCTTTTATTAGGACAACGGAGTGAAACTGCTCATTAGAGACGGAGACGAGGGAGGAGGTGCTGCGTTCGAGTGCACTCGTGCAAACCGAGCGGCGGCGTAGGTGACGACGGCTGACTGTTTAATTATCGTGATTATCTGACAGAGCGTTAAGAGTTTAGAGCCTTTACAGTCTTTTTTGTACAAGCAGCACTTAAACTCACTGAGATTGATTTCTGTATAATGAGCTCTTTCTCTCAGGAACTTCTTCACCAACTTAACTTTTGGTGTCGAACCACTTTTCCACCGGTCAACAATCCAACTTAAACCCACAAAGATCTGGATTTTGTGTGCAATCGGCTCAGTCACCTCGGCTCGACTTCGATCTAAACGTAAGACGAAGTGATGACGCGTTATCAACATCCGTAGCATAAATGAAGAAGGAGTTTGGGATGCGACACGTTT
>CM077805.1:2358651-2533651 GCA_039737535.1 Lagodon rhomboides | reverse complement strand
CATTTTGAGTTTTTTAATGCTAATGAGCGATGAAGCGCTCATAAACAAAAAGATTGAGCCCACCCACGTATCGAAGACACGTGAAGCAGGCTATGTGCTGCATCGTGTGACTGCAATTCATGGTCCGATTTCCGTGCATGACGTCAGATGCGATAATGCGTGTCCTCGACGGCCAGTAAACGACCCACCACCACACAAAGTCCACTAAAAAGTCAAACTAAGAAGAAAACGAAGGTTTTATCAGCGGCGAGTCGAGAGTCGAAACGAAATTACGACCAAAGCCGGACCGGAACCAGAATAAACATTGGATACATGTTCGACTCATGGAGGCATCTTCAACTTGAACTGGGACTGAAAACAGATGCTGACATGGCTCATTTCCTAGTGACCAGGTAAGAAAACATTACAGGTCATGTTTAGAGCTGGATTTGAAAATCGGAGTGACCTAACGTGCAAAGTAGCGTTAGCTGCTAACATGCTAACATTAGTCCACCGCTGTGTAACACTGAATAGTTACAGACTGCGCATTTACCACTGTCCTTTAGTCTGAAACCGAATGGTTAGAAATATGTGCCATTATATATACGACCGAAAGCCCAACCTGTTATCCGGGAGGTGACGTTAGCAGCTGGCTGTAGCCACAGGCTAACGGTTTGTTTGTGTCTGTGTAGTAGCATTAGCCGCTAACACACAGCAGTCCCGTATCAGAGACGATGTTTTTGGCTGCAGCTGACGGCCGTCGTGTCACTATTGAGTCTTATTTCTTGATCCTGCCTCATGTCCCTTTAACAGGGAACCGATGTGTCCTTCAGTCTGCTGTGACATCAGTGTTTCCTTCAGAGTGACACATAAAGCAGAATAAGTCGTCTGTTGTGGGTTTACGTTCAGCATCTGAGCGAAGGCCTGGTGATGTAACACAACGTAGACGCGTATTTCTTTAGTTACGAACGGGATGTAAGCTGTGGAGCAGAGTGAGACATCTTAGCACAAACACACTGTCTGAAACAACTGATCTGCACTGTGTGTGTGAGTGTGTGTGTGTGTGTGTGTGTGTGTAGTGTGTGTGTGAGAACATCAGACATGCCTGAAGACTTTTTATGTAAAAGGCTTCTTTTTACAAAACAAGAACAAATATAAAAATCTGTGAACAAGTGTTCAAGTGTGTTTTAAAGTGTGTTGTTCAGCGAGTGTGTGTCTCTCTGTGTGTGTGTGTGTGTGTGTGTGTGTGTGTGTGTCTCGGTGTGATTCAGGGTCTTTTGTGGTTTGTGTTCCTGCCAGCTGTTTTTGGAAATCCTCTCATGTTTCATCCATCTCGTACAAAGAAGAAGCTAAAGCGACGTTGTGTGTGTGTGCGTGCATGTGTGTGTGTGTGTGTGTGTGTGTGTGTGTGTGTTCAGGATCCAGACTGACCACATTAACATGCAGATCTTCGTCTCCTCCTCGGCTCGTGTTCTGGATATCTGTGAGTGGATCTTCGGATCGTCGGCGCTCGCCACAACGTTTAAACGCCTGTCGCTCTCGGAGCACCGTGGTCACTAATAACGTTTTACAGTTATTATCTCTAAACACTTTATAGTTTACGCGCGCTTAGTTTCCAGTTTTAGTCACCAAGATAAAAATATCTGCTTTCTAATTAAGTCATTTTCCACGCGGCGCTCGCTGAATGTCTCATTATCTCAACGCGTCCAATCATTTTTCTCGCTCGTAGATTTTTATCAGCGTTGAATGTTTCATTATCTCATTATCTCAAAATCAGATGTTTCTATAGTGTCCAGTTTAACTAACATCAGATTGTCTCATGGTGAGGATTTAATCATAGAAACAGATGTGAAGTGTTTTGTATGCCGTCCGGTCCAGACGACGACAAACAACTTTTAAAATGCTTGTTCCCTGAATGGAGTTTGGATCAACCAGAGCGATGCAGTGCTGAGACGTATTTCCATGACTTACCAGGAAGCCTGACTTTCTCACTGCAGCTCCTTCTTGGTACTGTGAACGTCAACGCCGACAGGCTTTTCGCGACACAGCGTCATACGGAAATTTCGCTTGAGTTCAATATTTCTCAACCCACTTATGCCATTTTTCCACCGACAGTACCAGCTCGCCTCGCCTCGACTCAGCTCGCCTTTTTTGCGTTCCCATTACTGAAATCTGGTACCTGGTACCTGCTAAAGTGGTGCTTTTTTAGTATCACCTCACTATCACAATCACTGATTGGACAGAGAGCGACGCCACTTGACGACTCATGACGAGCGCGACGTCCGAGCCTGACACCCGCTACCTTTAAAAACTAGCATCTGCGTTCAGTCAACATAGCGATTACATGGAAGGAACAACGCGCAGGAACACGGCGTGGACCGTGGCAGAGGTGGAGACGCTCCTGAGTGTTGTCGCTGAAGACGCATCCAGAACGAGCTTGATGGTGCGACAGGAAATGAAAAGGTGCACGTGTTTAGCGTCGCCCACAGCTAGCCCTGTTTATGTGTCGCGTGGATAAGTACGTCACTGATGACGACCCGCCCACGTTGATGACGACCCGCCCACGTCTGATGACGACCCGCCCGCGTTGATGACGACGCGTGACGACCCGCTCAAGTTGATGACGACAGACCAAGTTGATGACGACAGACCAAGTTGATGACGACCCGCTCAAGTTGATGACGACCCGCCCACGTTGATGACGACCCGCCCACGTTGATGACGACCCGCCCACGTTGATGACGACCCGCTCAAGTTGATGACGACCCGCCCACGTTGATGACGACCCGCTCAAGTTGATGACGACCCGCCCACGTTGATGACGACCCGCCCACGTTGATGACGACCCGCCCGCGTTGATGACGACCCGCCCACGCTGATGAGATACTAATTCTAGATGGAAACGCGTCTGATACCAAACCAAGTAGAGCCACGCTGAGCCGAGGCGAGCTGGTACTGTCGGTGGAAAAACGGCAATATACGTATATAATAATCTGCATTCGGTCTGAACACAGCATAAGACTTCCTTGGCGTCTTATGCTGTGTTCAGACAGAACGAGAATTATTCGTGCGACTGGATCACGTACAAAGTCAAGAGAAGCTACCTGGTAAGTTTTGGAAATACGTCTCAGTGCAGCTCTTATTGATCCAAACTTGATTCAGGGAACAAGCATCAAGGTTTTTTTTTAGAAAGACGGCGTTACGATGAAAGCTGCGAGGTGTTTCACGGTTTCAGGCGGCCCAGTTGTGGTGGAAATGCAAAATCCCAATACGGTGGTCGCTCTCAGAGCAGTTAGCGAGCGGAGTGGCCGAGGAAAGTTCATGCTAGGGAGCTTAGTTTAGCTGGTCAGTAAACAGTTCATGGTGACAGTTTGATCCATGCTAGTGATGTTGAGTCTGGTTGCCATGGTAACAACTTTGTATGACTATTAACCACGCCCCCTTGTTCTCGAGACAGGAGGCTGAACAGAGGAGCTGCAGTAATGTGTCGGACCTTTAATAAACCAGAACACGAGCCGTCGTCAGGCGTCGTCGCTTTCAGGGAATCGTCGTCTGTGCGGCTGCCTCTCCGCAGAAACATCCTCCGTGAAGTTATGGAAATGTTCTGACGCCGAATCACAAATGTGAAATTATGCACACGCACAAAAAAAAAGACACGACTCTTGTTGCCATGGCGAAATGTATAATACTCTGCTGCTGCTGAGAGTCGCTGCTCATTAGACGGAAGACAAAGGCAGAGGCTACCCTGGATGACACACACACACACACACACACACACACACACACACACACACACACACACACACACACACACACAGAGAGAGACACACAACAGCAACACAACAACACACACTCATCATATTAATGTATATTCACACCCTGAAATCTTAATCTAACTCCAACCCGACTTTCATTCAAACTGTATTGGGGTTTGCCCCACACACACACACACACACACACACACACACACACACACACACACACACACACACACACACACACCACACACACACACACACACACACACACACACACACATCACCGAGTTCAGTGTGAATGAAGCCGATCAGAAATTAAATTAATTCAGTTTGTGGAGATGAAGAAATGCAAATGAATACTTAGAGAGTGTGTGTGTGTGTGTGTGTGTGTGTGTTTGTGTGTGTGTGTGTGTGTGTGTTTGGCCTCGAGGAAAATCAGCTCAACTTTCATTCATATTGAAATGAACCAGCGAGACACACGAGAAGAAAGGAGGATTAGGAGGAGATGAGGGAGGAGGAGAGGAAGAGGAAGGAGGTGAGGAAGAGGAAGGAGGTGAGGAAGAGGAAGGAGGTGAGGAAGAGGAAGTAAGTGAGGAAGAGGAAGGAGTTGAGGAAGAGGAAGAGGAAGTAGGAGTTGGGAGGGAGGGGAGAAAAAGGGGAGAAGAGGCGAGGAGGAGAGAGGAGGAGTCGGTGTGACATTATCTGTGTTTTCTTGTTTCGCTGCTGCCAAGAGACGAAACTAATCCACTGTCAACACACACACACACACACACACACACACACACACACACACACACACACACACACACACACACACACACACACACACTCTGCCGTGCGAAGCCAAAGTGATTTTCCACGTAGAAACACAACAAAAGTTTCTTGAGAGGTCGCAGCAGCATTTGTAATTATTCAGAAAACGAAGAACTGAGCCGAGGTTCACGCGGTAAACAGGACACACACACACACACACACACACACACACACACACACACACACACACACACACACTTCCTGCTCTCGCTGTCTCTCCTCTGGTGTCACATTACAGTTCAGCCTCACCTGTTGATACCTGGGCTGCTCTAATGATAATCATGTTCTCCGACTGTAACGGAGACGCTCAGAGCTGCAGAGACTCACAGAAACCTGCTGTTCATTAACAACACACAGGAAGCAGCAGAGTGAAACCAGCCTCCACCTGTCTCCACCTGTCTCCAGGTGTCTCCAGGACCACAGTTTGACGTGATGACACATGAAAGGTGGGGTATGGGATTTGCGAAACGCCAGCAGATTTTGAAAATACACGACTCAAATGGTCCTGACGCTGACTCTGACTCCACCCACTCCAAGTACATGGACGCGCAATCATAGATGCACAAGACCTTCGCGCATGCGTCCGTGGAATGACGTTAGCTCACAACTGCTAACTGTGCTGTGTGTGAGGGATACCTTGCCACACACATGAAGCAGCCGGCTCGCTGTGTGTAGCGACACGGCGAGTCTGAAAGGCACAGGCGAAAGCAAAGACGGCATACTGGGGGACAAAAACATCGTCTCTGATCACGGGACTGCTGTGTGTTAGCGGCTAATGTTACTACACAGACACAAACAAACCGTTAGCATGTGGTTACAGCCAGCTGCTAGCGTCACCTCCCGGATAACAGGTTGGGCTTTCGGTCCCATATATAAAGGGACATATTTCTAACTATTCGGTTTCAGACTAAAGGACCGTGGAAAATGTGCAGTCTGTAACTGGGTCATTCCATGAAATCGGTGCCTTTTCAACTTTGAAAAGTTAAAATTTAATTTATATTTAAATGCTATTTTTTCAGTAGCCAGGAATTAAAGACAGTTTAAAATGACAAGAAATTATATTGTGCCATCTCCGCTATGGAATTTCATATTTAATGACTGTTTTAGTCAAGTCCTGTTACTGGAAAGGTAACAGGGTTGACAGTAACAGGGTTGACCATTTCAAGCTAATTTGCCCATTGCTAGCTAAAACAAATGTTAGCTAAAGCACATGCTATGTACTTTGAAAGGAAATTACATGTACATATTGATTATATTATGAGAAATAAATAATTGTTTGGATTTATATGTTAAAAAATGGTAACAGGGTTGACGTTGTATGCTTGTCCCCCTGGTTCAACCTTGAAAAAACATCAAAAATAGCACATCAGAGATGAGCAAAACTTACTTGTCACTGAGCTGTTAGCATCCTGGTTCAGAGATGATGCAACCTCCTGTAAATCATGTCAAATCTAGAATGTACCGTTATTTTGATAGGGTTTTTTGGTTAGGGTAACAGGGTTGACGTAAAATTAGGGGACACCGATAAATTGGTAAATATTTATTACAATTAATATATATTTTTACCAAAAACACTGTTTCACAATAAGATCATACTTAATTTTATGACTGATAATTTCTTGGGGACACAAAAGGCACCGATTTCATGGAATAACCCAACTATTCAGTGTTACACAGCGGTGGACTAAGCTACATGTTAGCTGCTAACGCTACTTTGCCCGTTAGGTCCCAGTTCAAGTTGAAGCTGCCCCCATGAGCCGAACACGTATCCGATGTTTATTTTGGTGCCCGTCCGGCTTTGGTCGGAATTTCGTTTCGACTCACAACTTGCCGCTGATAAAACCTTCGTTTTCTTCTTAGTATGACTTTTAAGTGGACTTTAAACTTTAAGTGGATTAGCTAGTTAGCTCGCTCCAGTAGCTACCGCAGGATGACAACACACAGAAGCAACTTGCTCTGGGTCACGAGTTAATTTTCATCTCAGTACTTCTAACTCAGTGGCTGTAAGCGGGTTATGATAAGGATTTCAAGTAATTTTGCAAAAATGGCCAAAAAAGAGAATTCCATACCCCACCTTTAAAAAAACTCTTTCTTTTCCCTTATTCCTTCTCCTCCACCTTTCTTCAGGTCTCTGCTTCACCTCCTGTCTCTTCTTCTGCTCTAAACTTCCTTTGCATCCTGTTTTCGTGCTAAAACTATATTTCTACCAGTGATAAATATTTCCAAACAGCCTGGTTAACGAGCTCAGAGTCGGCCGTGCTGCTCGCGACACCGAACGTCTCACGCTCTGAATATTCTCTCACATGGTTTTAAAAATGCACTCGGTGAGAAATATTGTATTTACAGTCTGAGCGCTGAACTCGGCCTGTAATGTAGAGCGGTTTTATTATTCTCCGCTCGGCTGTAGTGAAGCCGTTACCGTGGTTACCGTGGATTATACTTGTTATCAGAAAATGAATTACAGTTTTCCCTCTCTGTCTCCATTAAACTGTGTGTGTGTGTGTGTGTGTGTGTGTTATCTAAAATGAGATTCCTCTGAACGGACAGAAGACATTTAGAATAATAACAACCTTCACACTGCTGCTCTCACACCGTCTCCTCTGTCCTCACTTCCTCCTTTACTTCTTCCTCAGACTTCCTCTTTCATTTTCCTGTCTTTGATCCCTACTTCCTCCTTCCTTCCTTCCTTCCTTCCTTCCTGTCTTCCTCTCTTTTCCTTTCTTGCCTTCTTTCTTCTCCTTCATTTCATTACCTCCCTCTCCACTTCTTCTTTGCCTCCTTCTCTCCTTGCCTCCTTCCTTCCTTCCTTCTCTCCTTGCCTCCTTCTTTGCCTCCTTCCTTCCTTCCTGTCTTCCTCTCTTTCCTTTCTTGCCTTCTTTCTTCTCCTTCACTTCATCACCTCCCTCTCCACTTCTTCTTTGCCTCCCTCCTCATTTCTTTCTTCCCCTTCTGCACTTTTTCCTCCCTTCCTTCCCTCCTTTAATTAGACGAGTCTCTGTGTTTGCTGTGATGATGTTTAACGTCCCCGACAGCCTCTGTAGTCTCATTCAGACACTTGTTAGCGATAATCCAGCAAACGTTTAACTCACATATTTTACCAGCCACAGATCTTAATTGAGGCCTTTAAAGGTCACATTGATAACACTGTCATGGAGATAAATCATCTACAGAGCTTGCAGAAAGCTGCAGAATTGAGTTTTCCTGAAAACACTATGATGATAATGTTTAAAATATTTGTCGGGACCAAAATGATTATTTTGTTTTTATCTCTGCGTCAGAATTTATAGTTCAAGCTTCCAACAAGGTTTGTGAGGCAATATTATAACGCCGTTGGTGTCTCGTGGTTTCTGTGTGTTGTCAACGCCAAGAAGCTTGATGGTTGCCAGTTTGTCGGAAACAAAAACATAAAAATGGTCGAGTTCTACTGCCCTAATTTTAGCTAGCTCGCGTTAGCAACATTAGCTAGTGCAACAAACTGGCAACCACTTCAAGGGGCAGATGAATCGAACCACAGCGATGTTGTAACGTGAATGTGATGGAAGAAGAAAACCTGTTCAAACACCCGCTGACTCCGAGACGAGGGAACCGGAAGTGCAAACATGCTAACTTATTCGTAGTGGCCAACCCGTGTAATTACAATTGCTTTTTTTCCCCATAAGCTTAAAGACACACTGTGGAATTATTTCTCCCATCTAGTGGTTAAATGTTATTCTGCATCCAAACGAATACTGCTCTCTAGGGCCTCCCGTTTTCAAACGTGCGTTGCAGCCTGTTGGAACTACGGCAGGCGGGATGTGTCAAGATTCAAGAAGCTGTGACAACAACATGTCTTCAAACAGCACTTCATCAAGTTTAGTTTCGGGTGATGAGGTACGTTATTTCAAACAGACTTCAAACTGCAGCTGACGAGCGCGTCTGGCTAAGCTCCTTCTCCGTTCCACAGTCACGCTGGCTCTGAGTGAAAACGCCTTTAGCCTTATCTGTACCACGTAGAGCTTTTTGTCCCTCTCACCAGTTCATCGTTTTTTATACAGCGGAAGGACATGGAAGCCTCCGTATGAAAAACTTCCCATAAGGAATGAATGGGACGGGGTCAAAAAAGTCGCAAAATCATCAACGTTTTTCAAACATCTCCTGCTCTGGCAGACTTTGACCTAGAGACACCATTCAAACTTTAAAATGTAGGCACAAGTCTTATCTATTTGAGTTGTATTTGAACTTTCTTTCTTCGATGTTTAGTTTTTGAACGGTGACCCTTAATTGATCGTGAGTGATTTTGAAAAAATTCAGGATTTTCAATGAGTGTGTATTGCGGAATGTTCGCGCAGCACCAACTGGCAGAGTGGGGGAGCCTGAAAAAAACTCTCCGAAAATGTTTCTTTAGATGACGATCCTAGCCACAGATTTCACACTACAACAGTGATATTTTCCAAGAACGTAGCCACACTTGTCTTCTGTCTGGCAACGTGTCCACTTTATCGGGAGGATGTACGGTTTTTGAATTATCTGCGTCTAACCGACACAAACTCCAGCAACTGCCCCATAAGCCCCAATGTTAAACGGGAAGAGGATTCTGGGAGAAAAGCAGAAACTGCCCTGCTTCTCTTCACGCCCAACTTCCTGCTTCACGTCACAATGTGTGATTCTTCCCTCAGGAGGAGAAGTGAGATTGTTGGCAGAGATCATTTTACACCAATGAGGACTTATTTATGAATGAAGACGTTGATTTGAGGTCATAAATTACTGAAAACACGACACAGTGGACCTTTAAATTGTGAAAGAAGCATCTGTAAAATAGTGTGAGACATGACTCGTTTCACTGTCTGAATTTGAGCCAACAGTCCGATAAAATTTGGAAAGTTTATTTCATCCCCATTCAAGTTAGCCGGGCGCTAAACCAGAAGTTAGCCGGCTCGGTCGGGCCACACAACGTGGAAGATCTGTGTATTTTTATCTGGTCAAATCCGGCTTCTTCCTCATCTGAGCAGCTTTCGTAGGAGTGAACGGGGCTCCGTCTCCTCGGCTGTGTCCAGATATAATTAAACGTCCTTGGTTTGGACTCGTTCCTGTGGCACTCTGTTGTTATTTACCCAGAAAGCAGCCACTGTAAAGGTAATTAAGAACGTCCTCTGGTGTAACAGCCGCTCGCTGATGGTGACATTGACATTGCATTAGCTTGTGTACACGGTGTTTAGATGTACACAGTAAATATTAACCGGCTAAATTTGAATATATAATTGAATATAATTGATTGACAGCACTTCCCTGAGTCCTCCTTCCTTCCTCTTCCTCTCCGTCTTCATCTCCTCTCTTGTTATTGTCCCTTTTCATCCCGTCATCGGATCCAGATTCAATTTAGTAAACTGCCGCGCCGACTCTCTTTTGTCTCCTCTCTGTTCACAAAACACCAAAGTGCTCCTTTATCTCCCTCCTTCTCTCTCTCTATCATCTGTTGAGCTCATTTCTCTCTCTGTCGCATCCTTTCTGACTCCCATTAATCTCCCCGCACACACACACACACACACACACACACACACACACACACACAGTGTAAACACACACATTGTAAACTCACAGTGTGTATCAGCGCCGAGATTTCCCATGATGCCGTGGGAAAAACAATGGAGTCATTCATCACTGAGGATGAAGTTTAGAGACATGTCACACACACACACACATGAAAACACACACAGTTCTGGAGGGTTGTTGGTTTGAATCCCGACAGTCTGTTCAGTCCTCTTCCTCCCTGGAGTTAAATAACGAGAGCTCGCAGCTTTTTGTGGTATATTTGGGAGAAAGTGGGCCGCCTGACTGTTCACATTGTTTCCATGGCGACACACACGACTAACGGGATTCATGGAAAAAGTGTTTGTACACTTTCAAACTTCTACAACTTCTAACAATGCTCCTGTTTCCATCACTTCGAGCTTTAACAATGAACTTTAAAGGGAGAGTTTACTCGTGGCAACGTCCACAAATGAGTCATCCCTTTGTGCAGGGAAAAATAACATCAAAGTGATTTTTTAATTTATGTTTTTTTTTTCTTTTCATTATTTAAATGCAGAGGATGTAATTTCTGCCTCCAGGGGTCTCTCAGTCAAAACAGTGAAAACAAAAGACGTCATGAAGCGCGGCGAGATCGTGGAAGTTGTCTCGTTAAACCACCGACTTTGCAGATGGAGTCTGATGTGACCCGGACAGAAATGTGCATGAACAAGGTCATGTTTTAAAGCTGTATTCACATTATGTTCAGTCACATTCGCTCCCTCGCTCTCTGACGCATCATCTTATGTTTGTCATCGTAAAAGCTCCTTGTCCTCTCGGCCTCTGGAGGGATGTGTGGACGGCTGCAGCTGGAGACGGCAGCTTGCAGGCTGAGCACCGGCCGGGGAACGAAAACAGATTGTGGCTCACGAGCACATATGGGACGGTGTTTGTTAGCATCAGCGTTGAACAGTAACCATCCGGTACACGGTTCAAAATGTGACCTTGATTGTGAGTTTAATAATAAGTGGAATTGGGTTTGAAAGTGTATCTGTAGCCGTTTTTATTCTGGGCAGTAAGCCACCAATCTGCCGTCCTTTTGGTGGCTCGCTCCGCAGATTTAGACAGAAGGCGGCAAATTGGTGGTCTGTTTTGTTCCACCAGTTTTGCCCCTCGGAGGGTAACGTTACACTTATTTGCGCCTCCATTGCTGTAAATCCGAGGCGGCAATGTGGTGGCAAATGCTGAGATGGGCGGAGGTGTGGATGACGTGCACTGCTGCGCACCCACAGCCGGGAGTTTTAAAACCAGGAAACAGCTGATCACAGCAGTCAGTTCGTCACTTCATCCACCAAGATGAGCAGCTGGAAAGCCGCTGAGATCCGGGAGATGCTAGCGTCTCCTCGCTCTCTGTAGCTGTCTTGGTTGTCCGCTTGTTGTTGTAGCGGTTTCAAATTAAAAGCCCCCCGCTAAGAACCCAGTTCTAAACTCCGATGGGGTGCAATGTAAAGCTCTTATTTTGAAGAAAAACTGCGAAAAATTTCCCATAAGGAATGAATGGGACGGGGTCAAAAAAGTCGCAAAATCATCGACGTTTTTCAAACATCTCCTGCTCTGGCAGACTTTGACCTAGAGACACCATTCAAACTTTAAAATGTAGGCACAAGTCTTATCTATTTGAGTTGTATTTGAACTTTCTTTCTACGATGTTTAGTTTTTGAACGGTGACCCTTAATTGATCGTGAGTGATTTCGAAAATCAGAAAAATTCAGGATTTTCAATGAGTGTGTATTGCGGAATGTTCGCGCAGCACCAACTGGCAGAGTGGGGGAGCCTGAAAAAAACTCTCTGAAAATGTTTCTTTAGATGACGATCCTAGCCACAGATTTCACACTACAATAGTGATATTTTCCAAGAACGTAGCCACACTTGTCTTCTGTCTGTCAACGTGTCCACTTTATCGGGAGGATGTACGGTTTTTGAATTATCTGCGTCTAACCGACACAAACTCCAGCAACTGCCCCATAAGCCCCAATGTTAAACGGGAAGAGGATTTTGGGAGAAAAGCAGAAACTGCCCTGCTTCTCTTCACGCCCAACTTCCTGCTTCACGTCACGTCACATGTTGACGCCGACCAGAGGAGGAAAAGTGGAGGCTGTTTGGAAAAGGAGGAATATTACACCTCCCTTTTAGACAGACAAGGAGGCACATTGCAGCCTTTACCTTGCTGCAGATGTGCCACCTTTTCTATCTAACAGGGGCTTCTCTGTTTTTTTTCAAGTAGCAGTGAAACACAAAAATATATAAATACACATAAAGACTGTTTTGTCAGAGACTGTGACAATAAGGCTCTTTTGAATCTCAAAACCTTGACACGGGGGCATCGTCACTTGTCGTTTGATTCAGAACTGAAAAAGACCGGATCACACTCAAGGTTAACCATTTTAATATCGTCCAATCAGAAAACACAGGAAACCACAGCAGTGCAAACAGGAAGTAGGATTAAACTCTGCTCCGCAACTTCCTGCCTCCGTCACATTTTGGTCCCACGTCGTTCGTCATTGTCACCATCATCATTATGATTATAATCATCATGAACACTCTTTACATTTTATGCTTTAACAAGTTCCACATTTTGATTTTAAGTATTCTGTCCGTATGATTAACACTGTTTGTACATGGGGCAGATTTGTTGTGTTTTTTTAGGAAAGCAAGTTTCCCTGACAGGAAAATACTGGTCTGAAATGCACTGAATAATTAGCATAATAATCATAATAATACTAATTAGCTTTTTCACATCATCATCAACAATTATAATTACTGACTCGACTGTCACCATCAGATCTGACATCATCCTGAGTCCTGATCATAATCATAACAATTTTAATTATCATGACTGGCACAGCAGTCTTCATCGCCACAAGTGCTGCTGTTATCTTCATAATCATCTTCATCACACACACACGCACACACACATCACTGGACACACTGTGTATAGAAGCAGGCAGGCCCATTAATTCATATATGGCTCAATTATTAACATCAATGCCGGATCTAACAGAAGAGAAATAACTTCAAAAAGTCTGTTCAACAGGACGGAGGTTCAATGCACCACACTTCAGTTCATATAATTAATTTGTTTCATTTAAAGTCCTTCCCCAAAATACCTAAAAGTCTCCACGTTGGGCCCCAAGAACGTCACACAGATGCATTTTTTTCCCCACTTCAAGTTCCCAGTTTGTCGTTTCCAAGAACTCCACAGAGAAAGCAGACATCCAAACCCTGTAAAATCCATTGTCCTGTAAAATCCATCCGGTAGAATCCACAGAACAGCAGAGCCCATTAAACTGTACAATCCATGCTGCTCGAAAAACTTGCAGAGTCCGTCGTACTTTCTGTCAAACTGCTCGAGAACAATTTACGTCGTACAGAAGGTTCTGTTGCACTGCACAATCCATCAAATCTGTCAAACTGTGGAGATTTTTTTCCATCGCGCCTTCAACTTCCACCCAGTTCGCCATGAAATCAATCGAATCGTAGAATTTGTTGGTCCATTGAAGACTTCACGGTCTTTACGGTTACGGAAGTTTACGGTCCTGGTGACTTGTGGGATTTTACGCCACAGAATCCATCATGCTGCAGAATCTGTCATGCTATAAATTCCTTCACATGTGTCCAATCTTGTCACACAAACTGTAAAAAGTCCACTGATGATGAACTTTTAACTTTCACGTCGCCATCTGAACAATCTCATGTAAAACGTCACATCGTCTGCGTATAATCACACCCAGAGAGTCTCCGTTGTCTCGTCAGCCATTTCCTTGCCCCAATTTTACTACCCTCCACTCAATTATCCGTAAATCTGGGGACAGAAAAAGGATTGACTAAAAGCTAACCACTGATTGGCTAAAAAAAGTATCTTTCTGTCCAGTAGCCAACGATGTGCTTCTTTCAACAACTTTCTGGTTTTGTGCTTTGTGAAACCAAGGAGATCTGTTTAGTTTTTATTTGGTCAGAGTTTTAATCTCAGTCAGTCTTTCTCAGGAGTCAACTATCAGGTTTTTACAGGTCCCTAAATAAAGAGCAAGTTTATTGGCTGACAGATTGCAGGTAGGTGAAATTTGGACAAACTATTTTAACTTGAGTTGTGTCAAAATCGTTCTCTATTTTTGTTTACTGCAAGGTTTACCTTCTGTTGTTTCACTGTCTGAATTTCACTTTGTGTCCTACAGATAAATCAGAATTGCAGTGTCCATAGATAGTTTTCATAGTTTTTTAAACAGTTCTGGCTAAACATTCCATTACGCAAGGCTTTATCTTTGCATTATTCATTTGACATAAAGTACTTTTCTGAAATCTCGATTTTCTACAAAGATTATGACGAAGAAAGAAAAGGAAATGAGTGAAGCAGGAAGTGATTTCTGACACAGCAAACCTTTGAAAGTTAGGATGAAGATGTGTGATGTCTGTCAATATACAACAAAATATAACTAACAAGAAACCGAAGAAAGACAGTTGGCAAGAAAGAACTTTGCCTTTCTTTGTGTAGTCAAATCAATGTTTTTGTTGTCTTTTTTAAAATTACATTTTTATATCTGAAACCATTTAGTTTTACAAAACGTCCTTGTTTTCAATTTGTTATGAGTTTCTTCTGACTATGCTGCACTTTTTTCATTTGCCCAAGCATGAACAGTGTCAAGGCCCTTTGTTATTAGTATTTTTATTATTTTTCCTCCAAAAGAATCATGTTTTTGAGGGCTTTAACATGCTCAAAAAACTCACAAAACTTTGCACAAAATGTGATGGTGTTTGAAATGCAGACCCTGGGACTACTTTCACCTACATGTATGAATTTGGTACACACATGTATCACACTTAGAACTTAAACAAAATCTACCTACCATTACCTAAAACCATCAGAAAGTCATCCACTTTGAATTTAATGCTCATTTTTGCCGATTCAGACTTGTTTTACTTTAACAAACTCCTCCTAGACCTTTAATTAGGGCAACGACTGGTGTGACGACCCCATTGAAGGAAGGAAGCTGAAGGAAAACATTATTTTTCTTCTTCTTCTTCTGCCAAAATAATCTCTTTGGGAGGCTAAACATGCTCAAAAACTCATCAAACTTTACACAAAATTATATTCTGATGGATTTTACATATTATACGAGTTTTGTGCTCATTTTTTACGGTTTACACGTGTTGCACTTTAACAAACTCCTCCTAGAGTTTTAGTTATTTTATATATTTCACTAATTGTTTGTTTTTTTCCTCTTTGCACCAGTCAAAAGTCTGTATGGACGGCACAGACGATAGTATCTCACATAGGAGACTAGGAAATGTAAACTAGAGCTTTTCAATCTGACGTCCAGAATTTTATTGTATAGTACGGTTAGAATTCGTCTCTCTTAAACCTCTACTTCATCCCAACATGCCTTTTATGTGAGAACATCGTTTGTCATCATTTTTTGTTTTCACTTTAGGCTGTTTAAAACAGACGACATCATCAGTGCTCGTCAGTAATTCTTCCACATGTGATGTTCCCTGTGGTTTAGAGCAAAATGTTGAAGCTATTATTAGCTATTATGAGGTTTTATGCTCAAAGAACAGTTCTGAGGAGGGTCCCAGCAAAGCCTCCCAAACCCGCTGATGTTTTCAGCCTCGCTGCTTTTATAATTCAGGCTGAAGCAGTTTGAATGTTGTGGAGAGTTAATGAGTTTGAATGAGTCCTCTGAGTGCTGTGATCAGAGGACATCGAGTCCATGTAGTGTTAATTACAGCTCTGTTCAATGATCGACATGCAGCTGACTGCTGGGAGATCTGCCTTCTGCTGTCGGCCGGTTTCATGTAGAGAACACAGGAAGGTCTGATTTAAAATGTTCTGGGTCACTGGTTGATGAGGAATTTGGATTAGAAAACACAAGCTTGATCTTGAGTCAGCCAATTAAAAGTCTTCATCGTGACTGGGCTTGTTCCTTTAAGAGGGATAAAGTTGGATGTCTGGATGTTTTCCCTGGTTTGTTTTAATTTCAGTTCAATTTCAGAATCAAATTAGAAAGCCAATGCTTCTGTTCTGGTTGGATTCCAGTCTTCAGACCTACAAAGAGCTCAGACACGAGAAGCAGGACAGCTCGTGGTCGCATCACAGGCCATATTACACTCCTAACTTTCAGTATTTCATGTATGTCAGGAAGGTCCAAATACTTTAAATTGCGTGTTGCTAATGTTTTACGTTGTTTTTTTTGTAGTTTACAGAAAAGTTCCTAATAAACAAGCTGAAGTTTTTTTTCTTAAGTCAAAAAGTGACCATACCAACCATGACCTGCTGTTTTTATTTCGCTAAGTTCTGATCATGATCACAATGTTTAGGTTATGAGGCTAGTCGCTAGCTCGCAATTACTGAAACAGTGACTGCCAGCTAGCTCGCACCTTTAGTCAAGTAAATTTGTCTACTTTTTACAGCGCAGAAAAACCAGTTTAACCAAATCAGCCACACAAATAATCCATCTGAAATAAAAAAAAGCTTGAAAACAAATTTCTTTAAAAGCAAAACCAGTTGAGAAACCAGCTGAAGGACCAGACAAGTCAGTCTTTCTCTTCATTCACTCTCTCTGACTGCATCTGTAAGCTAGCAGTGCATTAGCATTAGCTTAGCAGTCAGTTTGCAGTCGCTTCCCTCGAGCTAGTCGCCGCAGCGTTAGCCGAGGTTCGGAGGTTTGCGCAGCCACTGGTAGAACTGCCGCCGGTGGAGGCGGTGCCAGCGCACGTTGCCCTCAACGATCTCCAGCGCCCGCGGCCACGCAGGCCCCGCCCCCACGCCACTCGACTGGATGAACTCTTTTAACTGAGGAAAGAAAGGACAGGAAAGGAAGAGACAGAGAGGAAAACAATGGAGGGAGGAGGGGTAAGGAAAGGTGGAGATGGAAAGAAAGAAGGTGATAGGAAAGGAATTGGAATTAGAAATTTAAACACCACTGTGACACCAAGGAAGAAAAACAAGGAAATAACAGACGGACAAAACACTCCTACACTCTTAGAAATAAAAGTTCTAAGTAGAACCATATAAGGTTCTTTGGCTTGTCCTCATAGGAGAACCCTTTTTGGCTCCAGGTAGAACCTTTTATAAAGGTGGAGGGTTCTACCTAGAACCCAACATAAAGGGTTATACCTAGAACTGTGTGTGTAAGGTTCCACCCAGAACCCCCCATGAGAGGTTCTACAAAGAACCCATACAGGATCTTATACCCATGCTTTCAACAATCCCTGAAGAACTCTTTCTCCAAAAAAGGGTTCTCTGGATCAAAATGGTTCTTACTGGAACCGTTAGTGTTACCAAGAACCCTTTTAAAACCCTTTATTCAGGAAAGGGTTTTTAAAGGGTTCTCTGGATCAAAATGGTTCTTACTGGAACCATTAGTGTTACCAAGAACCCTTCTAAAACCCTTTATTCAGGAAAGGGTTTTTAAAGGGTTCTCTGGATCAAAATGGTTCTTACTGGAACCGTTAGTGTTACCAAGAACCCTTTTAAAACCCTTTATTCAGGAAAGGGTTTTTAAAGGGTTCTCTGGATCAAAATGGTTCTTACTGGAACCGTTAGTGTTACCAAGAACCCTTGAAAAACCGTTTCTTCAGGAAAGGGTTTTTCAGAAGCAAATGGTTCCAGGTAGAACCTCAGCCCTTGTAGAAGAACCCTTTTGGAACCCTTATTTCTAAGAGTGTAAGACATGAAGTTGAAATCATTAAACTGGTGGAAATAGTTCTGTGTTTCAGTTTGAAGATACGTTTTCTTCAAGCATAGTGTCGGATACTTGGAGGCCATTTTGAACTGTTCAGGTTGGAGTATCGTGTCCCAACCATCATGTGGTAGATCCCCAAAAACCTGTCCACAGTTGTGTCTGAGTAATATCTTTGTTATTACATTATTAACAAAAAACACTGAAAAACGCCTTATCTCGCAAAGTTGAAGAAAAGATTTTGGATCCGTCCCTTTATTTGGATCCGCACCAAAAGTTAATGGGATCTTTTCTGGGCTGAGATACATCCAGTAGTTTTTCAACCAAACCAATGAATATACGATAATGAATGAAAACATAACTGCCTTGGAGGAGAAGGTGAAGAAAGTGTTTCTAACATCTTATTTAGTAGAAAAATGTCCTTTTACCTGTCTGGTTTTCAGTGAAAAACAAATCTATTCCTGATCACTTTTTATACCATTGATCCCTGGAGTTCACTGCAGTGGTCAGGTAAGTTATCGGCATGATTTTCACTCTTATTAAAGGTAAAAACAAACATTTAAAACTATGAATTTGTGATTTAAAAGTTTATGCATGAAAGGGATGAAGATATACAATTGAAGCGGAAATACAGAGGGCTGAAAAACAACTCGAATAGAAGGAGTGTCCACGTACTTTGGGCCATAAGATGAATCTAACTCCAGCCCAAAGTGAAGAACCAAATCATCAGACAGCCGACGGGTCAAAAACTAAAGGCTGCTTGATGTTTTAGTAAAGAGACGACTTTCCTTTTTCAATGACATTCGATAAACTGTAACATTTGAGCGAAAGAAAGTGAATTATTAAAGTTAAACCGTCCTTTGAAAGGTAGACGATTCAAGGGAAAGTTTCTTTAAAAGGTTCGTAATTAGAGGTAAAATTTCCAGCGTTAAAGTATGAAAGAGGAACTTTGTCTTAAAGGCCACCGAGGAAATGGTTTTCCGGCGCGAGAGGTGGGGTATGAAAGAGAAACTTTTTTTTTTTTGTCCAAAGAGAAACTTTAAAGGACTAAAGAGGAAACTTAGTGCTGGTCAGAGTTTGACAGATTCACTGGAGCGAAATGGTGAAAATCCATCCCCTCCACTCACTTTAATGCAGTTCATATTGTTAACGGCACTCCTCTGCTCCCCTGTACTTCCAGTTCACTCTTCTATCTATTCCCTTATTCTCTTCCTGCCTAATTATCCTCTGTCTTACACTTACACTCTGTTCTCTTTCCACTTTGAGACGGGAAATAAAAAGGCGCATCATTCGTTTTTCTTTCAGGCGGTTTTTGTATTCAGGGGTCCCATTTTAATTCTTGCTGATTCTGTTCAGAGGCTTCACAGACACTACAGCCCACGCCGAGGCAGTTTTTTTTTTTGTTACCACACCAAGAGAAGTGTTGGAAAAATCTCAAACAAAATGCTTTCATCACAGAAGTATTCATCACAAAGGAGGGAATGAATAGTGAGAGTTTGATTCAGAAACACCCACAGCCCTGTACAGCATGTAGAAAATGTGAGGCTGGGAACATTAGGAAGACGGATTAAAAACAAACTTCTACTTTCGTTTTATTTCTCATTTCTACTTTCTCCTTTTAGGAAATCACCTCTGAGCTTCATGGAAACCACTGTATTACAGAAAATATCAGGGATGAGCGAGTGCACCATTATGTGTTTGTGTATGTGTTCGACAGTCTGGATAATGTACAACCGTACTCGAAATGCTCACGGATAACCTGAAGCTGCTAACTTAAGCCGGAAATTGATAAGGGTTGATCAGAAGTGTCTATATTTACAATTTAGAAAACTGTTAGCTTCAGATCAATGTGTCTGATTCAAGAGTCGGAGGACAGTTTTAGTTTTTCCTACTTTTTAATAAATCAGCTACCAAAAGATGATTTTCATTGACACATTTCCCTCAGATGATCCTCGTACTCACATAAAGTATATTATCTGAACCGGATTTGTTTGAGATTATTACTCCATGGAACGCTCAGTTCTTATTATCGAGAGCTGACAGGGAAATGAACGGAAGTAATGGAGTAATAATCAGACATTTTCATCCTTGAGCTGCAGAAATCTACTGCACTCGGTAATCGACTCGTCAGGGCTTCCCCACACAGGCAGGCTGCTGGAGGAGAGGGTGAGTTGTGCTGTGTTTTTAATACAAATCCAGCAAAGCTAGCAGATGTTTGATGCTTCGTACTGTGTGCTGGGACTGTACATGTACTGTTGCTGAAGTTTGCTGCTGTTCTCACCATTAATTGTGGCTTTTTGATGGCGGTTTCTAGTTGGAGACATAAGCTGCAGTGTATTGTTATCGTGCGGTCTTTTCTGAGGTTGCTAAAACTAGCTAAGCTAGCGGTCAGCTAACTTGACCTCTCGAGGGGGAGTCTTACTCGGTGTCACGGTGTGTTAGACCATGGATTAAACTTACACCGGAATATCCCTTTAAGGAGACAGAAAACAGAAGTTGCTACAACAAAGGTATTGATTTAACTCAGTAGAATCCAGCGGTGTATTTGTCCCAGACCGTTTGGTTCTGGATGTCTGGTTCTGGTGGTGACTTTCTTGGTTTGGTCCGTCCAGTGACCCAAATAATTACCGTCTATATACTGTAAATATCTTGAGTGCAAGTTTTACACTCATGGTTTTGGCAGTGCACCGATTGTTGTGCGTTAGCTGAAGCATGCTAGTTGGATTAGCCCGGTTAGCCAGGCTCATAAACACAACAATGTGTATGTTTGTGTGTTTTTACCTCGTTGAGTTCTTTCTCTGTGTTCAGGAACTCTGTGACTCCACCGATGAGCTTCGAATTCATGAACAACGCTTCACCATAGCTGAACAGAGACAGAGAGACAGAGTTAACCGGGTCACGTTCGACATCCTCCACACGGACTGACGGACTCTCTCGGTCGCTCACCGAGCGTTGAGGACGTCCCACTTTTCTCTGAAATACTTCCAGGCGAGGTTTCGACCCTGAGGGTTTCTGCCGACGTGGATGATGACGTCGATCACATCCTGCTCTGGGACCAGGTCGGAGGTCAAAGACAGGTTCAGTAACCTGGAGACACAGAAACACAGCCGAGTTCATTAGCCAATTAACACTGTTGTTTATAAATGTTTATAACTGGAGACATAATGAAGGGATTCCTACATGTGCTATCACATGTTAGCATGCTAAAGATTCTCCTAGTCCTAAAATGGTAAAAGCTACATGCTAATATCTGTATTTGAAATGGTTTATCTATGCAGGCATGATGACAAATATGCTACTGCTCATATCTGGGTGAAATCTGAGAAATCGCATGCTAAGATATTAGCCTTTGCTTTATTTATTTACTGTGTTGCTTTGCTAGCTTGTTCGATATCCACCCAACCCTTTTGTAAACAAACATTGTCATTGGTTCTATCACATATGTGCAGGGTTGGGAGGGTAACTTTAAAAATGTAGTCCGATACAGTTACTAATTACCTGTTAAAAAATGTAGTCAGTAACGTAATCCAAGTACCACAATATTAAAGTAATGTAACTTGATTACTTTACATTACTTTTGGATTACCTCAATACAAATGCAAATAAAGACAAGAAAAACAATTATCAATAAGATAACGTTTAATTCTGTTATTCAACAGAACAATGTGACAAAGAAACAGTTTTTATTATAACAAATTCTAGAGTCTAAAGTCATACAATTACCTAATATAATCATGTTATTTTAATACCTTGTTGTCATCTAAAGTGTTAGTGACCCATTTCAGTCACTGCAGGTGTTGCACACAATTTATTTATTTTTTATTAACGTACAAGCCCCTTTATGCTAGAGGGGTTTTAATTTGAAACGGACACAGGAAGTGTTGAGTTTGTATTAATGTCATCATTTTAACAGGGCAAACGGAACCAAAACGAGGCTTCGTACTAGAACATGGCAAGTTAAATCAGACAGAGAAGCTCCTGTGATTATTTAGCTGAATAACGTTACGGTATTCACACTCGAACGTCATGCTCAAACTTCAAAACTACCATAGACACTAAACACATACGTCCTGTTTCTCTAGCGCTCGAGGCCATAATGAGCTACATGGCTTCACTAGAGAGCGCTGAGCAGAGCGTCGCTGTGACAGACTTGTCGTGAACTGTCGCAATTGTAATCCAACTAATAATCCCATTTTTTTCCAGATGTAGCGGTAATCTGATTATGTCTTTTTTTTCTGTAACTATAACGGAATACAGTTACTTTTTTTTTGTATCCTAATAACGTAACGCTGTTACATGTAGTCCGTTACTCCCCAAGTCTGCATATTAGCATGCTAAAAAATGATCCTAAACAAATGCTAGCATGCTGCGTTAGCCTGTTAAAATATAGGCTTTGGGTCTGACTCGTACAAAAAGGATAATATTTCATCGTGCTTAGTCGAGGACAGAGCTCGGAGGTTTGCGAGCGAACGAAAAAGATTAAACAAAAGCAAAACTGTCTGTCTGGAGGGATATTTTTCCTTTTCACCTCTTTATTGTCTCCAGGAAGCCAAACACAGAAAAACAAGGCTGCGTATCTGTTTATGTAAAACAGGCAGAAAAGGTCAAGTTCTCTGATGGAAATCGACATTTTGCAGTTTTTGTGTTGTTGTTGTTCGGAGCTCTGCCGCAGGGCGACTCTGTCAAACCGCTAATTACTCCTTTGAAACTGAGCCTCGACACTTAAATGAGCTCCAGTAATCTGATTACCCGCAGCGTGTGGAGAGATTGAGGGAATTACAGGAAGTGTTTGTTGGCAGAATCCTGATAATTTGAACAAATGAATCGGAGTTTGTGGAGGATGTGAGACAAAGAGAGAGACGTCTGTTCATCAAACGCTGTGATCAGAGTTTACCTTCATCTCCCTGACTGTTTCCACTGTTTGTTACATCCCTGTGTGTGTGTGTGTGTGTGTGTGTGTGTGTGTGTGTGTGTGTGTGTGTGTGTGTGTGTGTGTGCTGTCTTTTCATTAAACCCCCCCCAAATCAATTTTTTCTCTCCCTTTTCCCACAATCCCTCTGTGCTGAAACCATTTCCTGTGTGACCAATCAGTGTGTGTCTGTGCTGCGCTTCAGAGTGTGTGTGTGTGTGTGTGTGTGTGTGTGTGTGAGCTCCTATCTGGACATGCAGTACTACCTCTCTGATTGCAGAACAGTTTATTGTGGCTGGAAAATCAATACCTGACACACACACACACACACACAAACAAACACACACACAGACACACACACCAATCGGTCTCACTGTACAGTTTTGAGTGTGTGTGAGATCCATCGCCGTTATTTTTCTCAACAAGAGATAGCGGCAGTTAGGACCTGATAAAACCTCTGCTGGTAACACACACACACACACACACACACACACACACACACACACAGATTTATGTACATGTTCGACCTCGGGCTAAACTGCACGTTTCTCCACAGAAAATGAGCTCACAGACGCTGAAACTTGCTGCAGTTTGACAAAAAAATCCATCACAGTCAGCATTTTGTTCCCTGAAGTTTCGGCTCAAAGTGTTGTTAAAGTGTAATAATCACGTATAAACAGCTGAGCGCTCGTTTTACTGAAATGCTCCTCAATATCCAACTTTTGAGAGTCAAAAGCCCCTTTTAGATAGAAAAGGTGGCACATGTGCAGCAAGGTAAAGGCTGCAATGTGCCTCCTTGTCTCTCTAAAAGGGAGGTGTAATATTCCTCCTTTTCCAAACAGCCTCCACTTTTCCTCCTCTGGTCGGCGTCAACATGTGACGTGACGTGAAGCAGGAAGTTGGGCGTGAAGAGAAGCAGGGCAGTTTCTGCTTTTCTCCCAAAATCCTCTTCCCGTTTAACATTGGGGCTTATGGGGCAGTTGCTGGAGTTTGTGTCGGTTAGACGCAGATAATTCAAAAACCGTACATCCTCCCGATAAAGTGGACACGTTGCCAGACAGAAGACAAGTGTGGCTACGTTCTTGGAAAATATCACTATTGTAGTGTGAAATCTGTGGCTAGGATCGTCATCTAAAGAAACATTTTCGGAGAGTTTTTTTCAGGCTCCCCCACTCTGCCAGTTGGTGCTGTGCGAACATTCCGCAATACACACACATTGAAAATCCTGAATTTTTCTGATTTTTTTCAAAATCACTCACGATCAATTAAGGGTCACCGTTCAAAAACTAAACATCGTAGAAAGAAAGTTCAAATACAACTCAAATAGATAAGACTTGTGCCTACATTTTAAAGTTTGAATGGTGTCTCTAGGTCAAAGTCTGCCAGAGCAGGAGATGTTTGAAAAACGTCGATGATTTTGCGACTTTTTTGACCCCGTCCCATTCATTCCTTATGGGAAATCTTTCGCAGTTTTTCTTCAAAATAAGAGCTTTACATTGCACCCCATCGGAGTTTAGAACTGGGTTCTTAGCGGGGGCTTTTAATTTGAAAGTAGCGACCGCTATTAGCTCGCCGCTACAACAACAAGCGGACAACCAAGACAGCTACAGAGAGCGAGGAGACGCTAGCATCTCCCGGATCTCAGCGGCTTTCCAGCTGCTCATCTTGGTGGATGAAGTGACGAACTGACTGCTGTGATCAGCTGTTTCCTGGTTTTAAAACTCCCGGCTGTGGGTGCGCAGCAGTGCACGTCATCCACACCTCCGCCCATCTCAGCATTTGCCACCACATTGCCGCCTTCTGTCTAAATCTGCGGAGCGAGCCACCAAAAGGACGGCAGATTGGTGGCTTACTGCCCAGAATAAAAACAGCTCGTGACTCGATCTCAATAACTTAACCATCTCTTGTAACTCTGTTCTGAAGGGCATGAAAACAGGAGGGGTTGGAACTGGAAATCGGATTTGAACCATAAAATCTAAATTAAGCAGACATATTAAAAACATTAAGGCTGATGATATAAAGCAGCAAAAAAAATGTATCCATGTAATATGAACAAGGTTGCTTGTTCTGACAAACCACCAGAGAGCCATCAGACCCTGCAGCTCCTCTCAGCTCTGCTTCTCAAAGTATTGTTCTAATTTTACGACCTGCAACTTTACTGTTGTGCTTCAGTCTCTCAGCTCTCATTAATCTCCGGCAGCAGCAGCAGCAGCAGCCGGCAGCTGTTTTTCCATCCGACGAGCTCTGAACACTACCTGTCCAGCACCGAGCAGCAGACCGACACCAGGTAAAAGGACAACGGAGCGTTTAGCAGCTTAACAGACTGATATCTCCCTCGGGAGGTGGTGGAGACCAAACACTGAGCTAAAAGGAGAGTGAATGTTGAAACTTAAAGACACAAACACGACTAAAAATGAAAGATAATGTGGCTCCATGTTTGCTGGATGTGTAAACAGCAGACGGTTTGCTGATACGTTCCCCACAGCAACTTTCTGATGTGATAATACATCAGCGCTGTGATTGCTGCTTGTTCCGCCGGCGCGAGATAAATTATAGCTGCATTCTTCTCCAGCGCTGTTGTGTTGTCCTCATAAATTAATGTGTAAGCGTCTCTGTGAGATGCAATTAAGCACATGAACTGTGGAGCAAGATTATCCGGGAGTGAAGCGAGGTCAGCAGTAAACTCTGAGCAAAACCACAACAATGGGCGAACTTTCAGAAGGAGGAACTGAAGCCAAAGCCTTTCAGGACTTTTGGGGGAGTTTTAGAGGAAGAATTGCTGATTATTCTCTGGAAAAAGGAAACAAAACTTGTGTTGTGATGAAGTGATATTGTAAATCATTCAATATACCAACTCAGAATAGTAGATTTAGTGTAGAAGAAGAAGAAGAACAAGACTCCCTTAACAAATCACACAATTTTAAGAGTTTTTGCGAGACGAGAAAATTTAAAAGAGACTTTTCGAAACAGCGACAGCAAATTCTGAATTACTGGTGCCTTCTTGTAAATTCGGCATTAAATTCAGTAGATTAATTAACATAATTTGTCCGTACCAGCTCACCTGCTTCAACATTTAACAGCTGTTTGGACACAAATGTATGAGAGAAGACACGAAGTTAACAGCGCTGTGTTTGGTACCTGTTGAGGAGGAAGATGTTGTCGGAGCAGGTCAGAGCCTCCAGCAGGATCTTCTTCTCCGAGACGGCGCTGGTCGAGTGGAACTTCATCCAGATGAACTCCCACACGTCCTCGTCCATCAGGCTGACCCCGGTGCAGTAGACTATGTCCCTGATGTTGGGAGGAATCCTGCAAAGACACAGGATGCAACCGTCAGAGCGACCCGGACTCCAGGAGAGCGACGTCTGGTTTGAGTTCTGTGCAGGATGTGAGTCTGACGGTGGACCAGGACAGATAATAAAACTGAAAACCCAGATCAGAGACGTCTTCAGGATGCAGGAGGAGGACGAAGAGACGTATCGTCTCTTCGTCCTCCTCCTGCATCCTGAAGACGTCTCTGCAATGTGCCTCCTTGTCTGTCTAAAAGGGAGGTGTAATATTCCTCCTTTTCCAAACAGCCTCCACTTCTCCTCCTCTGGTCGGCGTCAACATGTGACGTGACGTGAAGCAGGAAGTTGGGCGTGAAGAGAAGCAGGGCAGTTTCTGCTTTTCTCCCAAAATCCTCTTCCCGTTTAACATTGGGGCTTATGGGGCAGTTGCTGGAGTTTGTGTCGGTTAGACGCAGATAATTCAAAAACCGCACATCCTCCCGATAAAGTGGACACGTTGCCAGACAGAAGACAAGTGTGGCTACGTTCTTGGAAAATATCACTATTGTAGTGTGAAATCTGTGGCTAGGATCGTCATCTAAAGAAACATTTTCGGAGAGTTTTTTTCAGGCTCCCCCACTCTGCCAGTTGGTGCTGCGCGAACATTCCGCAATACACACTCATTGAAAATCCTGAATTTTTCTGAGTTTTTTCGAAATCACTCACGATCAATTAAGGGTCACCGTTCAAAAACTAAACATCGTAGAAAGAAAGTTCAAATACAACTCAAATAGATAAGACTTGTGCCTACATTTTAAAGTTTGAATGGTGTCTCTAGGTCAAAGTCTGCCAGAGCAGGAGATGTTTGAAAAACGTCGATGATTTTGCGACTTTTTTAACCCCGTCCCATTCATTCCTTATGGGAAGTTTTTCGCAGTTTTTCTTCAAAATAAGAGCTTTACATTGCACCCCCTCTTCGTCCTCCTCCTGCATCCTGAAGACGTCTCTGATCTGGGTCTTAATGTCAACGATACTCATAGAACTGGAGTTACTACAGGTAACTATTTGTTACTGTTGTTGCCTGTTTCATACACAAAGGTACAACACACACACACACACACACACACACACACACTGTGCCCCAGCTGGTTACTGGCCTGAATCATCAGTAAGGCAAAAGGTGAACATTTCCTTCACACTTTAATGTGTGTGTGTGTGTGTGTGTGTGTGTGTGTGTGTGTGTCAGTGTACTTGACCTAAATTGTCAGTAAACCAAAACTAAAAACTTTCATCATAATACAGTGTGCTCAGCTGGCAGCAGAAATTATACACTGAACAACCTGTGTGTGTGTGTGTGTGTGTGTGTCATGAGTGTGTACACCGTGTGTGTGTGTGTGTCTGAGTGTGTGTGTTTATTCTATGTGTGCAGAGTGAGTGATGCAGGGACAATTACATCATTCACCGACCTGGGAAATCATTTTAGAGATGCTCCACTTAAGAGCAAGCCTCGACACACACACACACACACACACACACACACACACACACACACACACACACACACACACACACACACAGCACACACACACACACACACACACACAGAGGCTAACTTCCACATTACTGCTGACTGTGGCGTCAAAGTCCTTCTCAGACGACGTCCACCACACACTGTGTACTCGAGTGATTGTGTGTTTTTGTGTGTTTTTGTGCGTTTGCATGTGTTCGAGCAGATAACGTGACGTCTGAGCTTCCACCAGGTTTATTTATCGTGTGGAACATGAAGTACGTCTGCGTCTTCTCCTGCTGATATCACCACTGTATCTCCGGCGCTTCTGCAGCCGCTGCTGTTGTTCCTAATAAAAATAACAGTAATAATGTGGAGTTTTTCTCTGCAGAATATAAAATGGAGGAGCAGAGTCTCTGGAAACCTCCAGATGGCTCTGATCCCATTAAGTAACACACCGACTGTGTGTGTGTGTGTGTGTGTGTGTGTGTGTGTGAGTGTGTGTTTTAGCAGTCTGTAGAGGATGTTTTATGTCCTAAAGCTCTTTCTTTCTCCTGAAATATCTCCTCCTCCCACTCGATGCTTCGCCTGCATCAGACTCCCGTCCTGACAGTAAACATGTCTGCTCACCATCTGCTCCGTCTGTCTGTCCGACTCCTCAGTCGAATGTCACTCTCACTTTTTTTAAAAATTTCTCAGCCGGAGTGATAAAACATTTAAAGTACCCGGCAGAGGAACATGGACCCGGTCAGGTAATTAAAGCCTGACGCCTGCTGTGACCACAGCTCACACTGTTACTGCAGATTCACAGCAGATACGAGACGCGCCGGTGAAGCATCTTTACTTTCGATCCACGCTGACCTCTGTTACTCCGTCACTATCTCACAACCAGCTGTCCTGTCAGCCGCTCCGCTCGGAGGAATTAAAAGCAGCTGGCTGGATTGAGTTGATAAGACACGCGACGTCTGAAATTTAATGCACGGGAATGTTTTCGAGGTTGCTTCCTAGTTTGAAGAAGAGTGAGAAAAAGTTTCTCGAGAGTGTGCGGAAGGCTTTTATGAAGAAACTGACTGAATGAAACGTGTTTTTTTCTTTAAAGGCCCCCACACACCGGGTCCGACGTCGGACGTCTGAAGCGTTAGGAGAGAGTCGGACGAGTTCGGGAGCTGCTCTGTTCGGTGTGTTCAGCTGTGTCTGATCCGACTGAACATGTGAAGTCGGCCGTCTGAGTTAGGACACCGTCGGATGCTCTGATTGGTTGTTAGCTAGCTGTTCAGTGACCATTCTGATTGGCGGTGTGCCAGCGAATCAGCGCGGCGTGTGGGAGGGGCGGCGGAAGTGACGACGGTAAACAAACCACATAAACAGAGACGGCACAGAGTTACAAACAACACTTCACCGTTCGTTATTTTGGGGATAAACCAACGTATGTTTGGAAGCCATGGCTGTGTGGACCGAGGACTTTGAGGAGCAGCTGGCTGCCCTGGTGGAAGAGAGACCACCGTAATACGACATCACGCAAGTAATGCCGAGCTAACACTGTGTGTGCTTTGTTCTGATAAGCTACGGTCCGCACTCCGTTCTGTCATTTCCTGTTTTTATGTTTTGGGTTACTGGCACGAGACTAGCGCCACCCGATGTTTAGGAGACTTATTGCATTTCACGCAGGCGCAGAACGTATACGCTGCTGTGTAGCCGGGGCGGAGTGTTTCAATGTGACTTTTCTACCGAACGGATCCGACGGAGTGGTCGGAGAAGGAAGTCGGAGAAGGAAGACGTCGGACCCGGTGTGTGGGGGCCCTAAAGGTCCACTGTGTCGTGTTTTAAGTAATTTATTACCTCAAATCAGCGTCTTCATTCATAAATAAGTCGTCATTGGTGTAAAATGATCTCTGCCAACAATCTCACTTCTCCTCCTGAGGGAAGAATCACTTCTCAGTATTTCCATAGGACGGGCGAGCTCTACGGAGGCTTCCATGTCCTTCCGCTCTATAAAAAACGATGAACTGGTGAGAGGGACAAAAAGCTCTACGTGGTACAGATAAGGCTAAAGGCGTTTTCACTCAGAGCCAGCGTGACTGTGGAACGGAGAAGGAGCTTAGCCAGACGCGCTCGTCAGCTGCAGTTTGAAGTCTGTTTGAAATAACGTACCTCATCACCCGAAACTAAACTTGATGAAGTGCTGTTTGAAGACATGTTGTTGTCACAGCTTCTTGAATCTTGACACATCCCGCCTGCCGTAGTTCCAACAGGCTGCAACGCACGTTTGAAAACGCGAGGCGCTAGAGAGCAGTATTCGTTTGGATGCAGAATAACATTTAACCACTAGATGGGAGAAATAATTCCACAGTGTGTCTTTAAGAGTTCAGGTGTTATTTAAGACATGAACGTGAAATGATCCTCGAAGGATAAAAGACCTGAACACACCTCGGCACTACGACCTCAACCTCGCTAAGGTCTAATAGGAAATTAACCTACCACCCCGAAACACACATTTTGGTGGCAAGATAATCGAAATCTACCAATTACTAGACACTAAGCCATCTTTCATTGGCTTTAAGGTCCAATATAACCCTGATCTTGACCTTCATCATATCACCTTCACCTTGATTTGCTTCGGTCAGCTCAGAAAAAGTAGAATCTGCTAACAGAGTGATAAAAATCGACCCATTTGTTGCTGAGATGTGCTGCTGTTTGTTTTTAATGGCCATGGATTGCTGTAAAATAGAGAGCTAGAGTTCAAATCCAGTTACTGTCCACTTCAGAGAGTTACAGTCAGACACAGACGGCACTAATCGGACACCGGAGGGGGTTTCCGAAGCTATCTGACCATCTGAGAGGCAGCTCCTTTGAAGGATACTCTCCTCTTAATCAGCCCCATGTAGGGTCCAGTTCTGCTGCTTAAATCTGTTGGACCATTTTAAAATCTGAGCTACTGTCTCTGCTCACTAAACAACCGGTGATCACAGGGCATAAATGGGCATTTTGAGAAGAAATAGGGTTTTCAAAATCAACTCCCAAACTCCCAAACTCCCAAATGACTTCTAATGAGAGCTCGTGATTACAGTCCACCAGGACAACTGCGACACGTCGTGTTTCCATGTTCTCACAAAAATTTAACTCAACTTCTTTTAAGAGATTAAAGGGATAGTTCAGGTGTTTTGATGTGGGGTTGTATGAGGTGCTTTATCCATAGTCAGTGTGTTAGAAGGCTGTTTAACGGCAACGTAACGCCAAAAATGTCACTAACACAGTGTACACTTAAATGCATGTATGTATTTTAGGTATGACTTATTTAAGATGGCTAAAATACGTCTTTGTCCTGCTTCCTTCCACTGCTGCTTCGGCGGGATGGCAAGATGACGGTCATCTACTGCAGGTAACCCACTGACTAGAGATGAGGACCTCATACAACCCCACATCGAAAGACAGCAACTATAGCAACTATCACTTATACGTTTAAAGGGATATTCCGGTGTAAATTTAATCCATGGTCTAACACACAGTGATGCAGAGTAAGACTCCCCCTCGAGAGGTCAAGTTTGATTATTACTCCATTACTTCCGTTATTTTCCCTGTCAGCTCTCGATAATAAGAACTGAGCATCCCATGGAGTAATAATCAGACATTTTCATCCTTGAGCTGCAGAAATCTACTGCACTCGGTAATCGACTCGTCAGGGCTTCCCCACACAGGCAGGCTGCTGGAGGAGAGGGTGAGTTGTGCTGTGTTTTTAATACAAATCCAGCAAAGCTAGCAGATGTTTGATGCTTCGTACTGTGTGCTGGGACTGTACATGTACTGTTGCTGAAGTTTGCTGCTGTTCTCACCATTAATTGTGGCTTTTTGATGGCGGTTTCTAGTTGGAGACATAAGCTGCAGTGTATTGTTATCGTGCGGTCTTTTCTGAGGTTGCTAAAACTAGCTAAGCTAGCGGTCAGCTAACTTGACCTCTCGAGGGGGAGTCTTACTCGGTGTCACGGTGTGTTAGACCATGGATTAAACTTACACCGGAATATCCCTTTAATGTTTAACATCAAAATAATAAATCAAGACTTCAGCTAAGTGAAACTGGAGAAACCATTACAGAAGCGACATCCCAGGTAGTCGCGTCCAAGTTTCTACAACACATTCCTGGTAACGTTTCACAATAAAAGCCTTGTTGAGAAACAAGGGGTTCTATCCACTGAAACACTAGAGGGCTTTTAATTTGAAACGGATACAGGAAGTGTTGAGCTAAACGAGACTTCGTACTTCAGGCTACAAAAACCGACCCAACCTCCGATATTATAATCTACGTCATTCATGACATTTTCTTTTTGCTTTACACCTCAGCTGAGATGAGAAATACATTATTCACCGTGTCCGTCCGGATTAAAACATCACACATCATTCACACAGACAGAATTAAAAGGTCACAGCTCTGACAGCTGGAGTCCATCACACCGGACAGCAGTAGCAGGAGGCCGTGTTCGTGTCAGGTGCACGAGTAGTTCAGCTGAGAGTGGTTGTTCCCACCACCCTTTTCTGTTTCTAAAACAAAATGAGATTCAACCCGAGGGATTATCGATTGGTGATTTGAATTATCAGTGGTTGGAGGGCAGCAGCAGCCCAAACTGTGAGGACAGGATGAATTACCACCACAGGAGTCAGTGTCTTTTGGGTCAGGTCTGATTTACATTTGGGTTTTTTTTCCAACTGTAACTTTTCTTTGGGTCCCTTTCGCCTCAGCATAAATAAATATATACATGCTGGTTTTCTATGGGTCTGTTTGGACCGGGCCCAAAATGTTGGACCTGTGAAGCCGAGCCATGAATCTCTTGAAAGTCGATCCACGCTGTATTTAACGACTCCTTGACTCATGATTTATACCCAATGCCAATACTCATTACCAGTGCAGAGAGCAGTGTGTCCTAGACTTACGTAACAAGGCAAAAAAATAAGGTTGTGGAGGTTTGGAGGTGTCATATTTAACCGAATCATCAAGTTTTATACATCTCCAGAATCAGCACGAGCTCAGCTAATTGTTTTTACAGTTTCATACACCATAATAGGAGATATTAGCCCATAAAATGAACCAAGTTCCACACTTTTTGGATTGTGTTGAAAGTGATTTGAAGCTCCTTTCTTCTTCTGTTTACGAGTTAAGCCCATTCTCTTGGTCCATGGGCCTTTTATTTTTGCCAGGAATTTCCATTTATTTTCCTGCCAAACGTGATTTGCATCATGGCGGTTCCTGTCCAGAATCATAAATAAGCCTCAAATAAGGCCCAGTAAGCGTCACGCTGTACCGAAGCTCATCCTCTCCATATCTTTGTATCTTCTTCCGTCCTGACGAGAAACTTAGAGCAACTTTTCTTCTGTGCTCTGAGCTCAGTAAAGCTCCTGTGTGGCTCCAGTTTGGGTCCACAGCTCAGCCCGAAGCCAAGCCTCTGAATCAGACGCTGCGACTGGCTGCGAGGGCGGCCGGCCGAGCCAATGGAAGCGTCCAATTCGGAAGCGTGACTCTTCACTAAGCACGGTGGCAGATGACAAATGATTGATGAGCAATATGCCAGGCAAAAATTGAGACGTGATGGTTTTATTCAGAGACGTAAATGGCTCACATGGATAATCATGGACTCGCCAGTTGGTAACTCGTAGCTCACATGTACTGTTTTTATGGCCCTTCACGGATAAATCCAGTTGAAGTTGATGTTTTGCAGTTTGCACAATGTTTATCATGTTCAACTTCTAAGTTTGGGGTTTTAGCATGCTAATATTTGCAAATTAGCACAAAAAAGAAAGTACAGCTCAAGTTGATTGTGATGTCAAAGTGTTGGACAAATCTGAATTTTGATTTGACACTTGATGAAATGTTAGAAGTTCATCCCCAGGTGAACGCACACCACTAGCATGGCTAAAAACAACTTAACAACTGCTATAAGTTTTGTTGAGTTGTGTACTTAAATTATCCCAAATGTTTCCAACAATGTTCGAATCAGAAAAATCCACAGGTTTACTCAAGGTACTTTCAGGAGATAGAAAATAAGGAAAGACTTCGGCGAACATGACGAAACCTCACCGAAAATGTGTGCCTCAATCACGTCACATAGATTTTCATCAGCCATGGTGGTTGTTTGATGACGTGTTCACCAACAGCGAAGCAGTTTTGTCTGTGGATCATTTATTCAGGTCAACTCTGACTCAACTCAGCACTCAGCAGAGACTCTGGTTCTCTCTCTGTAACGTTACGTTCATCGTTTCTCCTCCAGCTCCAGTCAGCAGCCGACATCACAGAATAAGGAAAACACAATAGAAAAGGTGGCACATGTGCAGCAAGGTAAAGGCTGCAATGTGCCTCCTTGTCTGTCTAAAAGGGAGGTGTAATATTCCTCCTTTTCCAAACAGCCTCCACTTTTCCTCCTCTGGTAGGCGTCAACATGTGACGTGACGTGAAGCAGGAAGTTGGGCGTGAAGAGAAGCAGGGCAGTTTCTGCTTTTCTCCCAAAATCCTCTTCCCGTTTAACATTGGGGCTTATGGGGCAGTTGCTGGAGTTTGTGTCGGTTAGACACAGATAATTCAAAAACCGTACATCCTCCCGATAAAGTGGACACGTTGCCAGACAGAAGACAAGTGTGGCTACGTTCTTGGAAAATATCACTATTGTAGTGTGAAATCTGTGGCTAGGATCGTCATCTAAAGAAACATTTTCGGAGAGTTTTTTTCAGGCTCCCCCACTCTGCCAGTTGGTGCTGCGCGAACATTCCGCAATACACACACATTGAAAATCCTGAATTTTTCTGAATTTTTCGAAATCACTCACGATCAATTAAGGGTCACCGTTCAAAAACTAAACATCGTAGAAAGAAAGTTCAAATACAACTCAAATAGATAAGACTTGTGCCTACATTTTAAAGTTTGAATGGTGTCTCTAGGTCAAAGTCTGCCAGAGCAGGAGATGTTTGAAAAACGTCAATGATTTTGCGACTTTTTTGACCCCGTCCCATTCATTCCTTATGGGACAGTTTTTCGCAGTTTTTCTTCAAAATAAGAGCTTTACATTGCACCCCATCGGAGTTTAGAACTGGGTTCTTAGCGGGGGCTTTTAATATGAAAGTAGCGACCGCTATTAGCTCGCCGCTACAACAACAAGCGGACAACCAAGACAGCTACAGAGAGCGAGGAGACGCTAGCATCTCCCGGATCTCAGCGGCTTTCCAGCTGCTCATCTTGGTGGATGAAGTGACGAACTGACTGCTGTGATCAGCTGTTTCCTGGTTTTAAAACTCCCGGCTGTGGGTGCGCAGCAGTGCACGTCATCCACACCTCCGCCCATCTCAGCATTTGCCACCACATTGCCGCCTCGGATTTACAGCAATGGAGGCGCAAATAAGTGTAACGTTACCCTCCGAGGGGCAAAACTGGTGGAACAAAACAGACCACCAATTTGCCGCCTTCTGTCTAAATCCGCGGAGCGAGCCGCCAAAAGGACGGCAGATTGGTGGCTTACTGCCCAGAATAAAAACGGCTAATGCTGCAGTCAGGTTGATAAACAGGAGTGAAGATAAATCCACTTTTTAATCCCACAAGTCTCTGAGCTCTCCTCCCGTCGGTCAACGGCTCCGGATCTGATGTGACTCTGGAGGAAGGTCTGGCTCTGCATCGACCTCCTTAATCCAGCAAACATCTTTGTACTTTGTTTTGATACGAGACCCCAGAAATGACATATTCTGCATTTTCCGTCATTATTTCCAAATTGTGCTCAATTTGTTGCCAGTCCTAAATGAACTCAATCAAAACAACTCATGGGCCCAGGTAGTTTCCCACCATAGAAACACTGAACACAATGGGAGAGGGAGGAAGGAGGGCTTCATCGGGGCCCGGCAGCTCATTGTTGCCCCCGGACCCCCTACCAGGTTAATCCATCACTGGCTGCAGCCACACTTGGATGGAACCGAAAACACAGCTTTTTGGACCATTTAGACGGCTAATTTGGAATAAAACCCCAGTGGGACATGATTAATACACCGGGGGGATATCGGCCTTAAAATATAAGCTGTAATTACCCTCATTGTTCTGCACAGGATTTGAGCCAGAGCCACTTTGCAGCAGGTGGTTCCTGACTCCCTTTAACATGGAGGAGACGCAGGTGTGACGCAGGTTTGCTTTTTGATTCATTCACATGAAAAGCGCACCGTCCTCCAACTGTAGTTTCACACACATCACTGGAAAGTACAGAACTAATGTACTGAGAGTGCTAAATTAAGTCCAGATCCATGTGATCTCCATTCGCCTTTTCTCTCAGTAATTGTGGCGACAGGTCGGATGAGCTTCCTCCTGATGAGACTCCAATTATCGGAGCCTTTTGATAAAAAGCGGTGTTGAAATGAATACGCTGGCACGGGAAGGGAAAACCACATACATGTGCTCCTCCAGACGGGATTAAAATCACTGAATAGAGCATGAAATATTAAAAAAAAAATCTTCCCTGGAGAGATTAATCCTGCATGAATGTGGACTTACCCTGCACTTTCTCACCACTGAGCGTTTTTAAATTGCCTCTCAGATTCTCAAAGGCCACACAGGAAAGTAGGGCTTTTCCGACACACAGCCAAAGGGTCGTCACGAGAGGAATATTTACGGTTCAGGCTACATGTTAACATGTTATCGGATATTAGCGAGGACGTGACCCGCTGCTGCCCCCTCGCAGAACTTCTTCTCCAAGAATCCATTCCTACAGATCTGCTGGCTGGAGTCAGAGACGGTGTTTAATTCAGTGTTTTTTTTTAATTTTAACCATGTCTCTTATCACCGGCTCCCCGTTGTCCTTTACAGAACACACCAGCATCTGTTTCTATTTCATTTGCCGTTTGAAATCTAATTTTGCGCGTCCCGTCGAGGGAGGGAGGCGAACGAGCCGGCGGCACATGAAAGAGAAAAAGTTAGAGGAAGGAGGAGGGAGAAAAGAAGCGTGGACTAAAAGAAAAACGGATCGTGGATGTTGTGTCTGTTACCTTTCACAGTTTACAAAAAAAGTCAAAGCAGAACTTCTGTCGGGAGTGTCGAGCGTGTCGGGGAGTAAAATATTCAAACCTAAAGGTGTGTGTGCAGATGGAAAGAGAGACGCAGGTTTTCAGTCTTGTGCCGTTTGCATGAATCTGACAGCTGGAAAATTTGAATTTAATCGGCGCAAACAGCCAGTAAACCAACTGTACAGACGTTCGCCGTGAGCAACAGATGCACCGAGTGTCTGTGGGAGTGTTTGTGTTCGGCTCAGGATCCGACTGAACTCACATGAAGAGTCCACACGTTTCTCACAGCTGCACCATCCAATCAAAGAGAATAATTCAGCTGTCTTTTACAGTTTTTTCTTTACATTCCCGGAGCAACCTGTAGCTCCACCAGCACAGTGAGGAATATGTGGGTGTGTTGTTTTTTTTTTTACCTGTTCTTGTTGCTGGAGATCCAGTCGGAGATGTAGGCGACGGCCTGACGGTGACACTGTTTGTTCCCGAAGCTGCAAGCTAACATGATGAGCTCCCTCTGCAGCTCCCTGGAGACGGACGGAGAGGAAGAAAAATGTGGATATTTTACAAAAATCTCTTGTCTGGAGGTAGAAACCAGTTTGTGCATCTAGTTCAGAGACAGATCCAGGACTTAATACCGCTTTTACACTAAATTAGCAGGTCACTGATTCTTGAGAGTCGGGACAAAACACTTTCTGAAAAACCTTTTTTGAAAATTTACACTATATTAATTAGAGTTATATATTCATGTAGATGAAGATCTGTGCTATTTAACCATGTAAAGGTGCAGGCTGAAGGTTAAAAAACATTTTCAACAACTCACGTTTACCTTAAATACTTGATTTGTGTCAACTCCGTCAGACACACTAAAAGTATATGATTATAATGTAATTGCATGCTATATATGTACATTAATGTGCAGATAAAACCCTAAAATAACATTCTATTCCTTTACTGTGTTCGAAAATAGTATAATATTAGCACATTAAGCGGTTATTGGTGGACTTGTCAACTCCGATTTAATGAGGTTTATTAAAAAATCTGACGGAGTTGACGAAAACAGAGGACACAACTTTGATTTCTATGGAAAATATTTTTAGATGTTCATGGCATGCATTGTTTTATACATTTATAACCCTTATCTTTGATTTGATATAAATGTTTTTACAATTGTAGAGGTTTTTTAAGTTTTTTGGGGCTCGTGAGTATTGTGACCTCTTGCTGAGGACAAGAGAAATAACATTGGCCGTCTAACCACAGGTCATACATTTAAACAAATATCCCCCAAAAAGGTAATTATCTATGCTAAAACATAACATCAGTATTCACAATTCCTTTAGATCTAACTCTGTGAGTATGTCAATCATTATTAATTTCTTTATTTTTGATATAAATAAGACTTGTCTATGTGGGACACACGCCGGAAATATATAAAAGCAGTAGAAAGCAGCAGATCATCAGAAAACACCCAGAAGAGGTAAACTTGTTTTTAAAGAGTCCTAATTACAGAGTACAGCTCCTGCACACCTGAGAATCGACAGGTGCGTAGGAGAAGATCGAGGAGCCGACAAAATCAGGAAAAAAAACTCATTAAACATAATTGCGAGTGAAGTTGATAGTGTGTGGGAGTTTTTTTTTTAATTAAAAATATTCTGAATTAGATGCATCATTTCTTCCTGAGATGATGAGATACGGAAGTGGTTGGAAGGAATGAGACATTTCACTTCACCTGTTACACCTGAATCTTCTCATGCAGGAGTAAAAAACCTGATTGCAGCCGTTCACATTGAAGACAGAAGCCAGATGGTCGTGGGTGTTAGCAGGTTTGTCGCCGGTGTGAAAGGGGCATTATTTAGTAAAGTTTAGCATTAGAATGGAAGCGGAGGAGAAACTGCTGTCGTCTAGATCAAGTTTGTTTATCTGTGGACCAACAACCACACGGACTGTGCACAGCGTCTCAAAGTTTATATTCTCATCGTGAGGTTTTCAGTGGTGAGTAGGGGTGTAACGATTCACACAACTGGCCTTCCAGGCGACATACATCGATTAAAAATCGTTTGAAATGGTAAAGAATCGATGCACGTTGGATTTAGGCATGGCAAACTTTATGGATGTGTGTTTTTTTTAGCACTTTTAACGATAAAGACACGTTAAACGTTACTCGATTCAGTCTGCCTGTCTGTGACGTCATCATGTCAGAATGACAACATCGCTGTTTCTAGAATACGTAAAAGCCAAGTAAAAAAACACGGCAACACGACTAATCTCTCCAACCACCTACTGAGGCGCCATGGGATTTCACACTACGCCGACCGTCCAGGCACCTCTTGCAGCGTTACATCCCTGTTGTTTCCTGTAAGGGAATCAGGTTTACTTGTTTATATCCAAAATTAATTTAAACCTGATTCGCTTACAAGTAAAGAAGCTGTATCAGTACTTTTACTGGAGTAAAGAAGCTGTATCAGTACTTTTACTGGAGTAAAGAAGCTGTATCAATACTTTTACTGGAGTAAAGAAGCTGTATCAGTACTTTTACTGGAGTAAAGAAGCTGTATCAGTACTTTTACTGGAGTAAAGAAGCTGTATCAGTACTTTTACTGGAGTAAAGAAGCTGTATCAGTACTTTTACTGGAGTAAAGAAGCTGTATCAGTACTTCTACTGAACTTCTACTGGAGGACAGACTGTTTGGACTTTTGCTGAGAACCAGTTCCAAATTAAAAAACACATTAAGCCTTAAAACCCAGGACACCAGAAGTTGGGTTCCTTGTAACAACAGGGATCTAGGAAACTTCACCTGCACTGTCTACTATCCAGGTATTTATTTCACAGTCACACTGGTTGAATTTTTGGCTAAAAAGTTACTGAATCGATTTCAAGTCACTGAATCGTATCGGATCGTATCGTTCTAAATGAACCAAGATCGTCCTTGAATCGTATCGGCAACCACGAATCGTGATACAAATCGAATCGTTGTTAAAATGAATCGTTACACCCCTAGTGGTGAGTTATTATAGCCACCAGGCCGCCAAATGACAATAACAACAGGGTATTTCTCACGGACCATCTCCATCCACGATCCTGGCGACTAAAACAGGTATTTTAAGTCAAACCAGGACGTTTTTCTAACCCTAACCAGGTGGTTTTTCTGCCTAAACCTAACCAGAGCATGAACACAGTGTTGTGACAAGAGAGAAATAGAAAATTCAACCTGAACAAACATAAAGTTAACTTGTAGAAATAGACTTATTCTGGCATTTGATTGTCACTGTGTCAGGACTATATGAAAAACTGGGTTCGTTTATCTTTGTATGCTGTGTGGTTCAGAAAAAGTGGACATCAATGCAAGATGGCCACCAAACAAACCCCATGGGCCATTAGTTAACCTTGGCAACATGAAATAGTCTTAACTAGACACCTTTAGGGTCTTAAATATATAAAATAAACAGGTTTCAAAAAAGACAAATGGCATTTTGGTACATCTGTCCCAACTAACAAAACTCAGATGACTGCAGGATCAACCGATTAGCAACCAAAACACAACACGTGACTCAGTAAATCTCTGCTAACTTCCAGTCTTTGGCAGTGATGTGACTGACAGAGTGTATTTAATGATCATTAATATTTCATCACACTCAGCGCGGCTGCACATACAAGAACCACATTAGCAGCTGTGCTCGGAGACGCTAACACCTTCTGTGCACCCCAGAGCTGCCACTTTGCACTTGGCATCATGTTTCTGTAATTAAAAAAAGGGCCCTCTATTTTATTAGTGTGATAATATTAAGAGAAGTGTGTCGTAGAGTGTGTGTGTGTGTGTGTTGCGTACTCAGTCTGGTAGGACGCCTGCAGGACATTTCCCTCGTTTCCAGGGACGTTCGTCGGCCAACCCATCTGATGGTACCGTGATGCAACCTGCTTCAGCACATAGTCCTGGATAAACACATATATACACACACACACACACACACACACACACACACCGTTAAGTGTTAATTAACAGACAGCCAGCTGTCAGCGCTGAAGAGACAGTTTACTCTGCTAACATTGAGCTGTGACTGACTGACTGACTGACTGACTGATCGAGATGGTAATTGATTGATCGGGTATTTACACTGAACAGGCTGTATTCGTCTGTGCGGTCCAACAGTTTGTCCAGCTGGTAGAGCGCTCGGCTGGCGGAGTGCCACGGCAGGAAGGACGTCTCCTCCGGCAGATAGCCAATCAGCTGCAAGGGGACACCTTGTGGGAGGTACCCGGCCCTGAAAGAGAGACGAGAAGAAAAGGACGGTTGAGCTACACAACCTTTAACTTATATAAACAAAAATGATTTCAATCATAGTGGAAATAAAACAACAACAAAAAAATCACTAAAAAGACCATTCAGCTGGCTCCACATGTTCAACTTTCTGTAGTCCAAATTCCCAGTAATGAATCTCTGAATCAAACTCGCTCCCTGGATTGGCACATCCCAGCCACCATACTCTGTCATGTGTGTCACCTTATGGACTGCTTTGTTTCCTTCCTTGTTATGTTCTGGACATGTCTTTTCCCCTTCTTAAAGACACACTGTGGAATTATTTCTCCCATCTGGTGGTTAAATGTTACTCTGCATTCAAACGAATGCTGCTCTCTAGCGCCTCGCGTTTTCAAACGTGCGTTGCAGCCTGTTGGAACTACGGCAGGCGGGATGTGTCAAGATTCAAGAAGCTGTGACAACAACATGTCTTCAAACAGCACTTCATCAAGTTTAGTTTCGGGTGATGAGGTACGTTATTTCAAACAGACTTCAAACTGCAGCTGACGAGCGCGTCTGGCTAAGCTCCTTCTCCGTTCCACAGTCACGCTGGCTCTGAGTGAAAACGCCTTTAGCCTTATCTGTACCACGTAGAGCTTTTTGTCCCTCTCACCAGTTCATCGTTTTTTATAGAGCGGAAGGACATGGAAGCCTCCGTAGAGCTCGCCCGTCCTATGGAAATACAGAGAAGTGATTCTTCCCTCAGGAGGAGAAGTGAGATTGTTGGCAGAGATCATTTTACACCAATGAGGACTTATTTATGAATGAAGACGCTGATTTGAGGTAATAAATTACTTAAAACACTACACAGTGGACCTTTAAAGGTTGCCAAAACAGTACAACTATAATGCACTTTTGGCCCAAACGGCCTCCCATACATTCAGCTTTTCTCTTCCTGAACTCCAAACTTCTTAGTTTGCACACCCTGCAGGACACACAGAGGTGAATTCAGGTACATGAATTCAATCTGAAGCCAAATCCTGATACACATTTGCTCTTTAACCCTCAGGTGTGGCCTCAGTCTGTGTGTGTGTGTGTGTGTGAAACTACAGTGTGAACACATTAAGAAAAACTTGGCCTCTAAATGCCATCGGAGCTATTTAGCTGCCCGGGTTACAGCCAGCGCTTCATGAATATTAACGAGCTTCCTTTGTGCATTCATTAACATTAATGATGTTTTGGGGGGGCGGAAGGCGCTCACCTGCCTCCTGCATCGACCTTCAGCCCCACCCACACCTCATGAATATGAATGAGGCGGCCAGCCGAGGACAGAGAGTGAACTTGCAGGGGTGATGTTAGTTTTATTGGTTTTACTCCGATCATTGATTGGAGAGCGAAGTGACCGACGAGAGCAAAGAAGAGAGATTTATGACTGCGACCGCCGACCTTTAGTGGAACGCTGTCGATCAAACTGAGTGGCAGACGCACCGAGGAGGTGAAGAGAGGGAATGTTCTTGTGCTGAAAATGTCTTTTGGACTGTTTTTTTTAATTTAGAGAGAGAGAGAGAGAGAGAGAGAGAGAGAGAGAGAGAGAGAGAGAGAGAGAGAGACCTCCGCTGAAAGTTAATCTGTTTAAGATAAGACTCTCTAAGTCTCTGCAGAGCCGAGGAAACTCTAAATTCCAGACCTTCATATTTCCATAATCTGCCTCAATATCCACCTCGACACAACCTCCACACACTCATCTCCATTCCCATCATGCACCTGGGCCCTCTGAGGCATTACCATAATCCGCTGAGCTCGCGGAGACTTCCTGTTTACACGCTTCGAACAAGCGACGGGACTAAACAGGAAAGGCAGAGGGAGAGCGAGCGGTGACCATCGATCCGTTTGCCTTTATTTTTTTATTTCTGCATCAGTGTTTTCCACTTCAGCACGAAGGGCGAACATCGTGGCGCCGTTCGTCAAGGAAACGACAAGTGTTTTCTTTTGTCTCCTTGTTGTTCAGTGAAGATCTTTTCCTCTCTCTCAGCCTTTTCATTTCGTTCTGCCGCCGTCCGTCCTCGCATATTTTCTCATTTCCTCAAAAGATATTGAGAGGCAGCAACGTTAAGAAACATCCTGGAACTCTTTGTTTTCAACCCTTTTGTATGAAAATTGTTTTTTTTTCTTCCAAGGCCACTTATTTATATGTATAAAAGAGAAAACCTCTCAGGCCCTGAACACTAAATCTCTAAAGGGACAGTCATTTGCTTTCTTTCCGAGTGTCGTACGAGGCGATTGTTGCAGCTGAACATTACAGATGAAGCTACAGCGGAGATGTTATAAGAGACGAACCACTTAGAGCATTTTGAACAGAAAGTCCGTGACGGCAGAGCTGCAGTCAGAGCCGGAGATTCAGCACAGTTTATACCAATTTGTTGCGGCTGCAGACGGACTTCTAATGAGCACAGAGGAGATTATATGATGACTACACATCCCAGTGACGACTGACAGTGAATTCATAACTCTCTACCAATTCATTTAGATAAATGTCGGGCTTGTTACCCAGAAAAAGCTGCCGGGAGCGTTGCTAAATAGCTGCTAATCGGCGAGACTTGCCAACAAGGACTAAGCTGCCAGTTAGTTTAGCTAAGCATGAAGGTGGGAAACAGCTAGCTGAGCTCACAAGCTAACACGTCAGATGTTTGTTGTGTTGTTGAAGTGTAAAAACAACAATTTTCAGTTTCACAGGCAGTTACAGTGAGTTCAGGAGTGTCACGTGGATCGATGACTTCCTGGTGTCGACAAAACTGCAGTCCTGAAGAGAGAAGAGAGTTTCTGATTTTCTCTCTTTGTTGCTGCTCGGGACGCTTTACAACCCAACATGTGTCTATGTGACGTCCTGGGAATGAGACTCAACAATCAGCTGTCTTTGTGGTGCGTTCAGGAACAGCTGGGACAAATCCTACTGATTCTACCTTTAACTTTAATAGTCTTTGAATTATATTAATATGACGTGAGCTTCAGTTAGCTTTGACCACAGATGTCCTTCAGAGGGAGACTTTTTACTCTGATACTCTGAGGACATGTCAGAGCCTGTACTCTATTACTTTACTGGAGTAAAGAAGCTAAATCAGTACTTTTACTGGAGTAAAGAAGCTGTATCGGTCCTTTTACTGGAGTAAAGAAGCTGTATCAGTACTTTTACTGGAGTAAAGAAGCTGTATCAATCCTTTTACTGGAGTAAAGAAGCTGTATCGGTACTTTTTACTGGAGTAAAGAAGCTGTATCAGTCCTTTTACTGGAGTAAAGAAGCTGTATCAGTACTTTTACTGGAGTAAAGAAGCTGTATCAGTACTTTTACTGGAGTAAAGAAGCTGTATCAGTACTTTTACTGGAGTAAAGAAGCTGTATCAGTACTTTTACTGGAGTAAAGAAGCTGTATCAGTACTTTTACTGGAGTAAAGAAGCTGTATCAGTACTTCTACTGGAGTAAAGAAGCTGTATCAGTACTTTTACTGGAGTAAAGAAGCTGTATCAGTACTTCTACTGAACTTCTACTGGAGGAGAGAGTGTTTGGACTTTTGCTGAGAGCCAGTTCCAAATGAAAAAACACATTAAGCCTTAAAACCCAGGACACCAGAAGTCGGGTTCCTTGTAACAAATATTTGAAGATTGATTTAAACACTTTGGGTTTGGGCAGGTAAAGTCTCCTGCTCCTCAGAGGACAAACCCCTTTGATTTTTCCTGGAGAGCTCGACCTCTGGAGGATCTTCACAGCTTCAGTGAAGCTCCAGAGGACGAGGACGAGTTTTAAACTGTTAGTCAGGTTGTTCAGTTCACAGAGAAGTGAAGACATTATAGATTTTCACTTTTCCCTCTCATTTACAGTCTGTGTGTGTGTGTGTGTGATGTGTGTGATGTGAGAGAGAGAGAGTGTGTGTGTGTGTGTGTGTGTCTCTCTCCCCAGCCTTAACGAGCTCATTAACTTGTTAACTTCGTTAAGGGCCAGTTAATTGTTTGTCCATTAGCCATTAGCAAGGCTCAGTGGAGAGCTAACGAGGGACTGCAGTGGTCACACACACACACACACACACACACACACACACACACACACACACACACACACACACACAGAAGGCGAGGCGACATCCATCACAGTTTAAGCGCACACTCACAGAGACACAGCCATTTATTACTGCTAAACTAGCTTCACACACACACACACACACACACACACACACACACACACACACACACACACACACACACACACACACACACACTCACACAGAGTCCCGCCACCACCAATAAGCATTTAGCGCCCCATGAATTACTCAAGCTTCAGCCGATCGAAGTGTGAGCAGAATCAGCATTTCTCAGATTAATTCAGAGATTAAAGATCTGCGGACGTGAAATCAATGATCGCAATCAGAGAAAAACGCTGAAATAACGTCAGTGTGTTCTGTCACTTCTGTCACGGAGCTCGCGAGGCGTTTCTCTGCGTGCCGTCTTTGTGTTGAGAGAGGCTGAACTCCTGCAGGACCTCTCCGTGTTCCCAACAGAAGATAAAACGTCTTTTCATGTGAACACGTGGTCGCTGACGGATGATTGGTTCGTCCCAGATGAGATCGGATCGTCCTGCAGCACCGAGGAAGCACGTCTGCCTTTTACACACAACCACACAGGAAGTGGCATTGTTTTCCCCGGTCACTATCTCCAGGTAACAGTGGAGCAACTGGAATAACCTGAGGGTTTCGAGCTCACACAAGGAAACACTGAAAATGTTTCTGTTTTCGCTTTAACACTGAACACTGCAAGAGGTCAGATGGTTCAACAGACAACTGAGACAAACAGTCAGATAACAAATTGAAGCCAACGGAAATTGCAGTTCCTCTATTGGCCACTTGAGGCTCGAAAAGCGCCGACGTTAAAAAGGCCAAAGTTCACAGCAGAAATGTTTACAGCCTGATACAAAAAACAGGCGAGTCTAGAAGAGAAGCACGATTAAATTATTGTATCCTCATTCAAGTTAGCCGAGCGCTAAACCGGATGTTAGCCGGCTCGGTCCAGGGAAGTCTCTACACTCTTAGAAATAAAAGTTCTAAGTAGAACCATGTAAGGTTCTTCGGGTTGTCCTCATAGGAGAACCCTTTTTGGCTCCAGGTAGAACCTTTTTATAAAGGAGGAGGGTTCTACCTAGAACCCAACATAAAGGGTTATACCTAGAACTGTGTGTAAGGTTCCACCCACAACCCCCATGAGAGGTTCTACAAAGAGCCCATACAGGATCTTATACCCATGCTTTCAACAATCCCTGAAGAACTCTTTCTCCAAAAAAGGGTTCTCTGGATCAAAATGGTTCTTACTGGAACCGTTAGTGTTACCAAGAACCCTTTTAAAACCCTTTATTCAGGAAAGGGTTTTTAAAGGGTTCTCTGGATCAAAATGGTTCTTACTGGAACCGTTAGTGTTACCAAGAACCCTTTTAAAACCTTTTATTCAGGAAAGGGTTTTTAAAGGGTTCTCTGGATCAAAATGGTTCTTACTGGAACCGTTAGTGTTACCAAGAACCCTTTTAAAACCCTTTATTCAGGAAAGGGTTTTTAAAGGGTTCTCTGGATCAAAATGGTTCTTACTGGAACCGTTAGTGTCACCAAGAACCCTTAAAAAAACGTTTCTTCGGGAAAGGGTTTTTCAGAAGCAAATGGTTCCAGGTAGAACCTCAGCCCTTGTAGAAGAACCCTTTTGGAGTGTAGTGCCTCACAACATGGAAGATCCAGGTATTTTCACAGCTTCAAAACGCCGCTGAGCAGCTCTCAAAGGACTGAACGGAGCTCCACCTCCAACACTGTGAGATGGAGGTTTTTGTTAACGTCCCACATCAAGCTTCATTCTTCATAGCGCCACTATTTTCACAGTCAGTGGCTTCACCCCAACAGCACTGAGCGCAATGTAGTTTGTGTGAACATCTGAAGAATCCACACAACACTCAGTCAACAGGGACTTTTCTTTACTTTGGTAATAAAAAAAACGTTAAAAGTGAAGCTCCTCACTTAAAAACACATCTTTGACCTCTTTTAAAAAAACCAAACTCTCTGAACTACTCTGAGGCCTACAAAACCCAGACGACAGCCACATCAGAACCACAAAGCCTCTCCGTCGTGTCTTCTGATGTGGCGTTGTGATGTTCGGCGTTACCATAGCGACAGATACGGGCTGAAGTACGAGCGTTCGTCTGCTGTCACAGTGAATATTAATGGATCTGCACTTGTGTGTCTTTTCCTGTCCCGACGCAAACCTCCTGCTGAGCGCCCGACTCATCAACACAACACACACATGAATCCACGAACTCTGAAAACACACACGAAAAAAAAGGAGGACGCCATTGCGCTGTCTAGCTGTTGCTCATTCAACATGACAGCAGACAGATGGCTGAGAGAGGCAGATAGAGAAGAAAGGAGGCGAGAGGAGGGGGTAGATTGAGCTGTAGGGTTTTGTGTCGGAGTAGATTTTGGTCACAGCGCTCAAAAAGCTCCGGGCTGAAAACATCACGATGAGAAACGACTCTCTCTCTCTCTCAGCCTCGCCGGTCGCTCGTTCATCATCACAGTTTCCGTCCGGCTCAGGTTACTTTTGAATGTTTTTTTTCACGGCGCTCTCACGCAGGTAGTCTGCTCTGAATGCAGCGGCGAGGACGGTCATCTCGCAGAGCCAGAAGTGCTTCTGTCACTTCCTCTGCAGCCGGCGGTGTAATCCTGGCAGCTCTAAAGCTCCGGGAACAGAAACTCTGGTATTGTCAACTCGGTCTGATTCACATGTTTTTGTCCATTATTGTGGCTTGTTTTCAATAAGACGAGCGAATGCAGCGACACGATTTGTGTCTGCGAGACTCCAGATTGCAAAAAATAAAATGGCGAGCACACTTAACCCTTTTCAACCGAACAGTTTATGGATTATGGACATTACACACATGTGTATGTGTCAGTAAACACATGCAGGAAATGTACATAATCCATCCACAGCGTACACATATTATCCAGTACTTATTCTTTATGTCTTTGCACTGCTTTGCACAGAGTCGACCTGTATACAGACTTCTGTACTTAAAAGGGATATTCCGGTATGAATTTAATCATACTAACACACATGGTCTAACACACCTTGACACGAGTAAGACTCCCCCTCAAGAGGTCAAGTTAGCTGACCACTAGCTTAGCTAGTTTTAGATTACTCCATGGGATGCTCAGTTCTTATTATCGAGAGCTGACAGGGAAAATAACGGAAGTAATGGAGTAATAATCAGACATTTTCATCCTTGAGCTGCAGAAATCTGCTGCACTCGGTAATCGACTCGTCAGGGCTTCCCCACACAGGCAGGCTGCTGGAGGAGAGGGTGAGTTGTGCTGTGTTTTTAATACAAATCCAGCAAAGCTAGCAGATGTTTGATGCTTCGTACTGTGTGCTGGGACTGTACATGTACTGTTGCTGAAGTTTGCTGCTGTTCTCACCATTAATTGTGGCTTTTTGATGGCGGTTTCTAGTTGGAGACATAAGCTGCAGTGTATTGTTATCGTGCGGTCTTTTCTGAGGTTGCTAAAACTAGCTAAGCTAGCGGTCAGCTAACTTGACCTCTCGAGGGGGAGTCTTACTCGGTGTCAAGGTGTGTTAGACCATGGATTAAACTTACACCAGAATATCCCTTTAAAAGAAACACAACTAATCTCTCTTCTACAGATCATTCACAAATCTTTATTTTTCCATCATCCATTTCCTCGTTTTCAGCTGTATGTCTTGTTGTAGATGTTTGTGTTTCCTCTCTGTGTCTTTTTCCAAAAAACCTGCATGGAAATGTATAAAAACTGATGTTATGGGTTCTTAGTAACGTACGCTCTCAGCTGCAGATCATATAAATATTCTTTTAACGTTCCCCAACTCGTGAAAACTCAAGTAAATGTTGGCGTTTTGGGATGCTGACCCGAGCTACAATCCCAAAGCGTCGGCATTTGACGATTTGAGAATGAGACACAAAAAATCAGCTTCCTCACAAACAAGACCTTTAACATTACAACCAGTCGAGATGACATTTTAACTTGTCAAAATGTCGTCCCCACGGGTGAAATCTAAATCACCACGAGTCAGCCCGACTGCCACACTGGCAGCTAAATGTCACTTTTTGCTTTTGAAGCCGTGAACCACTTCACTGACAGTAAGAACTTTAAAAGAAAAGACAAACTAGACGGATTAAAAGATAATGGTGGCATTTGAAGCCCAATTGTCTCTCAACAAAAACAAGAGTGTTCCCGCTGCATTCACTCGTGTGTGGTTTTGATGTTTGAACGGATGTGATGACTGAATTAAATGTAGAGAAGCAGAGGAGGAAAACGAAACTGAAATCTCCCAAACATCAGTAGAAGATCCGCCGAGTGTTTGATGGTTATTTATGTCTGCTTCAATACGTGAGCCACATGAAACGCCCTCATTTACTCGTTCTCTCGGCTCGTTCACACACACTCTGCATCCGTATCGCTCGTTTTAAGCTCACCAGGAGGCTGACAATTTGACTTTTTAAGCGTCAGTTAACATTACAAGAAACGTCAATCATCCTCCTGTGAATATGAGTGGCAGCCAGTGTTTCCTAATGCAGCGTTCAAGACAAGTCCGACGTCTTACGGGAAAAAGAAACGCCACTCAAGTCTTATGTCCCAGAACAATTACCGACTCAGATACATTTCCAAGTGTAACAGTGCTGTAAAATTACATTTATAATGGCGTCTGTTATCTCATGTGTCATTTTCTTCCTGTTCTATACACAACGAGGCTGCACGACTGAGGATTCAACGTGCAAAGAGAGAAGCTAAACTCCCTCTGCAAAAGCAAGAGTGTTAATCCCGGAGCCACCGAGGTTGTGGATTTGAAAGAATCAGCTCCATCCAGACGACTTGTGTGCGAATGCAAACCTGTGTACGAGAATCCAAAGGTCTTAGCCGAACTCAAACAAAGCACCTCCTCGGTTGTGTCAGCTAAAACGAATGACGACAACTCTGAAATGTATCTGTCCGTTCAGAAAACCCGGTCCATCAAAGCAGACGTATCTGAGGGACGCAGACACATCATCAGTCCTCTTCGACAAAGAGAAGCTCCTCAAAGTGAAGCAATTACAAACCAACAGAAAGAGACAGAAACAATAGATCAACCCGGCTGGAGTCTCCCTCTGTGTGTCCAGATGTCTCAAAGGCTCGGAGACAGATGAGGCTCTCTGAACAGGAAACAGATTGTTTGTCCATCACAGTCTTCTGTTATAATACAGTGTTCGCTCCACTCTGTGTGTTTGTGAAGTCTTTGAAAGTGGGGTTTTTCAATCTTGGAACGGATTAGCTTTCGTCTGAAGATGATTCAGCTTCTGGGGGCAAAGGCCAACGTTTCTGGGCTGACGGTGTAGCCAACGGATGTCTGAGCCAACACTTCCTCTTCCATGTGTTTACAGTCAGATTAGCAACTTGAGACATGAAAGTGGAGTTGGAGGTTGAGAGACGGCTAATCGCTATAAACAGATACAAGTTTATAAATCCAAAGGAATGTTAACTAGAAATACCGCTGAAGCTGTGGCGTTGAAGTGAAGTTAACCTCTGACCTTTTGGGCATCAAATGTCATAACCTCATCAATTCATCCTATCAGGCATTTTTATGCCACATTTAATTGTAATTATCATGTGAATTGTCCAAATTCTAATCCCAGATGAGATTAGAACTGAGATAGCGCTGAGATTAGAGCGCCATATCTCAAGAACGCATTATGGGAATTTCTCGCTATGTCTCGAGGATGAACCTCGTGTCATAGCACTAAATTCGTCATATCTCAAGAACGCATTATGGGAATTTCTTCGAATTTGGTGCTATGACTCGAGGATGAACCTCGAGTCATAGCACCAAATTTGAAGAAATTCCCATAATGCGTTCTTGAGATATAGTGCTCACAAGAACGGGGCGCCATGAGGTCCCAGTGACTTAAAACTCTGACATTTGGCCTCCAAACTCTAATCAGTTCAACGTGAACATTTGCACCATGTTTGAAGAAATTTCCTCAAGGGGTACTTGAGATATTCGTGTCTACAATAATGGGACTGAAAGCTGATAAAAAGGTAATTAAAAGGGGTTCAAAGGTCATATTTCAGGCCTTGCAGTCTGCCTCAACACAGACTGTTTACCTACATGCAACTAAAGTCCACTCAAACATGTTTACCAAAACCAAAATCTTACATCTGTCTACAGATATATGTTATCAGGAGAGTTCAGGGGATTTTAAAGCAGACTGAACCAATATGTGTGTTTTGTGGTTAAAGGAAGACTCACCTGGCCAGGTTGAAGGCATCGTCGATAAGTCCTGCCCTGTTTCCAACAGAGATGATCTGAGAGAGAAAAGGCAGAGAGTGTTTCGGACAAAACAGAAAGCAAAGAGAGAGTTCAAGTGGGAGTTCTGGTATTTTTAAACCTTGGCTTTGTATCTACATGTCTGGGTGTGTAAATCATTCAAACGTTTTGGGATCGGTCCAGGAGATCCTCCAGCTGCAACGACGCATGTAACCGTCAAAGTTACGTCCGCCGGAAGTGCTTGTTTTTTTTAATCTGAAGAGAAAGATTCTCAGTACCCGAAGTCTCTTTCAAGGAGAGAGTCTTGCTCTGAAATCTTGCGAGATGAGCTGTTACAGTTGTTACCTCATCTATATTGTCAGAATCACTTTGTGAGCCATGTGTTCGGATATAAAGTCTTGCTGGCGGTTCGTCGACGTACTCGAGTCACGTTTTCACCGTCGTCTTCCTGCGACAACTCACCTCTCACCAGATTTTGGAGAGAGACTTCTTGTTGAGCGAGACTTGTGTTTTGGGTCTCAAAGAGGATCTTATTATTTAACAAAAGGGTCTATGGCAAAAACAGGCACTTAGTGGACGTGACTCTGACAGTCAGAGTTGGCCAACAGGATTACACTGTTGCTGTTACAACTGTGTCGTCACTGCCAGCTTAAGTGATCTACTGGACCGATTCCAAAACCTTCTGTAAGTATGAATCATTTAGACGACAAAACATGTTAATATGGAGCCTGGGTTTAAAAACACTGGAATTCCCTTTTAAACAAAGACAGAGTGCCTCACAGACGGACAGACAGACATACTTGGTGGTTTCTGTGGAGCTGCTGGATCAGCAGTTTCCAGTTCTGGAGGTCGTAGTTCACGCGGAAGTAGCCCGTCTGGTTGATGTTGCCTAGCAACCAGGTTTTGTCGTCCATCTGACCAATCATGTGGGATTCTGAAATAATAATGACAATAGAATAATAAGTCCCTTAAAAGTCAAGCAAATATAGAGGGCTCATGTGGATGCAATGGATCCTTTATTGGCTACAACAAGGTACATATCTGGTACAATTTTGCAATCTTGGATGGAATCTGTAAGTAAAAGACAAACAAAAACTCTGTGCAGCTGCACTCTACACTGCATTAATTTAAGCTTGATAAAAACAAGCATCTGACCGACATCACTTCTAACATTTGCTAAACAAAATGCAGGGGAGAAAGTGAAACCTAAAGTTAAATATAAAATGTGAGATCTTTTACACCTATCGCGCTGTCAGCAAAGATTGTGTGGACTACAGCAGCATCACAGCCTCTCACAGAAAAAACATCCTCTGAATTCAGGTTGTCAGGTTCAACAGAACATCTCGTAGGAGCTTTCAGACTTTTTATAACAGCCAGGTGAGGAAAGAGAGGAAAATAGCTGCTGACACAAGTCTGGACCACTTTCTCAACTTCTTTCCCACTGGTTGAAACTGAACTGTCTTGAAGTCTTGCACTTAGAAAATGCCTCCTTTCACCATGTACTTTGCAAGTAGTTAGAGTTCTACCAGAGACAGGTCAGAACAGAACCAGAATGAGTGTTTTCCCCAAGAGTATATTCAGTCTTTCTCCAAAAACTGAAAAAAGGTGATTAGAGCAAATTAGTTTCCAAAAACTAACCAAGAATTTGTTTAATTCTCCAAAGACAGAACGAGGATGGTCTTTTCTCTTCAAAACCTAAATTCAAACACTTTCTACTTTAAAAAACAAAACAGAACCAGAGGGAATACTTGTTTCCCAGAACCAGAATTAGTTTAATTCTCCAAAAACCTTATGATGAAAGCCTTGTTTTCCAAACAGACTTTTCATCTCCAAAACTAGAACCAGAATTAGCTTCATTCTCCAAAAACTGAAGCAAAACATCTGTAAACTTTTTTCTTTAAAACCTGAAGTCAAACAAAAAACAGATTCTTATTCTCTGCGAACAGACAGAAAACTCTGAAAACAAAAGTCTAAAAAAATAAATATTTTCCAAAAAAGAAAACAATACAAACAAAGCAAACTGCAAAAACTCTAAAAATCAAAGCAAACTATAAAAACTCTAAAAACCAAAGCAAACTGTAAAAACTCTAAAAACCAAAGCAAACTATAAAAACTATAAAAACCAAAGCAAACTGCAAAAACTATAAAAACCAAAGCAGATCTAGCTTTATTTTTCAGAAAAAACCTCCAGAAACAGAAGAAAAGAAGGTTCTCTCTCCAAAAACTGAAGCAGAATAAACTGTATTTTCCCCAAAAAAATCAGACAAAGCGAGCTGTTGTCTCTTAAAAACAAAGCACAACTCACTTTATTTTTCCAAAAACAGACCTAGAAAGAGTTCCATCTTCCAAAACACAAAAGCAGAACTTAAAAGTCTTATTCCTCAAAAACTGAGCCAATGGGTTTCACTCTCCATCAAAGAATAAAAAAAATAGTTTAATTCCCCTGAAAACAAGAAACAGAATGAGCTTCATTGTCCATAAACACCAAAACAACACAAACAGAATGAGGTTTATTCCCTCTGCCGACAGAAACACAAATCACACATCTCAAGATAATGAGATAATTAATATGTGATCAGGAGCTAATCTGCGCCGTTAACCTAACTAAATATTCCCAAAGGCAACGGCTTGTTATCTCGTGTGAGGCAGGATGATTAGAATGAACTGTTACGGAGCTGCTCAGTTAATGATGAAAAGGCAAATGTTTCAGGACTTGAAGCACACCGTCAGGACCGTACCTGTCTTGTTGTTGATCCAGATGAGGCTCTCTGAACCAACACTGGACTCATTTCCCACCGCGACCGTCAACGGCACCTGCCACTGTAAACTGGAGAGAGGGAGAGCGATGTCAGTAATGGCCGCTGGAATTGGATTGAGTTTTATTGCCTCGGTTATCAGATAGAAAGACATTAGAGAGAGAGAGCGATGGTCAGTGATGATCATTCAACATCCGTCAGCTGGAAATGGAGCGAGCGGCACTGACTGTGTTATAGAAAGAGAGGGAGGGACGGAAAGTGAGAGTGTAATAGCTGCAGCAGCCGGCCGACATCAGTCAAGCTGAAATGGCTGAGGGTTATTGTCTTCTTCAGAGAGCCACAGAGGTTAAATGTGCTGTCCGCGGAATACTGTGCGAGCGGTGAATTTGATTTTTAGGCTTTCAGATCAGTTGAAAGATGCTTTAAGGGACGAAAGTCTACAAAACATTTCTGGAGCTTCACAGCAAAGAAAGTGATCTGAAAAGACGTTATTTAAACCCCCTTTAAGCCAAAATCTTCACTGTAGCTGCCGAGATAAAAGTGTTAACAGGCACAGTCCTCAGATCAGATCGGGATCTCTGGGCTTCAGGGGACTTAGATTACAGCAGACAAGCTTTATGGAGATATTTGATGTTTTTTGGTTGTTTTTCCATTTTAAAACAAGTCCCCAGCTACTTCAGTTGCTTAGGAGAATGCCGCAACGCTGTTTTACTGTGAAGCTTCAGAATTTGGTTTAAAAAAGGTCTTTTTAAATAAATCAAGACAGTTTTTTCAGTGATTAGATGATGCCTGAATTTTCATATTTGGGGGAAGTGCTCCTTTAAGCACAGCCTCAAAATTTGTGCTGAACTGGCATCAATCCACCTGTCTGTCTGTTTCCCTAACTCTGAAACAAAATCACCCCAAAACGTAAGCTTGTGGCACCAAATGACACCGAATCAGCTGTTTCTTTCCACCTTAGAAGTCTCTACGAAGGCTCAAACCAGGCGAGTTCATATTCATAAGCGCTGTCAGTGATTGTTCAAAGCTACTACAGCTTGTGTTTAGTTTTATCTTCGCAGCAAAGATTGGAGAGACTAGTTTAGTTTTAGTGTAGTTTGGTCCAAAGAGAAAAAAAAATCAATCTTCTAACATTTCTTGCCAGTGGGAGGAAAAGATGTCAGGAATTAGAATCTCAGATCGATTTGAAAAGATGTTATTTACACCGCTGATGCGTGGTCAGGTTCAGTCAACCAGTTCAGAAGGGGTGCATGCCAACGCTTTAAGCTTAACAGCTACAGTGATAGGTTTCTTTTTAAAAAAGGTGTAAAAGGGGGCGAGCAGATAATGACTGAATCTTTTTTTTCTGTTCCTTTAGAGGCTCCTTTACTGCTTGAGAGAATTCCCCAAATATCAGACTCGTGGTGTATTTTAAAAACCCACTGATTATCTCAAAATTGCATCACAGCTGAGCTCACACAAGGTTGTTTTTCTACGATCCTCAGTAGCTGATGTTGAGGAGATAAGTGGCTTTTTGAAAGGTAGACGGACTGACTGAATGATGGAGGAGGAACTCAGCTCTGCAGAACGAAGATTACTCACAAAGTTCAACCCAGCAGAACTGAGAGTAATGTGACCTGAGTGCAGGAAAGGATCCAAGGAAAATAAGACAGGTGTGTTAGAAACTGTAATAGATGTTTTATAGACCAAACCCTGCCTAATTATGTTTGCCTATGTAACTTTAATTACATAAGTCACCTGCTGATTTTTACCCAAACCACAATCTTTTCCAAAAACGTAACCATGCTGTCTGTTGCCTATGGGCAGATTTATGGTTGCATGTCAGCTCTATGCAGAGTACTCACTTTCCCCTTTAAACACACTGACTCCTTCATCTCCCAGCTGTGTTTCTGGGATTTTAAGAGACACTCCAGCAGTAAAAAGCATAACTCAAGAAGAGCAGCGGTTGGGACTGCAACAGCCGAAGAGGGCAGTGTGTTTACTGGGGAAACTACAGGTCACAATCCCTGATATTAGCACCAGAGAAGAAGCTGTAAATGCATTTCTACCAGGCGGACCAACCACGGTCCTTGTGGTCCACATCGTTGTGACGTATAGTTACATATCTGGGGAGGTGCACGCCATCGGTACAGAATATATTCAGATCAGAAGCATAAATCAGGCCAAACCAAGCTGCAAGCATAAGACAAAGGTCTGGTGCAACAGTCACATTGATTTGGAAATGGTGATTTATGTCGCCATGAGGACTAATGAGTACGTGTTGAGATTATGGTTCAAGTTGGAGTTAATATTCACTATAATACCCAGTTAACAATAACCCTAACCAATCAGTTAGGGTTACCAAAACAATCAGAAACAAACAGTGACAAAAGATAAGATAACAACAGTTTAAAGAAGGAACACTAATAATGGGTCAGAACAGTGTCTTGTCTTAGTGGTTTTCTACCCATGGCAGTCCTTAAAGTAATATCACAGCCAAAAGAACCATCTTTTCCCTGCAGAACAGATGTACCGACAGTATTCACAGCAATACAAAACTAAATACTTATGGATTATATTTGGAGAAGGATGAGTAAGGTGATCTCTCCAGCAATCTTTTCCAGCTCCTCCTCAGGGGATGCCAAGGCGTTCTCAAGTATGTTCTGGGTCAAACCCGGGGCCTCCTACCAGTTGGAAGTGCCCTGAAATCCTCCAAAGGAATTTGATCTGTTGGCCAAACAACCTGAACTGGCTCCTTCAGTGTGAAGGATGTCTGAGCTTCTCATCTTATCTCTAAGACTGAACCCAGGCGCCCTGCAGAGGAAACTCATTTCAGCCGCTTGTATCCATGATCTCATTCCTTCAGTCACTGCCCACAGCTCACGACCGCCAGTGAGGGTCGGATCATAGATCAACTGGTAAATCGAATGCTTTGGCTTCAGGCTCAGCTCCGTCTTTACCACAACGGTCCAGTACATCGCCTACAATACTGCACTTACACAAAATACCCTATATTGCATTAACATTCAGCCCAGTCCAGTCGATAATCCAACACTGATACTTGTTAATATATGTATTTAATTTACTTTAAATTGTACATTTGATACTTTAAGACTTTTGCTCTAATACTATTCATGTGTGTGACTTTTACTTTTACTTTTACCAAAGTTGCAGCTTTCATTTCCCCATTAGAGAGTAAATGAATGAATAAACCCGTGTTTTGTCCTGTGTTGTTGATAGTTTGTACTGTAAGGATAAAAGTTGGATGTCTCCACTTTAAAAGACAAATATTGCAATTTTTACTGCACTATATTTATTTGACAGTTATCTGATAGCAAACAGCTACTTTACAGAGTCACATCCAATACAAAGCATGACACATTGTATGAATTAACAGTACTAAAATCATTTTACAATAACAAACAGAAACACTTATTTTATATGTGCAATTTGCAGATAATACAACTGGACTTAAATAAGCTGTTCGAGGCAGAATGTGTGATCGCAGTGAGAACTTCTTCCACTACAGTACACTCTTAGAAATAAGGGTTCCAAAAGGGTTCTTCTACAAGGGCTGAGGTTCTACCTGGAACCATTTGCTTCTGAAAAACCCTTTCCCGAAGAAACGGTTTTTCAAGGGTCCTTGGTAACACTAACGGTTCCAGTAAGAACCATTTTGATCCAGAGAACCCTTTAAAACCCCTTTCCTGAATAAAGGGTTTTAAAAGGGTTCTTGGTAACACTAACGGTTCCAGTAAGAACCATTTATCAAGAACCCTTAAAACCCTTTCCTAATAAAGGGTTTTAAAGGGTTCTTGGTAACACTAACGGTTCCAGTAAGAACCATTTTATCCAGAGAACCCTTTAAAAACCCTTTCCTGAATAAAGGGTTTTAAAAGGGTTCTTGGTAACACTAACGGTTCCAGTAAGAACCATTTTGATCCAGAGAACCCTTTAAAAACCCTTTCCTGAATAAAGGGTTTTAAAAGGGTTCTTGGTAACACTAACGGTTCCAGTAAGAACCATTTTGATCCAGAGAACCCTTTTTTGGAGAAAGAGTTCTTCAGGGATTGTTGAAAGCATGGGTATAAGATCCTGTATGGGTTCTTTGTAGAACCTCTCATGGGGGGTTCTGGGTGGAACCTTACACACACAGTTCTAGGTATAACCCTTTATGTTGGGTTCTAGGTAGAACCCTCCACCTTTATAAAAGGTTCTACCTGGAGCCAAAAAGGGTTCTCCTATGAGGACAAGCCGAAGAACCTTATATGGTTCTACTTAGAACTTTTATTTCTAAGAGTGCATGTGTGAGAGAGTGAACACACATTTAAAACCACAAAGAGCTTTTGGCGAGTAAACGATGCTGTGTGGATGTAAGCTGGTGACTCTAAAGAGCTCATTTGGACACAAATGGCTTCCTGTTGATTTTTGTTTGTGACCAGTATGTTGCCGACACACACACACACACACACACACACACACACACACACACACACACACACACACACACACACACACACACACACACTGAACTGTTGGGGTATGTGGGTTCTAATAACAGTGTTTAAAGGGGGACCTTCTCTTTAGTTCCATTAAAAGCGTCAGACTCAGGTTTTAATTGGACTCATTTTGATCAAATTGATTCATATTTTAATTAAAGTGGATTTTAATTACAGACGGCAAACAGTCAACAATTAATTCATCCATTTAAGGAGAGTGTGTGTGTGTGGTGTGTGTGTGTGTGTGTGTGTGTAGTGAGACAGGGGTCACTATAACACAATCAGCCGGAGAGAGACCAATTTACTGATCCCGTACCACCTGTCGCCGCGGGCAACTGTGGATCAATACCGCTGCCTAGCAACCAAATATTAATTCTGATATTTATATTAACGTGAGTGACAGGAGCGCGCCCCTCAATGACACACACACACACACACACACACACACACGGAAAATCACACACAGTCAGCAGCACGGACAGCAGAATGCGTTTATTAATATTTGATCGAAATGAAGCCTGTTTATTTTGGACAATAGGGAGTGTGTGTGTGTGTGTGTGTGTGTGTGTGTGTGTGTGTGTGTGTGTGTTCAGCTGGTTTCTGTCTTTGATGAATAAACCATTAACTCGTGCACACACACACACACACACACACACACACTGAGAGAAAGACAGTGTGACTGTGTTGGTGCAGACGTCATCTCTCACTTTGACCCCATTTAATCGGCTCATTCAAGTTTTTAATCAACGAACTATTAAAATCTTTAGAAAATAAAATGAAATCAGACTTTAAAGTATTACTGTATGAAGAACATGTATATAATATATTAAATCGTGTTGTCAACATAGAAAGTGTTCAGGCTTAATAATAAAGAATAATTTAGTTTTTTAAATCAGTTTTCAGTTTTTTTAGTTTTTAGTGTTTCCATTTCCTGGTGTCAGTTTCTGCCTTGTTGTAGTTTGTGTTAATGTTCATTACATTAATGTTTCATGTCGTACTTTTTTCTACTTATTATCCATGTTTACTATTTTTGTCACTTTGTTATATCTGCCTTGGAAAATAAATCAGTGTATAAATAGACTTTACCTTCGACCAACAGCTTCTGTGGAATAATTTATGACTGTGATGTTTAACTTTAAAGCCAATTAAATAAAACAGTCACTCGTCCTCCAATCACGCCCCTGTTTACCTGTCAGGTGGCGTCTTTTCTCTTTAGACGGCCACAGAGACGAGCTGTGCTTCACTGTCGACTGAGATCCTGTTTGATTTATTTTCAGTATCATTAGCTCGACCTTATCGTTAGCGCTCGCTGTCCTCTGGTGTCGCCTCGTCTCTGTCGCTGTCAGCTCACTTCTTTAGAAAGCGTTTACTTGCCTCGCTGCGTTTGCTGTCTGACGGTGGGAAAATAAAACGACGCAAATTTGAAACGTCTCCCTCAAACTGCCAGAAGGGAAGAACGTAAATAATATACTGTGATCTTTAAAATGTCACCTTAACACTTCTCTAAGTGAGAAAGAAGGCATCAAAAAGTTTGGTTTAAAAGACACGACTTGGTCACAGATGGAGATGCTGTGAATTACCATGAATTATACCATGGTCTGGGGGAATACTCGATTCTGATTGGCTGCAGGGTGTCCATTAATCCCTGGTATACGGACACCTACTAAGTAGTTCCGGTCAAATTGTCTGTTCACCGTCTAAATTAATGCGCTAGCTGGTGTAACCATAGCAACGGGAACACAGTCAAAGCTTCTGTTTACAGTTTATTTCCAACACTGAGTGCAGTCCGTCAGTCCTTCAGTACCAGCTCGCCTCGCCTCGACTTAGCTCGCCTTTCTTGCGTTCCCATTACTGAAATCTGGTACCTGGTACCTGCTAAAGTGGAGCTTTTTTAGTATCACCTCCGTCTAAGTTCCAACCGAGCTGAGCTGATACTTCTGTGTGACGTAAGCTGGCAGCCGGCCACTGATTGGACAGAGAGCGACGCCACTTGACGACTCATGACGAGCGCGACGTCCGAGCCTGACGCCCGCTACCTTTAAAAACTAGCATCTGCGTTCAGTCAACATAGCGATTACATGGAAGGAACAACGCGCAGGAACACGGCGTGGACCGTGGCAGAGGTGGAGACGCTCCTGAGTGTTGTCGCTGAAGACGCATCCAGAACGAGCTCGATGGTGCGACAGGAAATGAAAAGGTGGACGTGTTTTGCGTCGCCCACAGCTAGCCCTGTTTATGTGTCGCGTGGATAAGTACGTCACTGATGACGACCCGCCCACGTTGATGACGACCCGCCCACGTTGACGACTCGCCCACGTTGAAGACGACCCGCCCACGTTGAAGAGATACTAATTCTAGATGGAAACGCGTCTGAAACCAAACCAAGTAGAGCCACGCTGAGCCGAGGCGAGCTGGTACTGTCGGTGGAAAAACGGCATTACTGATACTTTTTATCACACAAGCGAATAATCTCACATCCCGTTGGCTGTTCAGCTCTCTGCTTCAGGCTGCGGCCACAGTAACGTTACACACGGCCGATCATTTGTTCGTGAACATCTTGATATTGATTTGGGGACAGTGACATGACTGGTAAGCTAGCTAGTCTTGTTGTTAAACATACTGTCAGATTATATTTACTGTTCGTCAACCGTACGCAATGTTATCGACTTTGAATCTCGCTAGCATAGCGTTAGCTTCCTGGCTCACCGCTGAGCGGACTAGAATATCTCCCGTTGCCAAGTCGTATCTAAGGTCCGTCCTATTTACTGGAGAGGTGAACAACGTTTCCGTTGCATAAGAACCTTACGGGAGGGTAACGGTTGTTCCAGGTATTAGTCAAACCCTCAGGCGTTACCAGGGAAACTAAGTTATTGCCTGTGAAAAACTTTATATTTTGATTGTAAAACGCATGAAAATATAAATTAATGGTCTTAATTTATTTTCTTTGGCAAGTGACCATGGTATCAGCGGGATAATGCCCTTCGAGGTGTCCAGAATCAGGAATTAATGGACACCTCGTCGGGCATTATCCCTTATGTATAGCTGTTTTCTATCATTAGAAAAACTGCTGGAAATTACTCAACTTCCTGTCCAGCTTTTTCATGGCTGGAAAATTGCACCCTGGTGTCCCTAAAAGTGTCCACTGGTATAACTCAAACCGCCACCTGGCAGGCTCGTTGGCTGTAATGATGCCACCGCCGCTTCACCTCCCAATTTAAACGTCAGCCAATAATCATATGATGCGAACACGATTTGCCACAATTGGTACAAATAACAACCTCGGACGTATCTGTGGTTTGCAGAAACTTTAACTGCTCACATTATTATCCTGGAGTCTGAGCAGTCCTGACTCCATCAGCTGAGGCTTCCTCGGCCTGATAAATGCTAAAGAAGAATTTGGGTGCTTCATATAAATAGTGTAATTTTCCATAAAACACTGCTGCTTCTCTGCTGCTCCTGGGATTTTTAAATCTGACGCCCGCAGAGCGCCACAGGAGCATCAAATGAGGCGCCACAATTATTACTTTCAGTGCGTTCGGCCCTCAAATAGAATCATTAAAAGCAGCTTATTTACATTTTTTTTTCCACAAAAAAAAAAAGCCTTGAACAGATTTTCAAGTGCTGCACAATATTGCTTTCATCTCGTGCACGAGTGGTGTCATCCACAGCAGCAGCAGCAGCAGTTTTCTGTGCTACGAGAGGGTCTGAAGTGCGAGACGGATTCATTTCCTCCTCGGAGCCACGTTAGGGGAGACCGGGGATGGTTGTAACAGCATCACTTTTATGGAATTAGATTTGTGCCAAAAGTAACAAACAAAACTTTTTAAATTGCAAACAAAAATAGGAATTTGAGAGAACGTAAAACTAATTTCAAAAATAAAACTTATAACTTGCAATCAAATAATTTGTCAAATACTGTAAAGTATTGGTCTTTTACTCTTCTAATAACGCATTATTTTGTTTACGGTTCCCTTTGCTTCTCTCTCTCCGCTCAGACTTTTGCGCTGACTCTCAGCTTTGCGGTCTCGCTGCAGCTCTTCTCGTTTGCGCTCCCTGATTTTTTGTTTGCAGTTTTGGCACAAACGTCTCGGGTGGGCGGGCTTTTTCAGCAGAGCGTCCCCATTGGCTAATTAGTTTTTGACTGACACAGCTCGACGTCCGCAGTATACGGTATGCAAGTTTCCCAGAATGCATTTCGCTGCAGCGGTAGAGCTGCTAAAAGCTGTTTTAATTCTCGCTTTAGCGCTGTTAATACATCACTTTCTTAAGTTTTAATATATGTTTATGCGAGAAAGTACCTATTTAGATCCTTAATATGCGATTAGTTTATCCAAATGACGCCTGTTTGTAAATTTGTTCCGACGTTTTCGGAGATGTGAAGAGCCACCTGTGGGACCAGCGCTCCGGGAGGTCTCAGAGACAGCAGCCCGTCTCCTGATGTGATGGGCCGGTCTAACCACATCGTTAGATTTCCTTCATGATACCAATATTTATCTAACAAAAATAGTTTAACAAGCCAGCGGTTAATCTTCAAAGAGCTGCATTTAAGATGACTGGCTCGCCGTCACACCCGGGATGACGACGAAGGTTGACCGGCCCATCACATCAGGAGACGGGCTGCTGTCTCTGAGACCTCCCGGAGCGCTGGTCCCACAGGTGGCTCTTCACATCTCCGAAAACGTCGTAACAAATTTACAAACAGGCGTCATTTGGATAAACTAATCGCATATTAAGGATCTAAATAGGTACTTTCTCGCATAAACATATATTAAAACTTAAGAAAGTGATGTATTAACAGCGCTAAAGCGAGAATTAAAACAGCTTTTAGCAGCTCTACCGCTGCAGCGAAATGCATTCTGGGAAACTTGCATACCGTATACTGCGGACGTCGAGCTGTGTCAGTCAAAAACTAATTAGCCAATGGGGACGCTCTGCTGAAAAAGCCCGCCCACCCGAGACGTTTGTGCCAAAACTGCAAACAAAAAATCAGGGAGCGCAAACGAGAAAGAGCTGCAGCGAGACCGCAAAGCTGAGAGTCAGCGCAAAAGTCTGAGCGGAGAGAGAGAAGCAAAGGGAACCGTAAACAAAATAATGCGTTATTAGAAGAGTAAAAGACCAATACTTTACAGTATTTGACAAATTATTTGATTGCAAGTTATAAGTTTTATTTTTGAAATTAGTTTTACGTTCTCTCAAATTCCTATTTTTGTTTGCAATTTAAAAAGTTTTGTTTGTTACTTTTGGCACAAATCTAATTCCATACACTTTCACCAATAAGGGATGTCATTAGAGTCATGTGATCAGTTTCACGTGTTACCACTCCCTCCCTGACCTTGCATGTGGATTTGCATGTGTGTGGAAAGAAGTGTGTGGGCTTTAAAGCCAAAAAAGAAAAAATCAGGTCAGAAACTAATCTTTTGTACCAAGTTTATATTTTGGTTCGTACTGACACTGTTGAAGTTTGAATTATGAAACTTATATTGGATTGAAGAGTAGGTTCTAAGCTAAAATATGAGTCATTTCATCAACACTAATTTTAAGCTATCATGCTAGTACAGCTAGCTAAACAATGGCTGACAGGGGTGGGGATGTTACAACCATCCCCGTAAGGGCATCTCAGATATTTTCTCTATCCTACTCCCTCTTTTAAGTTTGCCAAGACGCTGGATGCAGAAAACAAACAGTCATCACTGTGAATCTGATTGTGATTAGACAGATAACACATACAGATAAACACACTCACATCCACGTTTTATCATCTGTGCGCATGGTTGTTGTTTCTTGAAGTGGCAAACATCTTCCTTGAATTATGTTTGTGAATTGGGAGCTGTTTCTGACCTCCCACTGCAGCTTTCTGTTCTCATGAGTAGTCCATTCATATGTATTATTGTATATTTTTTTAAATAATGTTCTTTGAGTCTTAGGATCAATGCCACTGAGGATGTTTTTCATTTACCCATCAGTGATAAGTTCTTTTTGGTCTTAGTAAATCACTGGAAGATGTTTGAGTGTTGGCACACGCACAATGAATTCATATGGAGGCATATTTTGTGGTGTGGTCCCAGTTTTTAGTTCTTTAATCTTATTGTTCCAGTTTACCCCGGGTTGTGTTACAACCTACCCCGGTAGTGGGGTAGGTTGTAACAGCAGCACTCCTTGCATTTGACATTAAATAATTATTTCTGTGATATAGTTGGAGGAGTTGGAGGCATTTCTATTTGTAGAGGACAAATGAGGGTACTTTGTGTCAAACTTTGAGAGCCCAACCATGAAAACTCTGCAAGTTATAGGAGCTGAGACAAAAAGTGTTACAACCATCCCCGGTCTCCCCTATTAGAAGCCGTGTGGTTACTGAAGGGTTGAAGACAGACAACAGTAGCCGTTTTTATTCTGGGCAGTAAGCCACCAATCTGCCGTCCTTTTGGCGGCTCGCTCGCGGATTTAGACAGAAGGTGGCAAACTGGTGGTCTGTTTTGTTCCGCCAGTTTTGCCCCTCGGAGGGTAACGTTACACTTAATCCCGCCTCCATTGCTGTGTAAAACCGAGGCGGCAATGTGGTGGCAAATGCTGAGATGGGCGGAGGAGTGGATGACGTGCGCTGCTGCGCACCCACAGCCGGGAGTTTTAAAACCAGGAAACAGCTGATCACAGCAGTCAGTTCGTCACTTCATCCACCAAGATGAGCAGCTGGAAAGCCGCTGAGATCCGGGAGATGCTAGCGTCTCCTCGCTCTCTGTAGCTGTCTTGGTTGTCCGCTTGTTGTTGTAGCGGCGAGCTAATAGCGGTCGCTACTTTCAAATTAAAAGCCCCCCGCTAAGAACCCAGTTCTAAACTCCGATGGGGTGCAATGTAAAGCTCTTATTTTGAAGACAAACTGCAAAAAACTTCCCATAAGGAATGAATGGGACGGGGTCAAAAAAGTCGCAAAATCATCAACGTTTTTCAAACATCTCCTGCTCTGGCAGACTTTGACCTAGAGACACCATTCAAACTTTAAAATGTAGGCACAAGTCTTATCTATTTGAGTTGTATTTGAACTTTCTTTCTACGATGTTTAGTTTTTGAACGGCGACCCTTAATTGATCGTGAGTGATTTCAAAAAAATTCAGGATTTTCAATGAGTGTGTATTGCGGAATGTTCGCGCAGCACCAACTGGCAGAGTGGGGGAGCCTGAAAAAAACTCTCCGAAAATGTTTCTTTAGATGACGATCCTAGCCACAGATTTCACACTACAATAGTGATATTTTCCAAGAACGTAGCCACACTTATCTTCTGTCTGGCAACGTGTCCACTTTATCGGGAGGATGTACGGTTTTTGAATTATCTGCGTCTAACCGACACAAACTCCAGCAACTGCCCCCATAAGCCCCAATGTTAAACGGGAAGAGGATTTTGGGAGAAAAGCAGAAACTGCCCTGCTTCTCTTCACGCCCAACTTCCTGCTTCACGTCACGTCACATGTTGACGCCTACCAGAGGAGGAAAAGTGGAGGCTGTTTGGAAAAGGAGGAATATTACACCTCCCTTTTAGACAGACAAGGCGGCACATTGCAGCCTTTACCTTGCTGCACATGTGCCACCTTTTCTATCTAAAAGGGGCTAGTGAGACTTCCAGTGTGTTTCCAAGAATCCTGTGTTTCCCTGTATGCTAATAAAGAAATAGAAACAGATATAAATCAGGAGTTTAAGTCAATAGTAACACTGTGGGACACTGCTGTGCCTCTGAACGTGGGATCAAACAGCAGCGTCAGCCTCTGATTCAATCCAGCGCGCTCCGGCGTGATGCCGGCTCGGCTACAAACACAACAACAGCTTCTGTTTTTACACGAGCTGGCGAACACCCCGGGACCGCGGAGTGCGTCTGAACGCAGCCCCACGAGACTCGGCGAGGGGAGGAAAGAAAGCGTCGAGCTGCACCTACAACAAACAGCTTTAGTTCGTCAGCTGAGGAGACCTCGGGAGCGACTCGGAGCAGAGCAGCTCAAGCGAAAACACAAAAGACTCCGAGATGAAAGACGAAAAAAGGAGAACAGAGGAGGAGGGGAAGATGAAATGAGGAGAGGTAAAGAAACTTTCGGTGAAAAACTGAGTAGGTCAGAGTGATTGTAAATGTCAGCTACAGCACAGAAACATGACAGGAAGAAGACGACGAGAGAGGAAGGAGTGAGAAGGAAAGAAGAAAGAAACAAAGTGAACAACAGGTGAGAGAAAGAACGAGGGAAGGAGCTGATGAAGTATTGATGGAGGAGAAAGTGGGTCGATAAAACAGCGAAGAGAATAAACTCCAGACGTAGTGAAGGATGTGAATAAAACATCAAGCGAATCAAATATAAATGAAATATAAATGATGTAAAGGTGGTAAAGAACGTGAAGAAAAACTGAAAAAGTGCTTTTTCAGGAGAAAAACGGAGGGCGAAGTTAACTTAGTGCTTATTGAGGCGTGAAGCGAAGAGTTAGAGGAGGATCAGCAGTGAACGATGAGGTCTGGTGGCGACTACAGTTATTATCTAGTTATTACTTTCTCTAAAACGTTTGCTGTCCTCAAGTCTGATTCAGCTGCTGGACGATGAGCAGAGAACCTGTTTTTGATAAACTATAGTTATTGTAAGAGCCGGACTGATACTGCTGTTCCACCAAAATGAGCGAGTCTATTAGGCCTGCACGATTAATCGTATTTTCATTGCGATGTGAACGTGCAAGATAAACCCATCGCAAAAGCTGGTCTGAAGTGTGGTAAGTTTTGTTTACATCTGCCATGCTTTCACACTCAGCTTGTGACATTTAGCCAATCAGATGACGCCCAGCTCTGCTCACGTTCCTGCGTGAGAGTTAGCAGCCAGAGTAAACAGGATGGCAGAGGCAGGAGAGCAGAGCGGTGAAAATGCCGACGAAACGCTTGTGGCAAAAAGAAATAGCAGCTCCGCGGTTTGGAGATACTTTGGACTCAAGCCAGAAGACAATTTACAGACTCAGGTACTGTGCAGGACCTGCAGAACAGTTGTAGCAACGTCCAGAGGTAACACCACCAACCTCCATCTCCACCTGCTGCACCACCATAAAGAGCTGCAGGAGCAATTTAAGGCCAGTCTAGAGCGCAAACGTCGAGCAGCAGCCAAGTAACACGACCATCACTGCAGCAACATAACATGTGTACATTAATGTTATAAGGGTTTTGTTCAATAAAAGCATGCTCAAAAATATTAGTTTTTTCAATTTTTTTAATTTAATTGTCATCAGCTATAAAGTGTTTAAGAGTACCTCAAAGCAGGGAATCTATTAATGCAGAAAAATCTGAAAGACACAGGACCTGTATGCAAACTTAAATATTTCCTTATTTATCGCAAGTCATATCGTCATCGCAATATTGAAGGGTGTCATCGCACATTTTGCTCATATCATGCAGGCCTAGAGTCTACACAGGTTTTTTTTAATTGCAGGTCAACCCGCTAGAATCCGCCTATTGACTCCATCCTCACTTCCCACAGACAAGACATCACATCTGACATCACGCGCCAGAAACAGTTCTAACAGCAGCGAAAACAACAACATACCCACTGGAAAAGAAGCGACTGTTAAACAGTGGATAAATCTTTTGAGTGTCAAATCCCCCAAGAAATGACTTGTTTCATTTGAGCCATTCGGTCCAATACGATTTGGAAAGTCTAGAAGAGCCACGCGATTAAATTATTTTATCCCCCTTAAAGTGAGCCGGCTTGGTCGATGATCCAGGTTTTTACTAACCTGACTCTCGCCAGATGAATTTGGTTCCGCCTCGCTCCACTCATCCATCTGGGATCGCTCCATTGGAGATGTGTTTCAGAAGGCTGGGCCTTATCAAAAATCCTTGCATATGACTGGATAAACCACTTTGGTAGATCAAGCTCTTGCCAAATCCAGTCGGGAGAAGGGCAAAAAAATCGTCTCCACCAACAAAAGCCTTCAGAGACGTTCTCTGATGTTCTTTTAACAGAAAAATATTGGGTAGATTGGACAACACGGATGAAACAGCAGCATCAATGTTGACGCTTGCTTCCTCGATGCGAGCCGCCATTGTTGTCTGAATCAAAACAGTCGCTTCTCCGCTACGTCACATCTATGAAACTCCCGCCCGGCGGTCCTGATTGGCTCGACCTGAAAATCTGGTGCCGAAATCCCTCCCAACGGGAGCGATCCCAGATGGATGTGAGTGGAGCGAGGCGGAACGAAATGCATCTGGCGAGAGTCAGGTTAGGTTTTTACGGGACGTCAAGCTTTTTTGGCTTTAAAACACCAGTTGCTGTTTTGAAAATCCCCTTTTCTGTGTTTTAAATGTGACTCATTCGTATTGTTGAGCCTTTTTCAAGGAAAGTTTGACACTGTTGGGAAAGACGATAAAGTTTATCTATTCTCTTTTCTTCTATTGTAAAGATTTTCAACCAGGACTGAAGCCAAAACAATTATATCCAGCTGAATGTCGTCTGTGAGTCAGTTGGACAAAAGCTTTTAATTCTGAGGTAACGTTTTGTTTAAACTTTGGATCACTGTGTCCAAAAAAAGAGAAAGAAATCACTTAAATTACTAATTTATTTAGTAAAGCTCTCTGTGACACCTGGGGTCGAAACAGGAAGTGTTTTGAACGTGGTCTCACCTGTTGTTGTTCCTGACTTCCTGTCCGTACAGGAAGTGCTCCTGGTTGACAGTGATGTAATGAGTGGGGAGCTGCTCTGATTGGTTCTTGCTGATGGTAACGACCGGGTAGCCCATTTGTAGAGTCCACCTGTCCATCATCCCTCCGATGTCGATGTCCCGCCCCTCTGAACGCATCGCCTGGACAACAAACAATTAATCAAAGATGTATAATTACTATGAAGTCATTTATCAGCTGATTATCCATTTATAACCTTTTAATGAGAGAAAAAACACGCTCTGATTGGCTGGCAGCTAATTAAAGAGCAGTCTCAGTCTAGAACAACACTGACGACGATTAGTCTAATTAAACACCCCCGCCTCCACCTGTCAGTCACGTCACCATGGCAACCTTTCTCATGTCTGTCTCATCACGCCCATCTTAATGAGCGTCTCTCCGGCCCTCATTAGAGACGCTTCGTTAAATAATTAACAGCTTCAGTCAGTCTGGCTGCTTGAAGCCCTGGAGAGTCGCATGTGAACAGGCACAGGTTTAAATCCCTGCAGAGAGCAGTGACAGCTCCGAACGTTCTGCCTCGAAGCCTTCGAGCCAGGCGAGGACAGATGATTGGACAGGCGAGCGTTACCTGAGACAGTTTGCTCCACAGGTCGTCTCTGGCTGCGTTGCTGTACATGTGACTCAGCAGGTAATCCTGAAAATGACAAACAAAAGACAATAAATGATCAGTGTGCAGATGTTTAAAACAACACGTAACAGGAAATTACATCTCTTGGTCGGTTGTGGTTGGTCTAAACATTCATCTTGTCATAAATGTTATCTGTGTAAAAGTTACAGAGGACGGATCTGAGGACAGTTCCGTTATAAAGGTTATAAAGGAGCTGCAACAGACGACGTCTTTGTGAAAGTGTAAGCAAGCTGAACAGATCCTTCACTCGTCAAATAAAAGAGAAATGTCCCACACTTCAACCCACAAAGCAACGTTACAGGACCAAACTAAAGTAATGTGGAAGCAGGTCGTGTCTTCAGCTTATATGAGGACAGGATTTATACCTGGAAGAGTCTCTGTCATCCTGTCTGTCCCCGACTGACGATGATTATGTGATGTGGATTACAGAAGAAAATGTAGCTCATGTCTTTGTCTCCTTCTACTATTGTTGTGTTGTTGTTGTTACTGTCTCTGGAAACTTGTGTTGAAAAAAACCCCACCAAATTAAACCAGAAAAGTCACAGTGACCGTCAGACCTCCTAAACCCAGACTTCAGCGAACTTTCCCCCAGAAAACAGCGTCTCTCTACGCTGATGATCCCCTTCTATACTGATGAAAAATAGGCTTCAAAATGGATCGGTTTGTTGTTAATTTTGATTTATTTGGCGTCTCAGTTTGGATGAATGGATGGAGGAGGATGAGAAGAACCAAATGACAAAAAAGGAAAGATTTGTGGTAAATAAAGTGATAAATCTGTAACTTCTCTGTTCTTTATAATTAGATAATAATAAGATAAAAATGAAACAAGTCCAAGCTGAGTATTTTATCATTATTATCATTATTTAGAAACGTTATTTATTACTCATGAAAATAAATCACAAACCACCTGTCAGCTGCCAAAGTCACATTCATAGAATAAAGTGTCCCGTTTTACCGAGCGGGCCGAGTCTATAATATAAAACACTAACGTCAGCTCAGAGTTCACTCATCCGTTCCTGTTGCTAGTTCGTTACTATGGGTCGGACTACTTGCTGTAGTGGTAAACTACGTTCCATTACACATAAGAGTAACTGACGGGACTGATTTTGTTTCAGTTATTAGTCAGACCCCATGTGTTTCCATGGAAACGCGACGCACACTCGCAACCGTCAACATGGATATATTTTGATTATACATTTTATTTCTGTTGGTATTAGTTGTACAATCGCAATATTACCCTCGAGGTTGTCGAGCTTTAACGTCATTGGAGCACGACTGAAGTTAATAAATAAATAAACACTGGAGCGACTTTATGTGGGCGCTGGATGTGTTCAACAGATAGAAGACAGGAACATGTTAAATGACACCTGTGTGAATTTCCTGTTCTTGGGAAGTACTTAGACACAACCGTTGAAAGTGTTGGATGATTGTCAGAGGTCTCGGTGTGATTACAGACCTGTCGGCTCGTGTTGCGGTGAGTTTAAAGGGCTTTGGGCTCGATCCCCTCTCTGACTTCAAACTTTAGCTTATATTTTAATGAACAAAACGAAGCTCCCAGAGAGAATCTCCCAGTTCAAACGGGACTTAGTGGCGTGGCGGCTTCGCTTTTTCAACCCGCGTTTCGTCAGCGACGCTTTCGTCTCTTTTGATCGGCAGCGGTTTCCCAACACGGGGAAGAAAACCTGTTCGCTGTAAAAGCTCTGGGAGGTCGCCTGATTGTTGAGGTTTACGATAAAACAAGAAAAAAGGCTGGAAAGTCGTCCGAAGATAACGCTGAGCACCGACACAACAACTCTAATCTGCTGCTCGCTGATTCCTCAGTGACGAGTCCTCACCAGCAGTCACTCAGGTGTCTCGCCGTGTTTGAAGGTTGATAAGGCGCGAAGGAGCTCTTTATTGGAACAAGATGACACACATGATAGCAGAGTGTGTGTGTGTGTGTGTGTGTGTGTGTGTGTGTGTGTGGCTTTGATAAGTGCGACTCTGTCACCTTCACTGCAGATAAAAACACCACACACACGGTCTGATCCTCAGTCCAACGCGGGTTTAACGGCGTGATCCACCCAAACCAAACGGTTGCCTTCTGTCGGGGAGACGCGGCGCGAGAGTGATGATAATTGTATTAAAGGACATTTGTTGTATCTGCTGTGAGGGTGGAGGCGAAAGGTTTGAGCACACGGGCCGTTAATGAGGCCTGTTGTCTCACATCTGAGGCTGAACCTTGACCTCCGCTCTCCATCAGATCCCCGACGGACCGCCGTGACTCTTTAATTCAGCCTTTTTCTGCAGCCAGACGGACAAACTCACTGTTTGTTATTCTGTTATTTAGATCCACTGCAGGTCGGAGCCGTAATTATTAATGAGGTTCAGGAGTTTCTTCCACATTCGCGTCACACTGGAGCTGCTGTAATTGGCCGTTTCTGACCTGCAGATATTTTATTCACATCGCTGGGAAACACTGATTTATCAAGAATACAAAACAAAGGGCTCCCTTTTGATTTGTTTTCAGGAATCATGATAAGGAAAGCATCGTGGTTTTACTTGACATGCCTGTTTTGTCTCCACAAACACGACTTGTGATGTCTAAATGCACACGAGTATTTTAAATTATGTTTCTTTCTATTTCTCTCTTGACACAACGCTCTGGTCAGGTTCAGGCACAAAACCACTTGGTTAGTGTTAGAAAACATCACGGTTTGGCTTACAATATCTGTGTTGGTCGTCGCAAATGCCGCAGAAAATGTCCCAAGGTCTTCTTCAAAACACCTGGTTTTGGTCGCCATAACATGTCTGAAAATGTCACGAGGAGTTGCTAAAAAACACCCTGGAGACGGCTCGACTTTCCTCCAGAAATAACCAGTTTTGTTGCAGCACACACGACAGGAAATCTCCAAAGGTCTCGTTAAAACCATCCGGTTCTGTCGCCACAAACACGGCTTGATATGTACCAGAGCCGTGACCTCACAGCTTTGTGACAAGAAGAGATTTCTTAAATGTTTCTTACATCTGATTGGTGCGTTTTTACAGAATTAATAAGAAGAAAACCACTGAGGACGAGATTCTCTCCAGATATCTCATGCAGCTGAGGACTGAAACTTATTGGGTAGTGTGGCGTAATGTTCAGCACATTGTATGTGCAGCTGTAACACACACACACACACACACACACACACACACACACACACACAGTATTTCCTCTGTTCTGCTGCTGGATCAGCAGTGTTTTTATATAGAATCTGGTTCTCAGTGTGCTCCGGGTCGACTATAGTCTCTGCAGCAGAATCAGGACATGGTGTGTGTGTGTGTGTGTGTGTGTTTGTGTGTGTTTGTGTTTGTGTGGGTGTATGTAGATACTTTCATGACTGTACTCGGAACAAATCCTACATTTAACCTACTTTCACCTTACATCATATGACATCACTTTTGCAGCGACTCTCGACAGATCGGTCCGTATCCGCGGATAAAAACGAGCTTCCTGTGAATCTAATCTGAGTTTTTGCAGCTCTGATGTTTCTGAGACATTAACATTAACCAGTTGAGCCATCAGACAGCTGAACCACAAATAATTCAACACGCTCTGTCATTAAAACGCCGGTGTTGTGTGCCCGACTTCATGTTCTAAAGGTTAAAATCAACACGACAGATTCATGACGGCTCTGTTTCAAAAACAGGTGATCAATATTCATAAAGCAAAAACTACTTTCAGTTTTCTCTCTGATTCGTGTTTCATTTCTCTCTACAACAGCCGGCGCTGCTCCGGCCCGGATCAATTCATTGAGTTCTGCTTTGAACTTGTCCCTGAGTAAACTGTGAGGGAACTAAGATCGGGTGAAGGGAACTTGTGGCTGCTCATTAACCGCGAGAGCAGCCTGTCACACTGCATGAGAAAATTAAATTAAACTCCCCAAACCTCTGAAACCTTCTGCCTTCGGGAGGCATTCAATGTTTTTGAGGGGGAATTCTGGAAAGTCTATATTCTGCAATCATAAATATACACATGTGGATATTTTATAGACTCATTCCAGGATTTATAAAATATATATTTAGCTTTAACTAGTTTTAGGACGACAATAAATCAAATATTTATTCAATCCTAACCATAATTTCTCTCCTGGCGGCGCAGGGTAGGCTTTGAAGAGCATTAAAACAGATTAATTAATAAAGTATGCTAAATGGACGTCTATAGCATGTTTCCAGTCTGCTGACTGCTGGAAGCGTTTTACAACACTTGTCACATTCAAACACTGATGGCAGAAGCCGTCTGCTCATCAGGAGCAATCTGGGGTTCAGTATTTTGCTAAAGATGCTTCAACAGTTTAACTTGAACTCATAAATTTGTCCTTTGCAACCCAGAAGAAATGCAGCAATGTACCTTTCTGCAAAACCACGGGTAAGTTAAAACTTCACATTTCTTCATGAGATATAGTCTCTATTTCTCTCTTGTCACAATGCTGTGCTTACCCAGCTGGCACCAGACGTCAATAGACGTTGGTCTTTGGTTGGATTCAAGTCATGACGTCAGGTGACCAAAACCCAACGTCCATTGACATCTACTATCAACATCTTTTGACAGGAATATTGACGTCAAATGACGTTAATATTTTGTTGTTTTTATGTTGTGGTGTCTGGCAACCAAAACCCAACGTGTGTCAGACGTCTTGTACTCACACAACTTTGACGTTGAATAATGACCTTTTTGATGTCAAAATTCTAATGTCTGGACAACATCTATCAACAACGTTGATTTGACTTAAGATAGCCGACATAACTGATATCCAACGTCGGACCAACGTTAAGTTCAGACGTTAACCCGATTTTCATTTTCAACTAAATACTAACGTCTATTCAACGTCGGAGGCATCTCAATTAGACGTATGACGTCTAATTGACGTCTAGTGCCAGCTGGGTAACTTATGTTAGGGTTGGAAACAAAAACCTTGTGGTTAGTTTTAGGAAACATCATGGTTTAGCCTAAAATACACAAAATACATAATACAAAAACAGGCACGGCTGGAGACGTCCAAAGGTCTCGTTAAAAACACCTGGTATTTTGACCACAAACATGACTGGAAATGTCTTTATATCCATCCCCCATCCCCCATCCCAATATCGGGTCATGTTGTCACTAATATTTGTGAAAAAATATACATTTTTTTCACCACAAACACAACAGAAATGTCTCAACTTCCCGTCAAAAATATCTGTTTTTTGCAGCCACAAAAACACCTGGTTTTGTTACCACAACCAAGGTTGCCGATGGCCCGACTGCCAGTGAAAAATATCCAGTTTTGGCTCTACAAAGACAGTTGGGAATGTGCCAAGGTCTCCTTAAAAACACCCAGTATTGTGGGCACAAACGTGACTGGAAATGGTCCAACTTCCTGTCAAAAATATCTGGTTTTGTTGCCAGAAACACAAATGGAGACGTCCCAAGGTCTTGTTGAAAACACCTGGGGTTTTGACCACAAACATGGCTGGAAATGTCTTTATATCCATCCCCCATCCCAATATCGGGTCATGTTGTCACTAACACAACTGGAGATGGCCCAACTTCATGTGAAAAAATAATTTTCACCACAAACACGACAGAAATGTCTCAACTTCCCGTCAAAAATATCTGTTTTTTGCAGCCACGTACACAGTTGGGATTGTGCCACGGTCTCATGAAAAACACCTGGTTTTGTTACCACAACCAAGGTTGCCGATGGCCCGACTGCCAGTGAAAAATATCCAGTTTTGGCTCTACAAAGACAGTTGGGGATGTGCCAAGGTCTCCTTAAAAACACCCAGTATTGTGGGCACAAACGTGACTGGAAATGGTCCAACTTCCTGTCAAAAATATCTGGTTTTGTTGCCAGAAACACAAATGGAGACGTCCCAAGGTCTTGTTGAAAACACCTGGTGTTATCACCACGAACACAGCTGGAAACGTCCCGAGGTTTTTGTTGAAAACACACAGTTTTGTCATCACGAACAGGGCTGTAAATTCTCTTGAGGTCTCCTTAAAAATATCCAATTGTATCACACTTGTCGCCTGTAACTCCATCACCATCCCCGTCAGCACCTCCAGATATGAAAGCTCGGTCATGGACATATAATGCGAACGTGATATGACACTAACATTTTACCCAGGCGACCGAGCTGTCACTTCTTTGAGTATCAACTCTTGTACAGTTAAAAAAAAAGTGGTTGTTGAAGTTTTGATGTCCTTCCCTTCTTGGACAACGGCGGTTCTGCTCAGCTTGAATCCGGGTCGCTTACAGTGTATTGTGAAGGTTTTACAGCGGAAAACAGGTTGAGAAACTTCCTTTCAAACTGCCCCTGCAGCCAAATCCACTTACACGCTGCCCATCTGTATACTCAGTGTGCTCCAAACAGCCAGGGTTTAGTCAAAATATGGCTGCACACACACACACACACACACACACACACACACACACACACACACACACACACACACACAGCTTCCCCCTGAATCCATTTTAAAGCCAAACCCAGCTCTCCCTGCTGTCCTCAGATACACAAACCTTTTGTGTGTACAGCTGGACCTGCAGGACGACAGGAACTTACATTGAGTCCTTTCTGGAACAGCGTCTGTCCCATCACGTTAGCCAACATCCGGATTAGCGCTGCCCCCTACAGACGGCACAGAGACACACGCTTTCAGACACGACATCAGGTGAAAATATGCTCTCAATTGTTAATGTGACGTTAATCAATTGCATTCACTGGAAATGCTGGGAAAGTAGATCAGCACTGAGCTTTCAGGTACAGTTAAACTTTGATGAACTCAATATTCCTAACGTTGACAAACTGTTTTTAAAGTGCTCACCTTTGAAAGTCCAACATGTAGCAAGCTATCATATTAGCGTTAGCCCTCGGCTTGAGTATGAACTGCCTGATACAAAAAAAAAAAAATCATCCGAAAGGACTGGTTCAAAAACATCTCTTGAAAATACTGTTGGCTCAGCTAATTACCTTGGCAGGCTACTGTGGCTAGCATGTGAGCTAGCAAGCCACTATAGCTTGTTTAATCATATTTCATGAGGACTCATGAGCAGATTTCTTCTTCTACTGCGACCAGGCATTTACCTTTTTGTAAGCGATCCAGTCGAAGACTCGGTCGATGTCCGTCGCCTGCTCCACTTCCTGGGAGATCGGGTGGGAGGAGCTTAGTCCATCCAATAGCATCACCTCATGGAGGACATCAGTCAGGAAGCGCTGCTTCTCCTGAAAACACACAAACATTTGTCTTTGTCATTTAAAGGGACATCGTATTGACGAAGAAAGAATTGGCTGATCGTCCCCACATGGTAGGCGAGTCCCCGTAATAAGGTGTGTTACCTTGTACCCACAATGTAATTAATACTAATACTTTTAAGAATCTGGATTTTAATTTAGTTTTCTTTAAAAATGCATGAGACATATTGGGTCAGATTTAGGGAAATGTATAGAATTGGCTTTTGGCTGATAATGAAATTACTCCGATAAAGTAGGTGGTGGCATGCACCTTTAGATTTGGTTTTGCGACCCGTCAATAAACACAGAAGAAGAAGAAGAGACAAAAATCAGTTTGAATATGTAGCCATGATTAGCAAAAGGTATCACGGGGGCTTGGAATAAGGATATGTCTTCACCCGTGTCCATGTTTTCACTTCTTGGTTGGTTTGTCAGCAGGATTACACAAAAACAACTGAACAGGTTTCCATGAAACTTGGATGCAGGATGTCTCAGTCCAGGACGGATCCAGGCATATTTTCTCACCATCTGCAACAGAGCAGGATTGGTTGTTTCTCAACATTTTCGTAAATGGCTTGGGGAGTAATGCATGGATCTTGATTAAAACGTTGGGTGTATTTAGATGGTTGGTATCTATTTAATGAGGATCCAAATAAAAGTTAGGATCTGGCAGATTTACATGTTTTATTTGATACTGGATAAGGTTTGATTGAGTTAAAGGGGACTGTTGGGCTCTACTGAGTGTCATTCTAGTTTTTCTTATCATTTCTATGCTGATATATATTTAAATTTGGGAATGGGGAGCAACTGTACCATGACCCAGTTTCACGTCAGGGATCAAGAAGTACTTAACCCTGAAAACAGGGGAGCCAGATATCCGTCCCCACAATGTCCCTGTTTACTCCTCGCAGTGATTTTTGGATTCTGATGTTTGCTTTTACTTTGGTTTTCTTCCAGCTCGGCTTTGCACAGATAAATAATTAAGTTTGTAAAACAAAGTCGGTCAACAAAGCGTCATCGAGTGGAACAGTTGGTGCAGAAAACAAAGGTTTAGTTGTGTAATCGTCTGGTTAATCCTTGTTTATCGTGATCTTTGTTGTTCATCTTCTGTTCTTGTAATTTCTCTTCTTGTTTTCTTTCTTCATCCATTTATTGTTTTGCCCTACCAGTTTCATCCAATAGTTTCCTTCCCCTCCTTGTTTCCTCTTCTTATTTCCTTCCCTCATTGTTTTCCTTTGTTTCCTCCTCATTTATTCGTCGCCTTCTTACATCCTCACCTTCGTTTCCTCTCCTTGTATTCGGTCAGTCTTTCTTTTCTTTTCTTTGTTTCCTTTTCCTGTTTCCCCCACACTTCTTCTACTCGCCTGGTTTCAGGATTTTAATAGATATCTGCAAACATGTCGAGCTATAACAAGCTCTGCCTAAATTACCCCTGGGATCAGGCTAAATCCGGAGAAGTGCGGCTCTGTCTAATTCATGGATTACAGTGTTGACTATGGAGATTTGGTTTTAATGAACCTCCATCTTGTTAAGCAATGCGATTGTTGGCTTATTAAGTTTCCGTCGTTAATGAACAGAATGAACAGGGACTTCTTTTTAAATTACTGTCAGCTTTAACAGTATCTGCTGGGATGTGGCTAATTCTTGGTCCAATGTGGCTCTGTGTAATTCATGGATTAAAGTAGATTTGGTTTTTAATGAATCTACATCTAGTTAAACAAAAGTTTCCTGAGATATAAAATTTTTAATGAACATTAGTGAGATTTAGATCTTACAGTGTCTGCTGGGATCAGGCTACTTCTTGGTAGTTATGGCTCCGTCTATATGAATGAAATTATCATCTTGTTAAACAATATAATGCAATTTTGGGTGTTAGTGTTAGAGGCGCCTCAGCTGACGTCGTCTGTGAGACAAGACGAAGACTAAGAAGAAGGACAGGAAGGAGAATGAGAAGAAGAAGAAGAAGAAGAAGAAGAAGAAGAAGAAGAAGAAGAAGAAGAAGAAGAAGACACTGTCTGATTTCCATCTGGTTCACTCTAATGTAAATCACATGTTTGGCTCGGTCTGTTTCAGATAACTAGTCACCACAATGTCACCAGACTCCCTTCACAAATCACACGATTTAAAGAGTTGTCGAGTGAGGACAAACTTAACAAACTTTGTGAAACTTTGCTACAGCAAATTCTAAATAATCGGTGCCTTCTTGTAAATTCAGCATCACATTCAATACATTAAGATGCTTCTTTGCTTGTAAAACGTTGACTGTACCAGCTCATCTGCTTCTGTGTTTAACCTGCCAATATTTTACATTTTGGCCTTGTAAATTTGGCAAATGTTCTACATGTTATGGGGCGGCTGTGGCTCAGAAGTAGAGCCAGCGTCTTGTTATCGGAAGGTCGCTGGTTTGATTCTGCATGTTGAATTGTCCTTGGGCAAGATACTGAACCCCAAACTGCTCCTGATGTTCTGCTCGGCCACCACCATCAGTGTATGAATTACTGTAAGTCGCTTTGGACAAAGGTGTCTGCTAAATGCCCTAAAATGTAAATGTAAACATAAAGTTTGTCTTTATTTATGTAGGAAAATGGCATGATATCCATTTGTCCCAATGATATATGTGTTTGTAGAGCGGGGGAAGTGAGATCCCAGGTGTGGAATGTGCAAAAAAAATTCAGATTACTGTGATTTACTTCTCATTTATTTGTGCAGTCTGTTCTCGCTCTCTCTCTCGTTAACAGTGTCCCTAATTATGCTGCTTTTGTATTGAATCGTTAGCCATCCTATGTGTAATTATTGTGTGTAAATGTGGTCAGAAAAGATCACTGATTCTGCAGGATGAGGCTGTAACGTGGTACTCTGCTGCATAAAAAAAGAAAGGTAAGTTATTTTATAGAGCGGCTGCAGACTGTAGCGTCCTCATAGTCTGCTTCTTTATGAGCCCAAACACATCATTAGCATCAGAGTGTACCTTTTTGTCTGCACTTAATGGGCCATCGATGTTTCATCTTTACAGGTCCTCCAGCCCCTGAAATCTACATCATCAGACTGAGAGAAAAGGCCTTTATAACACCGAGTACAGATTCTTTGTTTTGCTTCTCACGGCCTGAATCATGACTCTTTCTTTTTTGCCTCGCCTTTTCAGTTTATTTTGATTCACCTCCTTCATTAAAATAAATAAGTACAGAGCGTGAAAGTAGGCAGCTTATCTGCCAACACTGTAAAGTAAACAGCAGAGGAGGCATAGTTCACGCTGTGCATTTCTTATTCACATCCACAAGCTCTAAAAATAAATATACTTTGTTTTACAGGCAAACAAATGCCATATGGGCCCCGCATGGTTTCATAGTTTTGTGACTTGTGTTGGTGTTGCTTCTGGAATATCATCTACCATCATTTCCAAGTAGTTTCACTCACTGTTTTCCATACCTTTCTTGTTTTCTGCTGCTGCTGTTTGGTTTGGTTTAGGCACCAAAAATACTTACAATATCGAGAAAATCCAGGCAGAGAGCTTTCTCCCCATTCCAGTCTCCCTCTCTTTCTGTCTTTGTTTCGTCTTGCTACGTCTGCCACACGTGATGTTGAAATCAGTCTTGTGATGTCGGGAAGGCGCCGTTCACTGACGCCAAATATAAATAACCCATAATTCCCCTCAAATGCATCAAACTAAAGTAACAAGCCTGTTTTGAAAATGTGAGGAGGGGAAAAGTTCAGATGTAGAGAGGGAAAGTCACAGAGATACTCAAGTAAAGTACAGATACCTGAAACATGTACCGAAGTACAGGAAAGAAGTATAAAACTTAACCACCTGGTGACTACTTCTATCACATATGCAGTGGTACTAACTATCTTTATAGCTTTATTATTGTTCTATTAAATTGTTTTTGCTTTGTGCTTTGTTTTGGATGCATCACAATTTTCCTCACAGGGACAATAAACTAATCTATAATCTATCTATACATCACAGCTTTAGGAGTGAAGGCGGAGAGCTTCCTCACTTGGTGCACAAACTACTCTGATATAAGAGATGAATTTCCTCACAAAACCAGCGTCGCGTGTCAATAAAACCTACAACACGTGAACGAGCAGAAACTTTCTTGCATCTGGTGAAAATAGCTCGTTTGCTGCAGGAGTTTTGGCATCACATCGGCTCAGTTCTGTCGCATATTTGCACATTATCTACACAGACTTACTGCCAGTTTGAGGCTGAATTTCAGGAAAGTGAGTCTAAAATGATGCAGAAGAAATCAAGACTATTTCCATCCGAAGGACCATAAAAACAGCCATTAAATCTATGGAGTGTGGTTTGAATATTTTTGCTTGGTGTCATTTCTTTTAACTTCAGAGTCATTAAGGTGGAATGTGATGGTAAAAATCAGACCATAAAAATGTCCCCTGTTGGCTTTCAGGTCCACTGTTGGTGGAAGTGTTACGACGCGAAGTCCACTGTTATATAGGTTTACAAGCGCACACAAACACACACACACACACACAGAGGTAAAGAATCAGGAGACTCTGCCGCAAATTACACAATCAGTTAATTAGTTAAACGGCACATTTGGATGAAACTGACAGAAAAATTAGACTAAATGAGACATCAGCTCTAATTAAGAGACACTTTGAGTCACCTGGAGAGAGAGAGAGTTGGGGGTGATGGGGGAGGTCCATCTGGCCCATATGGTCATTATGAACCAGATGGACCCACATGTGGAGGGACAGCTAATAGGCCAGTAAACACAAACACACACACACACACACACACACACACACACACACACACACACACACACACAGATGGAGGGACGGGGTGCGTTCAGAAGCAGCTGCTGAACCTTAAAACGTCTGCTCGTCTCCTCCTCCCTCCTCCTGCTCGCCTCCATCCTTCTCCTCCCTCCTCATCTTGTAAACAGCAGGTTTGCATGACAGACAGCTCTCATTGTGCATCACTCTCAGACTGAATGCTAATCCATCAGCTGTCAGGAGACACAAATCCAATAAGTTTAACCTCTTTATTAAACTGACAGCGATCTCTGCAGTAGCGCTGACGATTCAGACTGTATTACTACCAGACCAGCGTTGAGGGTAACTTGTTAGAAAGTTACTTATCGTGGTAATGAGAAACGTAATGTGTTAGTTCTGTAATTCAAGTGATCTGTTATTTAGTTGGTTTTTCATAAAAGTAATCTGTAAAATTGCCCTCTGTTCCTTTTGTCGCCACCAAAATGAAATAAAATCTGTGAAGCATTTGCCAAATTAAACCTATATAACAGTGGACTTCAGCATCGTAACACTTCCACGAACAGTGGACTTGAAAGCCAACAGGGGACATTTTTATGGTCTGATTTTTACCTTAATGACTCTGAAGTTAAAAGAAATGCACCAAGCAAAAATATTCAAACCACACTCCATAGATTTAATGGCTGTTTTTATGGTCCTTCGGATGGAAATAGTCTTGATTTCTTCTGCATCATTTTAGACTCACTTTCCTGAAATTCAGCCTCAAATTGGCAGAACATCTGTGAGTGCTGCAATATTTTCACAACCTTAAAAAAGTAGATAATGTGCAAATATGCGACAGAACTGAGCCAATGTGATGCCAAACCTCCTGCAGCCAATAGAGCTATTTTCACCAGATGTAAGAAAGTTTCTGCTCGTTCATGTGTTGTAGGTTATTGAGGAATAGGAAATTCCCAGCTGAAGGTAAACCTACAGTTGTGTCAATGTGCATTTAGCGAGCTAATTCAACGTAGAGAGAGATGGCCGAGAGGATAGCATTACCTTTGAGGAAATATTCCCATTATTTTGAATTTCTGGGCGAAAAAACAACATCATGGTGAGACGGAAGTTGTGCCTGAGGGAGAAGTGCTGGATGTATTGTTTTCATGCCCCTTCACAGTTCACTGTCAGATTGTTAGCATATTAAAAATGTAAATGTAATATCTTCAAAATGATGGTAGAGTAGGGCTGCACAATTCATCGTAAAATAATAGAAATCCCAATATGACTAAGTACAATATTCAAATTTTATAAAACGTAAAATGTGTCACAAAATAGTGTTTTAATGAAATGTTGTAGTGCTGCAGAGATGCTCTGGCCAACAAAGCTTGTTCTCCAGACGTAATAAAACATGTTTGAGACCAGGAGAAATGCCAGAAACATAATGAGTTACTTTTAAAAGTTACCCGACACGGCTGTAAATAAAAAGAAACAAATCCTTATGTATTTGTTTTGTCCCCGTTGTACTGAATCTGCTTGTAGCCTCCACTCACAGTTAAACATCTGGCCTCACTGAGTCGTTAGGAGCAGAGGTGTTGCATCAATGTGTTTTCAATTTGGATGGGTAAGCGATCAGAATTTCAATCAGCCGAGGGTTTATTTTCTTTTTGTTTTAGTTTAGAGTCAGGCAGGTAAAACCCCTCTATTGATTCATCAACAGCCTCAGGCCATTTTTCCTCTTGTATTCTGCCTCTTTTGTTGTCATTAATGAAGCAAAGTTATGAAGCAATCAATCCTGCAATAAATAACTCATTTGCCAAAATCCATTTTGTTTCCTGTCTTTTTCCCCAGGAGTGCTGCCGTGTAACAATTAAAAAAGACCATTGAGGGCGATGTTGCAAATCACTGAACATGACTGTTGTTGTGAATAAATATAAAGAATGAAAACAACAAAACAATACTAGTTTAGTATCAAGATAGTTTAGGTTGTCCCAAAGATGTAACAACGCTTACGTGTTCGTCCTTGTCGAATAAACAAACAAACAAAACAATTAGAAAGTATTTTAGCTTAGAACAAGTATTTAAAAGTTGTGAATAAGAGCCGTGCAGGAGAAGTTAATCGTGTTTGTTTTGAGGTACAGTTGTTTCCGCCCTGTTCGCCCCTCATTACCGCTCTATTGTGTCCATGCAAATCAAATGTTGTGGTCTCCGCTCACAATAGAAAAACACATTGTATTTGTGTTTGGTGAGTCACATGAAGTTAATTAAAAATGTTGGACCGTCGCTGCAGAAAAAGTCCCATTCTCATAATTTGTTTTGAATGTCATGTAAAATAGAATTAGGAGAAATAAAACAGACTCCAAATAGTTATTGAAATAAAAACAGAGGTGAGTTTTCTGTAGAGACCGAAGTGTTACAGTCTGCTGCAGATAAACACCTATTTTGCATGATTTCTAAATGGAGTCTGGTGTGTGTGTGTGTGTGTGTGTGTGTGTGTGTGTGTGTGTCCTGTATTTGTGACATGTGAGGTCCGGCTGCAGCCGTGACTAACACAGCTCCAAATCAATTATTTTTTCACAGGCTCTTTGAGACCATCACATAAAATAAAAGGACCCATCAGGCTCGATGGACGGCAGCGTGACTCACTCTCACCTTTGATTTTCCTCATGTGTCTCTGATGATTCAACATGACAGCGACCAGCGCTGACGGCGTTCATGTGACTTCATGTTCACAGCTCTTGTTCGGTTCTTCATAACCACTAAACATGAAACAGACCTGAACTAAAAGAGAAATTTTTTTTCTCGATTTTTCATTTCGAGGTGTGAAATCGACCCCACATGACAAACTGCTGCTTTACAACGTTCTGCCAAAGACCGGTCGGGTCGGGAAGAAGACGGCAGATAAAGGTTTGGTTTGGTTGCTGGCAACCCGGACCAAAGTCAACTAATGCTGTTTAAACATGACACAACTGACCTGCTCTACTCTGCTTGACTCGGCATGGCAGGGATTCGACTTCCAACACAACGGGTCTACCAGCTTGAAGGTGCATCTTTAACCAATGATGCGCTCATCTCGATCCCCGCAGTGCTGTACACTCTTAGAAATAAAAGTTCTAAGTAAAACCATATAAATATACCATAATCATATATATTCTTCGGCTTGTCCTCATTGGAGAACCCTTTTTGGCTCCAGGTAGAACCTTTTATAAAGGTGGAGGGTTCTACCTAGAACCCAACATAAAGGGTTATACCTAGAACTGTGTGTGTAAGGTTCCACCCAGAACCCCCCATGAGAGGTTCTACAAAGAACCCATACAGGATCTTATACCCATGCTTTCAACAATCTCTGAAGAACTACTTTGTCCAAAAAGGGTTCTCTGGATCAAAATGGTTCTTACTGGAACCGTTAGTGTTACCAAGAACCCTTTTAAAACCCTTTATTTAGGAAAGGGTTTTAAAAGGGTTCTCTGGATCAAAATGGTTCTTACTGGAACCGTTAGTGTTACCAAGAACCCTTTTAAAACCCTTTATTCAGGAAAGGGTTTTTAAAGGGTTCTCTGGATCAGAATGGTTCTTACTGGAACAGTTAGTGTTACCAAGAACCCTTGAAAAACCATTTCTTCAGGGAAAGGGTTTTTCAGAAGCAAATGGTTCCAGGTAGAACCTCAGCCCTTGTAGAAGAACCCTTTTGGAACCCTTATTTCTAAGAGCGTAGAAGAATCACAAATGAAGTGGCTCCGCTAACTCAGTTACAAATTACCTCAAAATTTAACTAAAGCGTGATACTCGAGTAAATGTTTTTATATACGTTCCTTGATTAGTGACACAGTTACGATGGTGACAGGCATTGAGCATCGTCTTTTAAACAAAAAAAACTGGGAGTGTCTTCTCGGGCGCCATGGCCTCAACCAATCCCTATTCTTCTTTTTTTCTGCTGACACTGCTATTTTCTATGTAAAATCCCCATTCTACCAGAACTGCACATCGACCAGTTTCTCTTCGCCTCGCTTTGTTTTTTTTTAAATAGGTGCTTACTCTTTGTCTCTATTACTGGCTCTTAGAAAGTCTGGTCTCAGGCTTTTTGATAACTCAGTCCCTTTCTTGATGCATCTCATTATTTCTGATCACTCTTTGCACTGTGTTTTCGTACATAATGAAAAGTGTTACATATTTGATTATATGATTTAATACTACTACTTAATACACTTCACATCGTCTGACTACAGCAGCTTTAATCAATAGATGCACTTTTCAGCCAGCTGGTGCCCAGTACTATGTTTCATCAACTTTTTTCACACTTGTTACCCTTCATTTCTTACTTTTACCATTATAACAGTTATTGTCAGTTATTGTTACTCACTATTTACTATCTGTGGTTACTTTATTCTACAATACGTTCCTTGATTAGTGACACAGTTATGATGGTGATGCCACACCTGACAGATTAATGTCAACACTTTTCAACAATTAGACCTGTTACAACTTGTTTCTGTGTGTGTTTGTCACAACAAAGTCATCTCAACGATGTCTACTTTGTCTTACGAGTGACATCATTAGCCAAATAACACTTGATGACAGCAGTCGTTAACATTCATTAATGTCCTGCTTATGCACACACTTTCAAATTAACTCTCTTTAGCTGCGTTTTTATCATTTTAATCACAATGCAACTTTATTTTCTTAAAGAATGGTTGGCATTAAATTAATCAGTGTTTTAAAGTCACAAAGTCGGCCTTCATCAGGTTCGACTCCCTTACAGATGTTCAGATTATTATTATATTAATAACAGATTATTGATTGATAGGTTGTAATAAATAAACTGTTTGCTGCTCTTTCCTTCTTTGTCACATTTGTATTTGTTTTTCATTTCCTCACTGCTCTCCTCCCTGCAGCGCGGCGTGACTCACTGCTGATGGAAAAACAAATTTTTAAATAAAAATCCGGTATTATAAATAAATTGCTTTATCGCGGACGGAGCGCTTTGTCATCGTTGTGCCTGTTATTGGAGAAACACTTTGTTTCTATTAAAGTGTCCAGCCGAGCAGAACCAACAGTAACAGGGATTTAAAAATGCCGTGTCGCTTGGAAACAGACTGTGTGCGTGCAGGAGATAAGGTGTTGTGGTGTAAGACGTTCTCTGTTGGAAGAAAATCACCACGTACTCCGGTAGAAACAAAGCAGGAAGTGTGTGTGTGTGTGTGTGTGTGTGTGCTGTAATTTAAAGTTCTGCAGCGTTCGCTCTGTCGGGGAGGAGTTCTTGAGCAAATTTGAGGAAGAATTCATTTCTAATTTTATTGCGTTTTGAGCTGACTCACTCTGCGTCAATTTGTTTGGCGACCTGAGGAGAATAAAATAAAAACAGTGACTTTACCTGCTGCAGGTTTTTCGGGGGGTGAAAGTGATCCGCTGAACTGCAGGAAAACACTTTTAGAAAAAGGAGGAATCAGATATCGATCGGCGCGAGTGGAGGAAGGTGGAAGAGTTCAGGAGGGGGCCTCGCAGTCAGGACGTCCTCCTCCTCAACAGCCGGTTTTAACTTTCCTATTATGCACACACTGTGCGAACAAATGGTATTTTAAGATAAACACAGCGAACAGAAAAGAGATGCTGTGCAGACACTGAGCAGCAGCCGGATCTTCAGATAAGAATATTTGTTTTGAACTTTCCCACTGAGTTCATTTATCCTCGGAAAGAGCAGCATTTACTGAAACTATGAAGGATGATTTAATCCTTCCACAGATACAGGAGCACCAAATATGGATTATTCCACCGCTGAAAATAGTCCACAACAAACGTACTTTTAGTTTAAATGGTGGCGACGACAGTGAGCAGCTGTTTTAGGTAAAGATTTATGTCTCGAGACCAAACCAAAGGGCTTAAAGTGAAAACTTATAATGTTTAATTCCCACATTTCCACAGAAATAAACCTAAACTTCTCTTGCAAGATCATTAACAGGTGGACCACCATCCTGTTTGGACCTGATAAATTACTGAGAATTATCACATTTTGAGGGAGGATTTCTTTTTTAGCTTTAGCTTTAGCAGCCCAGGACACTCACAGACTGCTGGCATGAGTTAGAAATCACTCGTGTGATGCTGCTCAGCCTATCAAATCTGTGTATTAGCGAACTTTTTTCATTTTTTCATTTTGCCAATTTGATTTCCATGCCCTGTTTTTATGTCTTGCTGCAGAACCAATTGTCCTTTGGGGACAAATTAAGTTGAAGTTGAGTGAATCAGCTTCAGCATCGTGATTCAAGACACACAGACGAGAGAAGAGAGGAGAGACGACCGCCGGAGACAAAAGAGAAGCAAAAACAGAGCTTTCAAACAGTTCAATATCAGTTTGTCTCATATCTGAGACAGTTTCCATTATGATTAAAAAACGTCGATGTGAGGCGCCACTACTCTACAGTTCTGAGCAAACAAACCCTCAAATCTGAAGTGAGATCACATGAAATAAAATATCTCACACGGCAGAGAATCTAAATAATAACACGTGTTAGAAGCGATGATGTTCTGGATGTTTGCTTGAGGAAATTGTCTGTAACTGACTCTATAGTAGACTAGTCCAGCTTATGTGAGGCCTTTAAGCGTCGGTCAAACCTCATTAGGAGTCTTTCAAACTGTCTGTTCCTCCTCACAGAGTCAGCAGCACTACGGCTATATTCAGACAAACAGCCCAGATCTGTTTGTTTGGCACATCCAGATTGAGTTTAAGAAGTCTGGATGTGCCAAAAAAACAATAGATTATTTTCTGGAGGGGGATTAAAATGTGATTCAAAGCAGATTCATACAAATGTGTCTCAGTCTGGACGCTCACATCGTGTTCAAAGTATCTTTTGAGCCACGCTCCATCTCATGCTTCCATGTTTAGAAAGTCATGTCATCGGCGTACGTAGTAGTTATAGACCAATTATCGGCCCTGGCAGATATTCAGCCTTTTTCCAGTTATCTGTATCTGTGATTTTTCTGTCAGATTCAGATAAAATAAACTAATTTAAAGATGTACTATGCTATATGCTTCGGCTCTGATGTAACATCCTCTCACACAACAATATCCGATCGGTAACATGTAACCATTACAACTCATTTCACTAGTTTTCATTTATACTGCAAACTAATTTTTTTTAATGAATTTTTCAGTCTCCTTGATTTCTAATAATCAATATCGGCCCTGAAAAAGACATATCGGTCGACCCCTCGTAAATAGTGACCGACGCCTACATGTCGTTACCACAGCAACCCATGCAGATAGGTTGTTAAACAGATAATTAAAAAGTTACATAACGCAAGTAACGACTTTGACCTAGTCTACATGTACACAGGTATTTTTAAAAACATTTGGTTTTCCCCAAAAAATTCTGTCCACATGAAAATGCAAATACAGGTGCAGTCAAACGCACGGCAAAGCAACAGGTAGAGATGTTTCCTCTGCTGTGAGGCCATGTTGGACAATCAGAAGCCAACAAACAAAGAGGAGACAAGCCAGAAAACTGTCTAACGTACCGTAAAAAGGCATTTCTGAATATCTTCAGTCTTGAGTTTTCCAAAAGCTAGCAGGAAGAAATACCCGTGAACATGTGTACAGGGCCTTAATTGCTCGTTAGTGAGTGTAATGTGATTACCCCCAACGCTCTGTAAAGGGGATTTTTTTGAACAGTTAGAATAAAGAAATGAAAGAGCATCAGCAGACGGATCCATTAAGTTTTCATGTCCGCAGCTTTGCACCTTTGACTTTATCACAGAACCAGACACAGGTATTCATCTTTCCTACTCATGACTCATCCAGGAGGGTTTTATGTAAATTTAAACCTTTTCTGTGCAGAGAATAATTGGGACATCACCTGAAATAAGTCACCCCATTGTCTAATTGAGCCACATTTTAAAAGGGTCAGTTCAACCAAATTACTAAAGAGAAACATGTTTCTCTATTGTCCTGTTGTGGTGTCTGACATTTTCGGTTTTGTTCTGCCACCACTCCAACACAAAAGGGGTTTTATTAAAGTTCTCAGAGCGCCCATTCAAGTGTCCCAGTTACTCCATATAACCATCTCTGTCATCAGTTTCCATCGGGAATCATTTCTGCCAACAACAGCCGCCAATAGAAACCGTCCACAGAGACGTCCTCCACTTCTGAAAAACAGGTTTTTAAGTTTGATTTGATGTCCGCAGTGTATGTCTTGTTTTCTGTCTGTGCTGTATTTAGTGTCTTGAGGTTTTTAATGAATTCATTTATGCTCGACTGAAACCTTGAGCTGAAACTCCGACTCACCTGAAAACATCACAGGGAAAAAAACAAAGATCAAATTCGATGAGTGAACAGACGGAGGTCGAGAATATCTGAACGCGCCTCGACACGCTGAACTGAAAGCTTTACTTACTGTTCACCTTGAATATAATGTCTGCCTTATATTATCAGACAATCAGAGAGAAAGGCTGCAGTTAGCACACAACACAGCACACACAGACGTCGTCAGCGTTTCATTATTTCACTTCAGTGAACGGAAGAAGATCTGACCTACACATCTGCTTAAACATCTGAGAAGAAAATAAACTGACTTTAAACTCAGATTATTTTACAGTTTAGTCTAAAAAAAGCAAGGGCTGTTAAAATCTGTTAAACATCGACTACGTCTCTCTAATTAATCCTGAAAAAGAGCATAAAAGGAAATCAAAAAGCTGGTTTGAGGCGATAAAGTTCAATGTGTGAGTAGTTTTTAGTGTTCAAGCAATAAAAGTTCAGAAAGATTTTTCTCTTATTGACATATTGATAAAAAAGATACAAAGAAATTAACTATATAACAAAGACAGTAATATTGTCTCCCTCTCGTGGTACGCTGAGGAATCCCACAAACGTATTTTGAAAAAGAAATTGAACATATTATCCTTTCAAAATAAAACAGATTTTTTTTAAAAATTAGAATATTTCAACTGAAATTGACTACAGAGTCACGTTCATGCACGTCCCATGGTTAGCTACAATGGTTAGCTACGAGCTAAACTCAAACTGTGATGTAAGATAGCAAAGGAAGGTAAAATTAAAGGTTGAAAAACAAACATTAGGAAGAGAAGTGCTGAACAGGAGGAGAAAGAAAATGGTTTCAACAGAACCGAGCACGAGTCCGACTGGCTGACTCGTTCACAACGCCTGCTGACGTTAGCCGTAAGCTAAATACACTGAATTTTTACTGTGTAATTTCTGGAGGTGGGACATTATAAATTTTGTAATTTACAATTTTGTAAATCATTGTAAAAGTTTGTTTTACTTTCAATAAAAGTTCAGGAAACTGATTACTTGTTTTGATAATTCTGAGGTAAAGATGACAATTTAATTTAAGTTGTTTGAGCTAAAACTTAAAACTTATGAGTTTACTGAGAAATTAAGAGGTAATCAGTTCCTTCAGTTTTGTCATATAAAGCCACTTTGTCAGATTTAACAGAGTACATGATGTAAAATTGTTTAATTAATAAGTAAATGTATGAGTTCCCCGTATGAAGTTAGATAAACGTAACGGTTTTACTCACCATGTTCCACTTTGGGAAGAGGAAGTCGGTGCCGACGTACTCGAAGAAATGAGCGAAACCTTCTTTTAACCAGACGTCCTCCCACCAGACTGGAGTCACCAGATCACCGAACCACTGAAATACAGAGAGAACATTCATTGATATGGTTTTGTTTCAGATATAATTATCAGATCTGAAAACATCTATAAAACTCCTGCAGACAGATTCAGGTGGCTTGTTTGAAGAAGCAAACGTCTGAATAAAAGCAAACTGGTTCACAAGTTTTGGACACTGAGGAAGGAATTCCTCACTGAAATCACTCCATATTTAATATAAAACAAATTATATATGTCATCGGAGTGAAAACATTTCGCTCTCCAACATTCCCAACATGGAACAATAAACTATTGTCCTCGGAAAAACAGACACTGAAGTTCATTCTCAACCTTAGATCCAAGTGTTAGTGTTCAAAATGAAACGACAGGCAGTGAGAACACACTTTATTGTGAAAAGACACACTGTCGGAGATAATGAAAAAATGGAAATGTAATTAAACCCAGACAGAGTCACTCTTTGGATAACGACAGCAGGGACTTGTCGCTCCTGCTCCTCCTGGCGGACCGACTCTGTCTCCGCCTGATGACGCCAAACTCGCGGTGGCCAGCCGAGCGTCTGTCCTGTGCCGACGTGATGAAGCCGCCCTCGTTCATCAGCGGCACCAGAGGGGAGGAAGAAGTCTGGCGCTCATTTATATGGCCCGCTACCAGCGAATAGGATGGCGCGACGTCTCTCTGGGCGCCTTGAAGCCTCTTCAGGGTAAAGCAACAGAGAAGTTTAATAAAGGCGGAGCACGTAAAAAATGGAGTGTAGACTGAACTGTGCTGATAGTGAGACGTATGGCCACCAGAGTAATACATTTGGACACAGGCTGTTTCCTGGCAACGCAGCTTGAATGAAAACGGTGTAACATTTGGGAACAAATGTGTGTCCCTGCCAGCTTTGTTTCTGAGGCTGAATGCTCAGCTGCGGAGAGGATGGCTGACGATCTAAGAAAAAAAGTTTACCTCCAGATTCACTGCAAACCTTCATTAAAGCGAGAGAGAAAAAATCACACACTGCAGCTTCATACCTCATTGCTGTGTGTGTGTAGAGAGTGTGTGTGTGCACATATTTGGCAGCTTTGAGTGTTTCTGAAGTAAACTGTCCTTCAGCTGAACAAAGTGTGTACAGTGAAGTAGAGAGGAAGTCGTAGTGTGAAATGGTAACGACAACATTGTCGCCACCTTCATTGTTTAACATCTGCCTCGCGTCAACCAGCTGTAGTCCTGCTCTCTGTCGGATCAAAACACTGTCTGCACGGGAGTGAGACAGCTTGATCTGAGATGTTGTGGTGGAGACAGGTCTCTCTAAAGATGTTCTGGATGTTGAGGTGGAGACAGGTCTCTGTAAAGATGTTCCTGGATATTGTAGGTGGAGACAGGTCTCTGTAAACATGTCCCTGGATTGTGGTGGAGAGAGGTCTCTGTAAAGATGTTCTGGATGTTGAGGTGGAGACAGGTCTCTGTAAAGATGATCTGGATGTTGTTGTGGAGACAGGTCTCTGTAAAGATGTTCTGGATGTTGTGGTGGAGACAGGTCTCTGTAAAGATGGATATTGAGGTGGAGATGGGTCTCTGTAAAGATGTTCTGGATGTTGTTGTGGTGACAGGTCTCTGTAAAGATGTTCTGGATGTTGTTGTGGTGACAGGTCTCTGTAAAGATGTTCTGGATGTTGTTGCGGTGACAGGACTCTGTAAATATGTTCTGGATGTTGAGGTGGAGACAGGTCTCTGTGAAGATGTTCCTGGATATTGTGGTGGAGACAGGTCTCTATAAACATGTCCCTGGATTGTGGTGGAAAGGTCTCTGTAAAGATGTTTTGGATGTTGTGGTGGAGACAGGTCTCTGTAAAGATGTTCTAGATGTTGAGGTGGAGACAGGTCTCTGTAAAGATTTTCTGGATATTGAGGTGGAGATGGGTCTCTGTAAAGATGTTCTGGATGTTGTGGTGGAGACAGGTCTCTGTAAAGATGTTCTGGATGTTGTGGTGGAGACAGGTCTCTGTGAAGATGTTCTGGATATTGTGGTGGTCTGATTTCACATTGTTGGTCCAGCCTGAGTCCCATTTTGTCAGTGTCCTTTTCCTGACCAGACATTAGCCAGGAGAAGCCTTAACAACACAAAGCTGGATTAGCATGTCTCTTATTCGGACTGTCTTCCTCCCTGGGGCGGTCCAGGGTTCATCCAACGGTCAGGTTGGATGGACAAAAGACTTCTTGGGCCATTAAGTCTGCTGCTCTTCATCCAAAACACTTGCTTTCTTCTCTTGTGATAGTGACAGTGTTTCTGCAATAGGCAGTACATGTTTCAGCAACAGAGCTGAAAAAATACTGATCAAAATAGCAAAAATGTAGCATCATTTCGAGGAGCTACTGGCTGCTGCACCTGCGCCTCGACTGAAGTGATTGATTGATTAACTCTGCAACCTTTACAACCATCTTATTTATCTTCTGTTAAAAACATGTGAATCCTTCCAGTATTTACTATCCATCACATGTGATGACATGAGGGCGACCTCTCTTCAGCACTGTGTGGGCTGAACAGGTGTTTTTCAAAGATCAACATAACTTTACCTGAGCACAGGTTGAATACAGCAGACTAACTGAAAACAGGACCTTTAACATTTATTTTAATGGATTTTACTGAAGGTCAATACAAGTCTTTGGATGAAAACTTTTCTATTGACCACTGTCAATAAACTTTAAATTGGATTCATTCATATATTTAATTGTGCTGTTAAATTCTACTGTAATTTGTAGTCTCCTAATTTGTTACACTGATTTAATTATATCTTTAATTTACTAATTGAACTCGCCTCATTATCAACCTGCTCAGTTTGTAAAGAAAATGTCAACTAAAACTATCGTCAGTGCCGGTAGACACAAAGGAAACCAGACATGCATACAAACTTCTTCCACTCTCTCTGGCAGCTTGAGTGTCTGGGCAGGGATTCAAACCCACCACCCTACGGGAGCTGGCAGACTATTTAGCTGCTGCCTGGCTTAACAGGCGCTGGTTCAACTCCCCGAGGCAGTAGCTGCAGTCACAGTTGAGACCGCTACAGTTTCTGAAATACAAAACACTTCCAGATGAAGTTGTTCTCACTTGATGAGGTGTGTGAGGTCGATACTTCAACTGAGAGAAGTGTCAAGTTCAAGAGCTCCGTCTGTGTGATGGTTTGAAACCCTGCAGGACTCATTTTAAAAACGCCAAACTTGTACTTTTTAAAAATATATATCTTTTTTCATAAAAGTTCACCAACTTCAAACTGTGATTTAACACATCAGTGACCGTTTCCTCTTCCTCATTTGGAGTTGAAACTTTTGAAAGATCTCTCAAAGAATGAGGACGTATAACTGCAATTTTATGGCGTTTGAACTTTACTCACTTTTCTAAAGTAAATCAAGATATTTCTTTGACTGCACCACTGAGGATGGAGATGCTGAAAACATGACCCTTGCAAGATCCTGGTACTTGCCATGAATTCTTGTGTCAGTCTAGTTCCTTTATCTGGGAAACATAACTGCAAAAACTCTGGATTTGGACAACAGCAAGTCTGAGCGAGTCTTCGAAAGCGACATATGTTTACTTTCAGGTGACAGTTCCCTCTAGTGGCCATAGTAACAGGATTGAGGGAGGAAGTCAGATGTCTACAATAAGGAAATGTGTTTGATTACCTCTACAGCCTGTACTGATGTGCTAGAAAATCATTTCTGGCCTACGTGATTAAAGTAACAACTGTTTCACACATTCACAGTAAGTTCTTTTATGTCATCTCCGTTATTTGTTATTAAATCAGTGAAGTCTGGTGAAGTCTGCCCCCCAAGTGGACTCTCTGGGAGTCTGCAAAAAGTCTGCTTGAGGCCCCTTGTGCATGGCATGAAATTTTTGGGTTTGGACAGCTCTGTGAGCGAGGCTGACAGCTCTGTGAGTCTCAGAGCGGAGAAAGTCTGGGAAACTCTGCACACGGAGGAGGATAAGCTGGGTGGACAGTTCAAAAGAACATCTGATATCACTGTTCATTTCCTGTATGTATGTATGAATGATTGTTCCATAACATTGACTCAGTCTTTCTTACTGTGGACGAAAAAGGTCCCCAAACCTTAACAAAGTCCACAAAGCATGATCTTTGCTTAAACCTCACCTAGTTGCTTTACCTTAACAAACATAAAGCTGTAAATAAAACATTTTTTGTCATTCAAACGTTGAACTAGAAACAGTCTCAATTTAATAAGTTGTTACCATCATGGCTGTTTCTGTATGAATATTATAATTATTCTTATTACCTATCAGCGGGTCGGATTTCACCGTATCGAGGTCAGACTGTGTTTCACCACTGTGGTCTTTTGACAGCAGAGGTTGCCAGATTGAAAAAAAGGAAACTTCCCGTAAACAATAAACAAAGTAAAACAGTATAAACTGTGTCGTCCTTTAAGGTCAGTTTGTTTATTCAGTTTATTCAGTCATGAAAACAAAGAGAGAGTTCGTTTATTTAAAATCAGTCGATGAAGATCTTTCTCTTCTCATTAACATTTCTTGCTGCTGCTGTTCATACAGCATTTCAAAAAAGCCTAACATCCACCGATTGGCGAAGTTGCTGTCCCTAGAGGGGGAACATATCATTGTCACTCCCCACTCCAACAAACAGCCAATTTATTGGAGTGGTGAGTGACGAGGTCAAGTCAAGTCAGATGAATTCAATTTATAACCAAAAAATCCCAACTTGCCTCAGAGGGCTTCAAAATCCTTACAGCATACAACAAGCTCCATTCATAGAGCCTTGATTCAGATATGGAAAAACTCCCTAAAACATCTTTCATAAGGAGACAAAAGAGGAAGAACAACAAAATATGATGTGTATACAAGACTAAAAAAAACATTATTAATCTTAGAAGAGGCCTCGAGGCAAACCCTTCACATATTCATCATTTAGATATTAATCCATCCTCCGTCAGCTGGCTGATGAAGTGGCTTTATCAGACATCCCTTTCAAAATAAGAGCCCAGAGTGGCATTCAACAGGTGGAAGCTGAAGGTCGTTTCAACATTATAGCTGAATGTCTCACAAAACAGCGCTGTGTCGCCTCAAACCACTCATACACTTCAGCGAAATGGCAGCTTGTGACGGTTCTGTGCCGCTGCACGCGGTAATAACCTCCGGTCAGCAATATAAAGACAGTCATACACTGTGGTTAGTGAGTTTCTCCACTCTGCAGTAAAAATCACTTTCTGCTCTTTGATTTGTCTCCAGATCAGACAAACTGCTGCTGAGTTCCTCTTTCATTAAACATGACACTTTACATTTGATTTTTGTTCTTGTGCTCTGAGAGGATTTCAGGCTTCAATCGGCCGGCTGTTCCTGTCAGAAGTGGGTCAGAAGCGAGATCGGTTTCATGCGGCTACAATATGCTCAAGACTCCTGACAAATAGAAAATATAATTGATCTTACACTGGGGAGACTTTTGGTTTCATCATGACAGACTCAATGAGAAGAATTAATCCCAGTTACTACGTCTCTGATAATTAAAAAAGACGAATTCTGTAGTCTATACAAAACACTTTCTGCTCCTCGCTTGTCTTCATTAGCTGAACTGTCATCTCTCATCCACTTTCAGCCTCATTAAAACACAACAGAGCCTCCGGTCGGGGAGGACAACGCTGCTGCGTGGTGGCTGCCGTTGCCGTGGTTACGGGCATGCATCATGGGCGGGGCGAGGAGGAAACGATGCAGAGCCGAAAGACCGCCGAGGCCGAGAGGATTCTGGTGGGAAGAAAAGTCCGACATCAGGGAGAATAACGATGAGTCAGAAAACAGTCAAGACGGAGAGACGGAGGGAGGTCTCCTGTGAAGATTTAGGAAAAGACAAGAAAATACCAGAGACCGAGGGATGAATGCTGAGCAGAAACTCAAAGTCTTACAGTACGCACACACATACAGTGTTCGCTCCTGGAATCGTTTGAGTCGGGTTAACGCTCTGGGGGGGTCACTGCTAACCACTAATCTTCGAACCCTTCCTTTTCTGCATCAAACAGAAGCCAAGCCAAGTTTTTTAGTAGCTCGTTAAGAGAGTGCAACATCGAGCAGGGTCTGCATCTTTACAGAGACCTGTCTCCACCTCAATGTCGGTGAGCATCTGTGGCCCTAGTGTTGCGATGACACGCTTTACAACCTTTGTCTGACAGAGCCTGTTGGTGGGAGAAATCACCCTGATTGGCGGTTTAACTAAACGAATCATTGCACATTATCACTCGATGCCACTGTTCTGTCCTCCGCGTCAGTTAATATCCTATTCCATATCCATTTAAAGGCAGAGCGTCACAGCTTTCTGATGTTGTTGAGTTGCATGAGCAGAACGAATGAGAATGTGCGTCGGACATTGTCTTCGTGTTAAAGTGCAGGTTTTTATCCGAGGCACCGTTGGCCTCTGCCTACACTAATCTTGTTCTGTGTGTCTTCTCAGGGTTAAAGATGTTCTTGTTACAAAACAAAACAGAACAGTCAATATCGCTGTTCAAACTCATTCAGGATGACTATAAAGACTATTTCCAGCCTTCAAGTAGCACAGTTACATAAACCTAACAACACAACTTCAGCATCCTGGTGATCATGATGTCCAAACTCATGATGGGAGAAACAGAGTGCAAATTTCTGTATCTTTCTAAATCTATTTCTAAATCACTTTCACTGCATTATCTTTGATTGATGCTCAAAACCATCGTCTTCTGCAGGTACTTCAGGCCTGAGTGGCGGCTGCACACCTGCTCCCTGAGTGCACACGGCTTCAATAAAAACAAATCAGAGAGAAGGGAAGTCTGCATGTAACCCAGGGAGATATCAGGGCTGTGTTTCTTTCTCTGTTTGCTTTAAGCCCCAAATGGTCAAAAACCACTTAACGCCGTTAAATCGGCAGCGTGTTACGTATGGATCAGTATCTGTAGCAGCAGTATTGCCGGTGTCTTCCTCCAGGGATCCTCCGGGGGAAACCTTCTAGTGAGACAACAAACTGTTTCTGGGGAAAAACCTACAGTGTGCAGTGATGCAGCAGTGTAATGGACTACTTTTTTATTTTTAGAAATTACATTAAAGTTGCTCACAAGCTTAAAAATAACGCTAATTTCCAAGCTAATTATGCAATGACGTTCTGAATCCAAACAAACCTCTCCATCCTTCACCTCTCTTGTCTCTCTGTCTCTCGTCCTTTATCTCTCTCTCTCTCTCGCACAACAAAGCAGATCTGTGCCTTTGATCATCCTCCTCTTCCTCTCCTCCCTCCATCTGACCCTCGCTGATAAATATTCATCCCTCTCTCTTCAGCTGAGGGACTGAATCTGATTTTCACTTTCTGTTTGAGTGGAGGCTCCTCACAGCTCCTCCACGACAACCAACAAGAAATGAGTCTTTGGTTGGCATTTGGCACAAACACTGTTTACATCTACACATCTGTGAAACTATAAAGACTTCCACAGTGTCTTCACCCCCGACTGGGTGAATTTCAAATTAACAGTATCAACAACAGCCGCATAAAAATCTCCCAAGCCTCATGCTTAATTAATCTTTGTGTGACTGTCAGGTTGGGGATTTCAAAGTGGCCACTGGCCAAATGGTAGGAAGTTTTGAGAGTTGATTTTAGATAACAGTGCTGCAGAGTTACAGACTTCCAGGAGATGAAATAAAGCCCCACTGCAACGGGACCATTTCAAGGTGGGATAAGAAACTATTTAAGTCTGCACCAGTTGGACCCAGGACAAAAAACATTAAGCTCAACATGAATTAAAGGCCTTTCTTCAGACTTCTGGGCCAGTTGGACCTACTGAGTGACCAATGAGATCTAGACCTTTTGGGACTTTGCAGTAGGACCAAGGGGCAAGTCTTTTGGACTAGTTGGACCTGGGACAAAACCTTATCTCGGTGGATCAGTATTAGTATGAGTAGGATCAGTTCTGTCTTCCTGCAGAGATCTGGACCAGTTCAATATGAACTAAAGGCCTTTCTTCAGACTTTTGGGAGTTGGACCAGGGATAAGAAATTCTCTTCACCTGGACCACTTACATTTGGAACAACTACCGTGTGACTGTACCAGCTGGGTCAGTCTACGGAGATCTAGACTATTTGGACTTTGTAGCAGGGCCAAGGGGTCAATGACTTCACTGCATTTGGACTTGTTGGAACTGGGACAAGACCTTACATCAGTCAGATCAGTATGAGTAGGATCAGTTTTGACTGTCCTCCAGCAGAGATCTGGACCAGTTCAATGTGAGCTAAAGGTCTTTCTTCAGACTTCTGGGCCAGTTGGACCAGGGAGAAACTCGCTACACCAGTCACCTACAGAGTGACCAACTAGATCTAGACTATCTATCTATCTTGTTTTTGGAGTTTGCAGTAGGACCAAGGGGCAAGTCCTTTGGACTAGTTGGACCTGGGACAAAACCTTATCTCAGTCAGATCAGTATGAGGCGGATCAGTTCTGTCTTCCTGCAGAGATCTGGACCAGTTCAATGTGAACTAAAGGCCTTTCTTCAGACTTTTGGGACAGTTGGACCAGGGATGAGAAATTCTCTTTACCTGGACCACTTACACTTGGAATACCTACCGTGTGACTGTACCAGCTGGGTCAGCCTGCAGAGATCTAGACTATTTGGACTTTGTAGCAGGGCCAAGGGGTCAATGACTTCACTGCATTTGGACTTGTTGGGCCTGGGACAAGACCTTATATCATTCAGATTAGTATGAGTGGGATCAGTTTTGACTGTCCTCCAGCAGAGATCTGGACCAGTTCAATGTGAGATAAAGGCCTTTCTTCAGACTTCTGGGCCAGTTGGACCAGCGAGAAACTCTACACCAGTCACCTACTGAGTGACCAACTAGATCTAGACTTTTTTGGACTTTGCAGCAGGGCCAAGGGGTCAATGACTTCACTGCGTTTGGACTTGTTGGGCCTGGGACAAGACCTGATATCAGTCAGATCAGTATGAGTAGGATCAGTTTTGACTGTCCTCCAGCGGAGATCTGGACCAGTTCAATGTGCGCTAAAGGCCTTTCTTTAGACTTCTAGGACCGTTGGACCAGGGATATGAAGTTCTGCACAACCTGAAACAGTACTTTGTTGCATTTCTTGCCTTCTGCTTTCATGCTAAGAGCTAGAGGGTTCTGGACTAAATTAGTTGTAACAGCTGCAGACGGGATGACGGTGCATGATTGATGGACTCTGGGACTTCAGATTGAAGGATAGAGTCGTGTTGGGAGGTTTGTTTCTTCAAGGATTTGTCATCTATGAAGGTTAAAAAACAAAGTTTGACTCCATGAAAAATGGACTCATGAAAATGTCTAATTTTCAAGGCTCCAATATCCAAACTTTAACCTTCATAGATGACAAATCCACTGAGAAAGGAACCTCTGCTTTTCACGGTCACAGAATAGCAGGCGATGACACAACTCACGGTCGTATTAATTCAGTGTTTCTTTGCTGTAAACAACACGACTGAATCACCCATTCCCACATGGTGTTAAAAACTCTGACAGGTCTGATGATCCACCAACATTTCATCAGCGAAAATGCTGCTGAAAGTGCAAATAAGCTTGAAGAGTCTCCCTGTGGTGCGTTCACATGCTGGCAAGAAGCTCTGACCTCTGAGCGTCAGCACCCCGCTGTCGGCAACTCAAGCATTCAGTATTCATGCGCCAAAAGCAAGAAGATGTTTTATACTTGGTATAAAAGGTGATGCACTTTTGTAAAATGATTATTATTAATAAAAAATGCACCTTTAAAGGCACACTGTGTGTCAAATCAACGTCTTCATTCATAAATAAGTCCTCATTGGTGTAAAATGATCTCTGCCAACAATCTCACTTCTCCTCCTGAGGGAAGAATCACTTCTCTGTATTTCCATAGGACGGGCGAGCTCTACGGAGGCTTCCATGTCCTTCCGCTCTATAAAAAACGATGAGCTGGTGAGAGGGACAAAAAGCTCTACGTGGTACAGATAAGGCTAAAGGCGTTTTCACTCAGAGCCAGCGTGACTGTGGAACGGAGAAGGAGCTTAGCCAGACGCGCTCGTCAGCTGCAGTTTGAAGTCTGTTTGAAATAACGTACCTCATCACCCGAAACTAAACTTGATGAAGTGCTGTTTGAAGACATGTTGCTGTCACAGCTTCTTGAATCTTGACACATCCCGCCTGCCGTAGTTCCAACAGGCTGCAACGCACGTTTGAAAACGTGAGGCGCTAGAGAGCAGTATTCGTTTGAATGCAGAATAACATTTAACCACTAGATGGGAGAAATAATTCCACAGTGTGTCTTTAAGCATTCAATACTTTTGCACTTTTGTAAAATTGTTATTATTAACAAAAAATGCACGTTTAAAAGAAGCTGATATGTTCAGTGACTCTCTGCTCTGTAACCTGAGAGAGCGGACGAGGTGAGCGATGAGACCGGGTTGTGCAGCGAGACAGTTTGTCAGACAGACAGTTTGTGTGCTCGGCTCCGTGACTCTGATCGTTTCTCTTTATATTCCTGTTTTCTTGACAGTTCTGCTGCACTCCCATTATTCACTACGTGTGTGTCTGAGAGTGTGTGTGTGCGTGCGTGTGTGTGTTTGTGTGTGTGATGTTTAAATTGCTATATAAAGCCAGCTGGCAAAACCAATCTGTCACAACCATGAAACCTTTGATTTACAACAACAAAACTACACAGCGCAGTGTAAGTGAGTGTGTGTGTGTGTGTGTGTGTGTGTGTTGTCGGTGTGCTTCGGTGCGTCCTGTCAATTAAATAGAAACAAAAACAAAACAGTTCAGCCTGAAGAGAGACAGACAGGAGGAGGTTTGGTGAGTCTCAGGTTAAATCCTCATTATATGTGACGCAGAATGTTAAATACTGAACTAATGCTCATATAAGAAACAACAACTCAAACTATATAAACATATAAACAACATAAATAAATGATAGTTGATTTTAAATTAAATATGACATAAGTGCATTGGATTGTATTTGTATTATTTAAAGGATGAGGCTTGTGTTGTTGCTATATTTTTATTATTGTCGACAAATCTCATGTAGTTTTTATACAACAAACACAAGAGATAGTGCGTTTGGGACTTCTTTGAGCACTCTCCTGAGTAGTTATGGCAGCAGCACGATATATAAATCACAAGTTGCTTGGAATTCGTAGAAGGGTAACTGTATGGTGAGAGTCGATACAAAAATAATATTGATTTAAAGCCATTCCTTTATGTTTTCTAGACAATAAGTTCATCTGAAAATATATTTTTTTTTATCATTATCATGTCATTATCGCCTTTGTTTCGTAGCTTCACAGCAAAACAGTGTTGCAGCGTTCTGCTAAACAACTGAAGTAGCTGGAAAAACGTAAAAAACAACCAAAAGAAAAGATAAACTGGCTCCATACAGCTCGTCTGCTGGGATCCAAGTCTGCAGAAACTCTGAGATCACAAATTACTTTAAGAAGACGATTACTTAACGATGGACCGATGGAGGTCAGTTAAGCAACAGCGGATAAAGTATGGAGGCGATTTACAGCAGCTCTGAACAGGACTACGACTCCGGGGACGAGAAGACACTTTCTTCTTCGCTTCCTGCTGAGTGGATTTTGGGTCAGACTTTTAAAAAGAAGTCTTTTCTGATGTCCATTTTTCTAGCTCGCTAGCTAGCTGACTGGAGTTAGTTGCTTAGTATTGTCGTATTTAGTTACATTAAATAAAACATTATAAAATGACAAATGTGTGATATATATATACAAAACAATATATATTTGTTGTCAACATATAACATACGAGGCGATATATTACACACAGCTCCACCCTCAGATGAAGCAAAAGTGTAGCAGCACTGTTTGTGGTTCATTATAGCAGCTCAGTGCATGGTGTGTGTGTGTGTGTGTGTGTGTGTGTGTGTGTGGGATCGCCTACTGTGTACTGGCTGCAGGAGTGTGTTCAGCCTCACTAATAAGCCTCACACAGACACACACACACAAACACACACACTCAGGGTGTTAGATGTTTGTTTATGGTCTGTTAATTAGCCTCGGACATGAGCAGGAGGAAGCACACCACACACACACACACACACACACACACACACACACACACACGTGCACACACACAGCTAAATATAACTGTATTCCTCTCACACATTATTATTGATTAAACCCTGCTGTCCTTCAGTGCTGAAGCAGCGAAGGAGGCTGTGAGTCGACGTTTGTGTCCAGCTCAGTGAAACATCTGAAAAAATATGTTCTTCAAACGTTCACATCAGATTTCTGAAGAGATGAATAAGAAACGTTATTTTAATTGTGTTTTTTTTCTTCAAATATCCTTTATTAAATATATATACGACTCAAAAACAACATATTCTGGTGAAATTCAGTGTGAAGTTTGGCCGTGAGTTATTTTTTTTGGCCGTTTGCAGAGATCTTTGTTTCAGACTGAAATATCTGAATCCTGTAGACTTCGGCCAACGTCTGACCTTTACTCAAGCAGGTCAACTGTTTTATTAGTCCGTTATTTTGGTTTATGATCAAAAAACCTACAACAATAATGACAATCACAGCAGCCTCGACTGTACTTTGTGTTTGATGTGATGAGAATATTTTACCATGCTAACACACTTAATTAAGATGGTGAACATGGAAACCACTGAACCTTAATGAGCCACAAAAATACTCCCTAAACTCAGACTCGAGTCTCGAGCCGAAGCCTTTTGGCACTACATTTTCTCAACCGAAGAACCTCCGTATACCTACGCATTAGCGCAACTGGGCCTCGCACTGTATTTCACCCCTCGCAGATCTGTTTTGGGTCTCCGTATCCCTACGGAGGTTCTACGGTTCAGAAAATTCAGTGCCAAAAGAACGGGCGGTCTGACGGCGATGTAAAATGGTGTGAATTTTCTCTATACAACGTACACTTGACCTGATATAGATTTTTTAAGGTGAGCCTTGTTATATGTGATTAAAATTCGCTTTTCACCTTTTCACTTCAAAAAACCTGAACTATCCCTTTAAGGAGGAGGTTTTGGTGCCTTTATTTTGAAAAGATAACCACCGTTTGTTTGGTGATATTTCTGCAGAGACGGTACATTTTCTTTTCAACGGACGTGATGGAGTTCAGTGTTTCCCACACATAGACTTTACTTATATATACATAATATGTATATATTTTCTTGAAGTTAAGAAATCTAATTTACTGATAAATCATAGAGGAAAGTGATTAATGAACAATTCTGACTGCAGCTCAGGCTTTTGATGGAGATTCCTGAATTAAAAGGTTCCAGACCAAAGACTGCTGACCTCAGCCGCCTCGATAAACATCATAAACTGTACGAGATCAAAGAGTTATTCATAAACCTTTGTTTTACTCGCTGTCCGTCACACGCCACAACTGCCATTAACACCGCACGTAAACCGTCAGCCTGTCAGAAACACTGTAAAGCTTCGCTGGTTAACAGATTTTCAGTATTTCAGTATTTGTCTTGGCAGATTAGTCATGAGTTGAACGTACACGACACACCCCTCGCCTCACGGTAACAATAACACAGCGCTGCTTAGTTTCACCTGATTCAACCTCATACCCAGTGGCGTGCACAGAGACATGTGTTTTCTTCACCCAGGAGAGCAGTTGTGTTTTACCAACCAAGAGGTCACTTTAGCGCTTGTTTTGGCTCCCAAGAGGGCAGTTTATCGTGTTTTAACCAGTCAAGGGGGCAGTTTGGTGTGCTTTACCAACCAAGAAGGCAGTTAAGCACTTGTTTTGGCTCCCAAGAGGTCACTTTAGCACACGTTTTGGCTCCCAAGAGGTCACTTTAGCACGTTTTGACTCTTAAGAGGTCACTTTAGCACACATTTTGACTCCCAAGAGGGCAGTTTATCATGTTTTAACCAGTCAAGGGGGCAGTTTGGTGTGTTTCACCAACCAAGAGGTCACTTTAGCACACGTTTTGACTCTTAAGAGGTCACTTTAGCACACGTTTTGGCTCCTAAGAGGGCACTTTATCACGTTTTAACCAGCCAAGGGGGCAGTTTGGTGTGTTTCACCAACCAAGAGGGCACTTTAGCACATGTTTTGGCTCCCAAGAGGTCACTTTAGCACACGTTTTGGCTCCTAAGAGGTCACTTTAGCACACGTTTTGGCTCCCAAGAGGGCACTTTATCATGTTTTAACCGGTCAAGGGGGCAGTTTGGTGTGTTTTACTAACCAAGAAGGCAGTTAAGCACTTGTTTTGGCTCCCAAGAGGTCACTTTAGCACACGTTTTGGCTCCCAAGAGGGCAGTTTATCATGTTTTAAGCAGTCAAGGGGGCAGTTTGGTGTGTTTTACCAACCAAGAGGGTACTTTAGCACTTGTTTTGGCTCACAAGAGGGCACTAGCGCGTGTTTTTCAACGATTAGGCCATGAGGGCGACTGCCCCCCCTGCTCCCCCCTGTGCACACCACTGCTCATACATACACCTAAATTCGAAAACATGTAAGTATTATGGTTGTAAACATTCAAAGCGTAGCGCGGCGTAACCACCAGCGTGTCTCCGGTGCTCCGAGCGCTCACTCCGACTGAAAAAATACACTGTTTCTGACTTTTCAAAAACTTTTTCAGACTCCCCGGATCAACTAAATCACAACTGACAGTCAAGAGGTCGCCGGGCAAAGGTCAAGGCTGACCAGACGCAAGTGTGGTTGAAAGGACGCCGGCGTGAGTCAAATATAAAACACACACACACACACGCACACACAGCCAGAAGAGAGAGAGAGAGAGAGAGAGAGACAGGTAGAGAGAGCGAGCGAGTGAACAATGAGATGATTTATGGCTCCTTGTATTCTAATGAACTCTATGCAAACACGGTCTGCAGTAATAAATTATCCACTTTAAAGCAAAACACTGCGGAGAAAAACACACAGCCTGACAGCTCCAACACACACACACACACACACACACGCACACACACTCTGTGTGTGTGTGTGTGTGTGTGTGTGTGTGTGTGTGTGTGTGTGTACATTCAACACAAACCTGTAAGACGTATTTTCAAGGGTTTTGTTGCACCACCTAATGCAGCGTTAGCGATCGGCCTGTTCTGACAACCAAACCCCCTTTTTATTTGTGTTATTTTTCAAATTAAAGTGTTTTTTAACGCTCATAAACTAAAAGAATCACGAGCAGAATTTAAATCTGTCTGACGTCCGCTCGTTTATCAGCAGAGCAGCAGGTTTATGGAGACGAGCTCGGACAGAAAGTGTGAAGCGTGAAGGCTGTCGCTGCTCGGCGTCTTCTGTTACGGCGAGGAGAGGAGGAAGGTCACACATCGGGGTAATCAATACACAGCGGACAATTACTCTTAAATGTTTCAAGCGCTATCGATCGACCGACACAAGCTCAAGGCCGTTTTTTTCAAACCTTAACAGGTTTTCACACAAATCGGTCTTAAAGCACATTTTGTGTCTGGTAAGTTATATTTAACTAATTTACCTCATTATTTATGTGTTAAAGCTGCAATATTATTGAATTGAATCTTGAATATGTAACAAAAATTTGCTTAAGTTATCAACAGAATGTGAAGTTTTGACGTTATGACATCTGTGTATTGTGTCAGACAGTTCAGCTCCGCATTAAAGACGAACCGACGTGAATTCACACAGAAATCCGGCGCTGCGGCTCCTAAAGAGGCGTGACGGTACACGTCATGATGATGACGTCGGTGTGTTTCCAGGTGTCCCTCCTGTCAATCTAAACCCGCGGACAGTTTATAATCATATGGATGCTGTTATAATGTGTAGTGATTGAGATCCTGAGCCACCAAACATCCTGGAAAGTGACAAAGTTACGTTTTTCGCTCTAAATTACATAATTACATGATCACCATCAGTAATCTGGACGCTGTCTGACTCGCGGGGAGGGAGGCTGTCTTCCGGGGGAAAGTTCACCGAAGTCTCGGTGATTTATTTTCATCACAAACACTCGGTGAGTTTAAGTTTTTTGCCGGTGACAGACGCTGTTTTTCAGGGAGAAATGTGACGAAGAATCGGTCAGACAGACAGGAGGACAGACAGGAGGACAGACGGGAGGACAGACAGGAGGACAGACAGGAGGACAGACAGGAGGACAGACGGAAGGACAGACAGGAGGACAGACAGGAGGACAGACAGCAGGACAGACAGGAGGACAGACAGGAGGACAGACAGGAGGACAGACGGGAGGACAGACAGGAGGACGGACAGGAGGACAGACAGGAGGACAGACGGAAGGACAGACAGGAGGACAGACAGGAGGACAGACAGGAGGACAGACAGGAGGACAGACGGGAGGACAGACAGGAGGACAGACAGGAGGACAGACAGGAGGACAGACAGGAGGATAGACAGACGGGAGGACAGACAGGAGGACAGACAGGAGGACAGACGGGAGGACAGACAGGAGGACAGACAGGAGGACAGACGCTTCTCCACGTATATCTGTGGTATTATTTTCCTCATATAAGTTGCCAAAGACAGTTACAGTTGCTACGTTACTGTTGTTTGGTCCTGTAACGTTGCTTTGTGGGACATTTCTCTGTATTAAGTTGAGTGAAGGACCTGTGTAGTTAACCGACCGTCCGATCGACACGCCCTCGATACGCGAAGCCGGCTTATCCGTTCACACTGGTTCGGTTCGCCAATAATGCGGCCCTGATACTACCTCCAGAGGCGGATCAGCGCCGGAGCGACACTGACACTGAGACGGATGCGGAGGATTGGCGCACTGAAGCCGCACCCAAACGGCAGTTTGAATAGGATTACCTACTGACGTTAGCATGCTAACCAGCTAGCCTGGCCACTCCCACGGTGCTTTGAGCACCCAGTCTTTGTTGTTAGCTGCACAACTTACTGAGCTAACAGCAGCTTACAGTAAGCAGCAGTTGTTCTGGTGATATGCTGCCCCTTGTTTGTTTTGAGTATGAATTCAGAAGGCGGCTGATTCTCACATATTGATCCACCTTTAAAATGTAAATCAAAGTCTTCATATAGCTTCTCCAGTGTAATAAAGTCTCTGGACGCCCCGAGATCCCACATTTATTTGAAAAGATCACTTCACCTGACTTCCCATCAGCATAAGGTCGAGGACATTTCTTTACTACCCCAATCAGTCGCAGAGATGTAACCAGGAACGACTTTAGAAAACTGACACAACATCAGCTGCAGTAATAATAGCAGGTTTGTGACAGCAGGCTGTAAAACCGATGACTGACAGATCTATCTCCGTCTCTAATATAACAGCGGGACTGCTCTTACTCCTAATTGGAAGAACAGACCTCTCGCTGAGCTGTCAGTCATCTTTGTTTCTGACTCTGAAGTGCAGAAAGCAAGAAGGCTTTTATAGAAACATCAGATCCCTCTTGAACTACATGTTTGTGAAGATTCTCAGTCATCCAGGAGATAAAATATCTCCTCAGACACGCCAGTCAAATCAAAGGACTGAAGACGGCTGCTGGATGAGTGGTGAAATGTGTGCAATAGCAAATGCGGTTACCCCTGATTTAGTATCTCCAAAACCTTCAAGAACTCTTGAGATCTCCTCGTTAACTCTTCTGACACCACTGAAACCTCCACAAGAACTTCTATAACCCATTCATGTACGTCTGAAAGCTCCTTCGAGACCTTGGACCTGCCTCGAGATCTTTTAGGACCTATCTATGGATCCACCAAAACCAGATATTTGTGATGGGAAGTCGAGACATCTCCAGCTAGTAAGAAACGTACATTGCCAACATGTATTCTGCCGACTGGGTTGAGATACTGAGATGTTCGTATTTTGCATGTCAGTCCGTCATGGGAGAGGGATTTCTCTTCTGCTGCTCTTCTGGAGGGTTTGCTTCACTCTGAGGGTTTTTTTCCAGGAAGTTTTTTTTCCTGATCTGAATCAAAGGGTCGAAGGACAGAATGTGTTCAGCGCTGTTCAGTAGAGTAAAACCCCCCTTGAGGCAAATTGAGATTTGTGATTCTGGGCCTCATAAATAAAACTGACTTGACTTTGTTGATGGTTAGACGTGTAGCTGTGATCGTAACTGGTCGAGGTTAAGATGTGAGTGAAGGGGATGTAGTAGGTCCTCTGGGAGTGTGTGTGTGTGTGTGTGTGTGTGTGTGTTGACTCCGCTGTCAGCCAGCCCGAACACACACTGTGCTATTTTCTCCTGCATATGGTTGAATTAATGAGCGAGAGAGAGAGAGACAGACAGAGATCAACAGATGAAGACAGTAAATCTGTTTTCCCCGAGTCTCTTCCAGTGTTTTTCTTTTTGTCTGTTTTAATTAACAGACAGCTGATAGGAATAAACTCGGAGCATCTCCTGGCAAACAGGATTTGTGTGTGTGTGTGTGTCACGAATCAGAATCACTTTTGGTTTTCATTGCAGAGACGTCAGCGACAATCAGTTGAATGAAAGTCATGATTGTGTCTTTGTTTTACTGGCTTAACGCCGTAATGACACACATCTGGACTCACACCTGTAACACCTGACTGTAGACAAACCTGCGCTCCACCTGTCACCAATCATCTGTGAACACCTGACTATATGCACATATCTTAGAGGCCATCTGTAATACATCACATGTGTATCATCTGCTGCACCTGTTCATGACCTGCACACATCAGCTAAACACACCTGTTCACATCTCCAATAAATCACTGACACGGGAAAGTTCTCCAAATGAAGCATGACTCTAACGGATTCGTTAGGATTAGGTACAAAACTACCCTGGTTAGTTAGAGAAAGACCGTATCCATCTATCTACATACCTACCTACCTACCTACCTTTCTTTACATCTACCTACCTACCTACCTACCTACTCACCTTTCTATACATCTATCTACCTACCTACCTATCTAGCTACCTACCTACACATCTACCTACCAACCTACCTACCTACCTATACATCTACCTACCTACCTACCTACCTACCGACCTACCTACCTACCTACCTACCTACCTACCTACCTACCTATACATCTACCTACCTACCTACCTACCTTTCTGTACATCTACCTACCTACCTTTCTGTACACCTACCTACCTATCTACCTACCTATACATCTACCTACCTACCTACCTACCTACCTTTCTGTACATCTACCTACCTACCTACCTACCTACCTACCTACCTACCTACCTACCTACCTACCTACCTACCTATCTATCTATCTATCTATCTATCTATCTATCTATCTATCTATCTATCTATCTATCTATCTATCTATCTACCTACCTACCTACCTACCTACCTAACTATCTAGCTAAGTACCTGTTTTCATCATGGACTGTATATAAAAATCTGATGATAAATATTTGAAGCTGCTCATTTATTCTATGATATGATATGATATGATATTATATTGTATTATATTACATTTTACCCTATATATTATATGATTGATATGATATGATATGATATGATATGATATGATATGATTGGGCAGCAGATTGGCGCAGAGGGGGGTCAGAGATTGCAGCATATTTGTGCTGAACCTGCCGATGGCGGCGACACCTCGGCTTCTTATCAGCACCAAATCTGTGAGATTTCTGATCGGGGCTCGTTCTTCCCTCCAGGCTTAAAGGAGGCTGACTTTGAAATTTGTAGCTCTTAAACTTTGACACTCTCTCGCTTAAGACTTTAGAAAAGTTTTGCTCGCCGTTATTTATTTCAGTAAACTGTTGTCGTAAAGTCTGAAACACAAGAGGTGACTGTGACCTGTGAGGTGTAGAAGGAGAGGAGACCTGAGAGACAGATACTGAATGAGGTGAACCGACGGGTCGAGCCGCTGTTCTGAAGCAATAAGTTAGAAGTTATTGTGTTTCCTCCGTCTGATTTGGTGAACTAACAGGGTAAAGAGGTGAAGCTGCAGCGGTGATACACAGCTCAGAGAGGCAGTTCATGTACTTTGAAGTAATTAGTGCCTGATCACCACACAGAAAATAAAACGCACTCCTCCCCCGATGTATACAGCTCAATAATGTCCGGAAATCAACGTAATAATCTTATTACTTCAGAACTTGCCTGAGAATCATCTCACAAGTTTATTTCAGTTTCAGTTCATCAATGGATGCAGTTGGTTATGTTTGTTTAGGCTCACAACACTGTGCGTATGTGCTGCTAAAGTTTAGACACAAAAACCAGTTGGTAAAGTTTAGTAAAACATCACGGTTTGACCTAAAATACCTGTTTTGGTCACCAATAAAACGGCTGGAGACGGTCCACTTCCTGTGAAAAATAGCCTGTTTGGGGTGCCACGAAAACACCTAGAGATGGTCCAGCTTCTGGTGAGTAATAGCCGGGTTTGGTCACCAATATAGCGCCTGGAGATGGTCTAACTTCCCTTGAAACATACCCGGTTTGGGGCACCAATAAAACTTCCCTTTGTCACTACAAAAACGCCTAGAAAAGGTCCGGCTTACTGTGAAAAAAGACGGTTTTGGTCGCCAATATAATGCCTGGAGTTGCTCCAACTTCCCTTGAAACATAGCTGGTTTGTGGCGCCCAAAAAATGCCTGGATATGGTCAAACTTCCCGGAAAAAAAGCAGGTTTTGGTCGCCAGTAAGATGGCTGGAGTTGGTCCAACGTCCCGTGAAAAATAGCCAGTTTGGGGCGCCACAAAAAGGGCTGGAAATCCACTAAAGAGTATAGCGCCTGGAGATGGTCTAAAAAATGCCTGGATACGGTCCAACTTCCAGTGAAAAATAGCCAGTTTGGGTCGCCACAAAAACACCTAGAAATGGTCCAGCTTCTGGTGAGTATGAGCTGGGTTTGGTCATCAATATAGCGCCTGGAGATGGTCTAACTTCCCTTAAAACATAACCGGTTTGGGGCACCAATAAAACTTCCCTTCAAACAAAAGCCAGTTTTGGTCACCAATAAAATGGCTGGACATGGTACACCTGTTTTTTGTCGCTACAAAAACGCCTAGAAAAGGTCCGGCTTACTGTGAAAAAAAGACGGTTTTGGTCGCCAATATAATGCCTGGAGTTGCTCCAACTTCCCTTGAAAAATAGCCAGTTTGGGTCGCCACAAAACACCTAGAGATGGTCTGACTTCCTGTAAAAAATAGCTGGTGTGGGGCGCCAATAAAAGGGCTGGAAATCCACTAAAGTGCACATGAGGTGATACGACACGTCTTGTACAAATGTCAATCTCAGACGCATCTGTGGTTTGCAGAAACTGTAACTAATAACTTTATATCCTGTGACTGGGCCGGGAGAGATATGCAAACGTTTGGCTATAAAGTGACTTTTGGTTTTATGAGCCTCGGTGTTGAAATATCCATCTCTGAAATGTCTGCCTCCGCCCCGATACAACGGAGGCGAATGAAATGCCATTGGTCTTTCCTCATATTTCAAACGTCTGAACTTCCATTCACCTCCAGTGTGTCTGAGTGGCGGCAGAAATCACCGGATATCTAAAGTAAAACCATCTGCATGGAACGGCAGGAGAGAAAATATTGTTTTTTTAGCAATTTGGCTGAACTCGCCCTCTAACTGTCCAATCACGCCGCCGTATGGGGTCGTTGTGATGATGGAACTGAAAAGGTTCAGTGTAAATATTGCGACGCCGCTGGCCGACTGAAGAATGTGTCGTTTCATTTCATTTCCTCCAGGAAGTGGCCGCGGACTCACATTTCTCTCTGCTCGGTTCCCTTCAGGCTGCAGCAGCAAGACAGACTGCACAACTAACAACATTAAGCTTCAGAGTGTGATGCTCGACAGCATATTAAGTCATAAATATTATCGAATGTCATAAAAATGCACTTACGATGTGTTTTTATCTGGTTTTGACTCCTTTTTGCTTTTGTTTGGTGCATCTTTGTTCATCTCCTTTGGTGCTTTAGAGAGCCGAGTGAGAAGAAAGGAAAATGATAAAGTAATGTTTCGTCTGCCGCTTTGCACTCCATTTCATCCCGAAGCCATTTATTTCTCTCTCTCTCTCTCTCGCACACAAACACACACAGAGAGAAGGGGAGAAGGAGTTCGTTTGAGGCTTTCAGTAATCAGCCAGTTCAGTTGGAAGAAATTTAACTGGAAAACACAAAGAGACTTTTATTCTAAAACCTTTCTAAAGACCGGTGTGCGTCTACTATGATGTCATAGGGACGATGAAACTGCACATTTTAGGGGTTTCTATTCCGGTATTTATCAAATTTCAGTTTAATCTGAGACTCAGGCATGTATGAATCTACATAAACGTCATGATTAAGCCCGTCGTAATCCTCAGTGTAGTGTTTGGTGGTTGCTTGAGACTTATTTTAGTGTTGTGGTTGTTCAGCTGCAGGTGTGGTTTAGATGTGTTAGCCACCAGGAGAACAGTTTGTTCAGGTTGAATTTTCTATTCCCCTCTTTTCACAACACTGTGTTCCTGCTCTGGTTGTGTTTAGACACAAAACCCACTTGGGGTTAGGGTTAGAAAAACATCATGGTTCGGCTTAAAAACCTGTTTTGGCCACAGCTGGAACAGTCCTGGGGTCTCCCTAACAACACCTGGTGTCTGTGATGGCCTTTCCAAGAGTCTCCAGCGATTTTCAGAAACTTACACAGTTGGAGATGGACTTACTTCACAAACACAATCATCTACTTCCCGTGAAAAATAACCGGTTCAGGGCACCTAAAGATGGTCCAACTTCAGGTGACTCACAGCTGGGTTTGGTCACCAATATCCTGGAGATGGTCAGCCTTCCCGTGGAAAATAAAGCCAGCTTTGGTCACCAGGAAAGGTCAACCTTCACCTGAAAAAACACCTGGTTGTGGTCGCCACAAAAACAGCTGGAAATGTCTCCACAGACTCGAACTGTGGTTGCCTGTTTGGCCGCCTCGTGACCTGTAATGACTGTTGTGATATTCGTCAAGACATTTTATACAAAACCTCATCGGTGACCTCATGATGAAGGTTATTGCTCGAGTCAGTAGGCTTCATCCTCTGGGGACCATGAACGTCTGTACAAATGTGCAATCTAGTAGATTTCTAGATCTCAGTGTGACAACAAGAAGTCAGGAGATCAAAGTCTGTTGGATTTATCCTCCAGGAGCCAAAGCGGTGGACCGGACCGGTCCAGTCTGTTGAGCTCAAGGTGCAGCTCTTCGTTCCTTTCAGTGGTTATTATCATCAGTGTGAGCCTCTTTGTGTTTTTGTGTCTTCTCTTGTTTGTTTGTTTGAGTTTTTGTGGGTTGTTTAACGGCTGAATAGAAACCAAAGAGCACGGCGACGTCTTCCAGGCAACACAAACAGAGCCGACGTGTTTAAAGTCAGATGTGAAATCCTCCCCAGCAGAAGCTGAACGGAGCTCAGTGTTCGGGATATTTTTCACAGTGTCGTGCTCTCGTTCTGTCTTTGTTCATCTTTTTGTATCTCTATGCTCTCCTTTAACGGATGTCATCTCCATTCTTTCTCCTCCTCACTTTGTTTCTTCGCCTCTTTTGTCTCTCCGTCTCCTACGCTCCATCGTCTTCCATCCCTCACTCCCCCCCTCCTCCCTCCTTCCTCGCTCTCTCCATCTCGTCCCGTATCGTTTAGGCTCGCTCGCCCTCCCTCTCTGCCGGCTGAAACCTTTGCATTTTCTTCTGCTTCATCGTGTTTGTCTGCCTGTCACGTAGTCGATGTCGTACTGTAAAAACAGGATCATCTCCACCGCTGCTGCTGTTGTTGTTGCCCGAGGAGCTTTGTAACACACACACACACACAAACAGCTCATCTGTGTTGCCGTTGAGGCTGTTTTGACTTCGGTCACGTTCGGTCTGTTTACAACCGGATCGTTTGCATGTGTTAAAGAAGAAGTCTGCTGCTGTTCTCCAGCCCGGCTCTCATGTCACGGTTTGTTTTTTTTCTCGATTTAAATTCTAAGTAACGCGCGGCTGAACGTGAATCAGTAATTTCACAGCAGCAGGTTCAGGCGCGATGACAGCAGATGACATACTATCAACACATTTAGCCTCTGCGGGTGTATCATCTCCGCTACAGGATCATATTCACCTCATGAGATGTTATTTAAAGCTCCACGCTGGTGTTCTGATGTGCCTACACATGCAGAGTGCAAAACCTGAGAGGTGAATCCTCAACATCATCGCGTTCAGGAGCGATCAACGTGTCAGGAATGAAAGAAAAAGGCTCAAAATATTTCCTAATAATAACGTCCGGAGGTATTCACAGTAAAGTGCAGCTGGAGGCTGAAGTTCTGGAGGTCGTGAGAAAAACAAGACAAAACCAATAAGTCCTTCTTAAACTTTACACCAAATTTCACTCAGACATCATCTGTTCACACATTTCTGAAACGTCCCGCCGACTGGAACAACGACAGAAAACAAACAGCAGAGAACAAAACAATTAGCCGAATCGCCGAGGTAATAAGCAAACACAGATGTTGTGAGAAGGATCGGCTGAATTAAGCAGCATCTTGTGTTTTGGTAAATGTTTTAATGGGAAAACAAGCTTTTTATACACGAGTCAACACAAAGTCGGCCGAGCTGTTATGAACACTTTACAGGACGGCTCATCAGACACTCTGAGACTGTGTTTAGTTCCCAAAAAACTGGTTGAGACGTATAATTAAGAGAACTGACAGAGCTCCAAACTAATATAGATAATATATGAATTAATGACGATACGTGGGATTTATTGTCAATTCCATTAATTGAGTACTTTGCCGAGAAATTAAGTAATTTGATGAGAAAATATCGGTTTACATCAGTTGTCGGTTGTATATCAGGAGTTCTAACTCAAAGATTTGCATCTGATCTTTATTTAAGGTAATTTAAGGGCTCTAAACTACTGGCATTAACAAAATAATAGGTATGTCTGGGTAAGATTAGATGGAAATGTATAAAACATGGTAGCAAGAGCCTACAACATCCAACGAGTGATCGTGGAGACATGTTACCCACTCTCTCGTCTTTCTCCTCCCTCCTGAGCCAATCACACATCCAGCCTCTGAATGATTGACACATCATGTAGCCAATGAGATTTCAAATACATTAATTTGTCGTTTATATACATTTTTAAAGCCCTGAACTCGAAATTTATGGTAGTTTTTATGCATTTTGCTAATTGAATAGGCTGTTTTTCCACCCAAGCTCTTGTTTTAGAGTATTTTATATGCAGAAAGTTAGTGGAAATAAGGTCATTTGGTGATATAAATGGGGAAATCACCTGATAATATTAAAGTTATTCCAAAAATTGCTATTTACTATATTGTGACATTGAAATCCATCCTTCCTTTTTGTCCAAACATTCCCTTTTGTAGGGAATTATAAGGTTATATTGTATAAAATACATGTTAAATGCTGTGACATTGTCACCTGGAAACTCTTGTGGTAGCTTCTGTGTAATAACAAGGATTCAGGGCTGCAGAATAGTCCGTTATATCGGCATTTCCGAGGTTAATAATGAACCTTGGCAACGAAAATGAAAGCTCATTTGAGCAGATGTGAGCTTCCATGCCCATCCTAGAGCCTTCAACAGCCGGACCACTCTCTTCTGAGCTACTTACACACCAACCTCTAGATGATTGATGCATCATGTCGCCAATGAAACTCAAAATCCAGCAATATATAGTTTGTTTTTTGTTGTTTTTGTTCTTTACGCTCAAGAATTCTGAGCAAAAACAACATTAGAGAAGCTGTCAGGGTTGAAGATTTGAAGCCACCTGGATCTAATTGTTAATTTAAAGTGGTTGAATGTTCCTACCTGGTGGCAGATTTCGTGGACGACCACCATGGTCAGCTCCATCTGATAGGACGACGACGACACCTCGGCATCCAGCAGGATCTTCTGCTCCACGAAGACGCTCAGCCCCCAGTTCTCCATGGCAGCGTAGGGATGTTTGGGCACCGCCAACAAATCTGGAAAAAAAACAAAAACACACAAAACAACATGTTAATGCTTTTTAACAGACACTTAATGCGTTCCCTCATTAATAAACTCCCAGTCAGCTTCATCCATTGAGATTCAACCATTAAAATAAAATGCAACGGTCGCACTGACAGAATGACTGCTGGCATCAGAGCACATCCCATTTTGGGTTAAAATTAAACCCATGAGTCATTTTAACAACCTGCCAACGAAGCCTTTTATCCCCACAACATGGATATACTGAGTCTTCAGATGTATTTCTGCATATATCTGAATGAGAGAGAGAGAGAGGCAGGGGAGAGGAGACGCAGGACAACCAAAAAGATGAAGACGAGGAGAAACAGAAGTTTGGAGTGAAGGAGGAGTTCACCTTCTGTGTGAAAGACTTTTCAGGGTGGAGAGGAAGTGATTAAATGTCAGCGAAAGGTGGAGTAACCTCTGTGGACAAACAGTCAAGTAGAAGTGAAAGTCACCTGGTGAAAGTTTCAGTCAGAGTTGTGGAGTTTACTCGAGTACTGAGCGCTGAGGTAGAACATGTCAGAACCATGTTGATGAGGCACTCTGAGAGTCTGTGTAAAGAGTGTAAAGTCATGTTCCCAGCATGCTTTGAGTGATGCAATAATAAAGCATAATGATGCCTGAGCTGCGAGCTGCACCTGAGCCCCATTTTGGATTATAGCCTGAGGTTTTTTTTTCTTTTTTACGTTTCTTTGGGGAATCTACATGATGAAAAGTCCTGCTGACCTGGCTTTTCATCAGCGCCTGTTTCAGCACTTTCTCCTGAAAACATATTTATACACTACAAATACACAACAACAACTAAACGTGTGAGAGAAATGTGATGTCAGGTTTTTTGTTCTGTCTGCAAAGTCTGGCTGAGAGATCATATTTAATGTCCTCGTGCAGATCAGCGCTGTGTGAACAAACCAAGAGTTTTCCAGACCTGGACATGTGACAGACATCATGAAAGTAAACCTACACCGCTATCACAGCAGCTTCGACCGCCTGGAGGTTTTCAGGTCTTCAGTCTCCAGAATAAATGTCTAGCTAAGTACTTTCCTGCAAAACCACAGACAACTTCAAACTGAACGTGTAACTTTATGTTTGTTTAGGTTGAATTTACTATTTCTCTCTTGTCATAATGCTGTGTTTATACTCTGGTTAGGTTCAGGCACAGAAACCACCTCGTCAGGGTTAGAAAACATCATGGTTTGGCTTAGAATAGACTTCCCGTGAAAAACATCTGGACTGTCTGGAAACGTTCACAGAGGTCCTTAAAAATATCCGGTGGGGTGACTCGGACTGCAGTCGGCTGTTTAGCAGCCATGTTGGTTGTAATAACACCACCTCCAAAATAAAGTTTGAGTCCTCTTGAGTCCTGCTCCGTCTTATTTAGACGATGAAGTCTCGATGATGAATTGAGGAGTCTGAGGAGTGAAGCTGCTGTGTAGTCTGGTGTCTTATTTAGACGATGAAGTCTCGAAGATGGATTGAGGAGTCTGAGGAGTGAAGCTGCTGTGTAGTCTGGTGTCTTATTTAGACGATGAAGTCTCAATGATGAATTGAGGAGTCTGAGGAGTGAAGCTGCTGTGTAGTCTGGTGTCTTATTTAGACGATGAAGTCTCGATGATGAATTGAGGAGTCTGAGGAGTGAAGCTGCTGTGTAGTCTGGTGTCTTATTTAGACGATGAAGTTTCCATGATGAATTAAGGAGTCTGAGGAGAGAAGCTGCTGTGTAGTCTGGTGTCTTATTTAGACGATGAAGTCTCGAAGATGAATTGAGGAGTCTGAGGAGTGAAGCTGCTGTGTAGTCTGGTGGTACAGCAGCAGATACTTCAGTATCTTTTGCCAGATGGCAGCAGGGTGAGCAGACTGTGGCATCCCCTGATTTTAAAGTCAGCTAATAAGCATTTTCTGACACATTTGCTATAAATGCCAAGTACAGCTGTATCTGTGGTTTGCAGAAATGCGAAGTGCTAACATTAAATCACCAGAAGCAGAGCTGGCAGGTGAACCGGGCTCAGCTGCCTCCAAGGACACGTCCTAAGAGAGGGTGAAAAGATGAAGTGGCCAAGCAAGAGGCAAAAGTAAACCTGTTTTTATTTGTTAGCGAAAGTTTCACCAAATTAAAGGCTGCAGATGGACTCAGAACTGGACCTGTTGCTGTCAAAGTCAGTGATATTAGCTGCTTGCTTACGTTACTATGTCTTGTGTTGTTGCACTTTCTTGATGTTTGGCTGTTAGCAAAGTTGTCAACTCACTAGTTTTTGATCATAGTCAGGTCAGCTTGTTACAGCCAGATGTTACTGTCGATATGTTAGCTTGGCGTGCCGTTACTGATCCGAGTCGTGTGCAAAGCTGCCTTAGCATGCACGTTTAGTTCACAAGTTTTCAAGACAAAGCTGGAGAGAGTGGTGTTGCACTCAGAAATGGTGGGTGGCGATTCAATAATGTTGCTTTAACGTGCAACAAGTAATTTGTCATCAGTGCCATTCGGAGCCGGAGCCAATAAAGACCGGAGCTATAAACCAGATGTTTTGCTCAGGCGATGGTGGAGTTCATGTAGAATTCGGCCTTTGTTCAGTCTAAAGGTTGAGTTGTTTAAAGTGTGAAGGGAGGAGCAGGAAATGGGTTTCCTTTCAGCTGAGAAACCTGATTAAAAATAGTGGAGGAGACGAAAGAGAGGAGGTGAAGAGGTGAGAATGAGCCTTCTCGCTATAACAAAAACGTGATTGTTTTTCGGGGCGAAGAAGAGTTCCTCTCCGGTAAATGAGTGCAAAAAGAGTTCAGGTCCTCATTTAAATTTAAAATCAGAACCAGAGTGGCATCTCAGCTTCAACGGCCTTCAACAGGACCACACAGGCCGCCGTCTATTCACCGGGACCTGCACTTCAACTCTGTCAGCTGGAGGTCTTTCTTTTGTTCGGCTCAGTTTGATTCAAGCTTTTACTCTAAAAAACCTTTTATGCAAAGAAAACAGAGAAGAAGAGGAGAAGGAGAAAATATTTTCCTGCAGAACAGAGCTGATAGAAGAGAAGAAACCTAGAATAATGTGTGAACGTTTGAGGAATCAGCTCTGTAAATCACAGACACAGAAGAGGAAACATCACATCTGGTAGCTTTTAGCTCGAGAAGTTGAAAAAGGTTGATGTTCTCAGTAAACGCGACATTAATCTGCTCTTAATGAAACCATGAGCACGATCCAGTTTGTGTTCCTCATCGTAAAAAAAACCTTCAGGCGGCGCTTTCGGCCTCAGATCGTACATGTTGTTTCAGTCTCTCCACACGGACCACTGCCGGTCTGAAGCTGTCAATCACCTGAACGCAGTGACATCACAGCGGTGTGACAGCTGTCAGTCATCGCACACTGTGACGGTAAGTATGAAGCAGAAAAAGACACACACAGACTTTGATTAAGTCGGTTGTCGGAACGTTTCGAAGCCTCCTGCTGACACACACACACACACACACACACACACACACACACACACACACACACACACACACACACGGCGGTCTATATGTTGTGTGTGAGCGACTTTTGTCTCTCATTTATTATTCCATCATTCTCCAAACAAAGCCCAGGTAACTCTGCGTGCACGAGGTGGTGCGTTAAGAAACGCCTGGAGAAATTAATTTCCATCTCAGAGTTCAGGGGAAAAAACAACACGTTCACAGACTGATAGGCAGAAAGACGTAACAAAAACAATATAAAACTGCAATTACACCTCGAGGTGTGAGTCTTTACAGCCAGTTTGTATGTATACAAGGTTTTCTCAGCGGACTGATGTGTCGACTCGCTCATGATTAAAATTAAAGTAAAGGAAGAAGGAATAAACTCATGATGTAAAGACTCCGAACACAGAGGGCTCGAGACAGATCAGCCAACAGTTTTTATTATAGTTTCAACAACTGGACTTAAAGTCGACAGCAGGGAGGAAAATTTAAGGTAATTTCCTTTATCAGTAGTCGTCTGCCTTAACGATCAATGATTCATTGATAACATGTGAAATGTGTTGACCGTTTTTCCTTCAGCAAACTGTTCTAACCGCTGACATGACCTGTGTTCGATGCAGAATCAGAGTTGGCGACATTAGGAGTTAAAAGAACAGATAAAGGAAACAGAAAGTTATTGAATTTGAAACAAAATAACACAAAGTAATGACTTTAATTTAATCACAGAGCTTCAACAACCGGCGACAAAATCCAGCCGACACTGAGGAGACTGAACGACTGAACTCCGATCTCCATGACTGTCGGACCCAAACTTCACAGTGATCAAACCTTCTCTGACAATATGTAGTTTGTTTTCTACTTAACATCATTTTAAATGAGTCATCTTTGGTTTCAGGCTGTTGGTGAGATGTGACTTTGAGCTTTTATTCTGATATTTTATTGACCGAAATATTAATTTATTCAGATCAAAGGGTTCCAAACCCGGAGGTCAGGACCCCCACCAGCAGTAATTAAAGACAGGAAATGCAGAAAAAACATGTTCTGCTGCACAAATTAATATTTTTTAGACTTTAAATTACTAGATGTCTTTAGGCTTTTAAAAGTATTTCAGAATAAAACAATGAAACATAATTTAACGCTGTTTGAGTTTGGTGCTCTGCGGCCGCCGTCACTCAGCAAACTGATCAGGTACCAACGCACATCATGATGCCACCTCTTTTACCCAGCATGCATCTCTCTGCAGTCATGACCCACTGTGTTTAAACGTCTGGAGGTACACAGAAGTCTGCTGCCTGAAGGCTGGAGAGGCCGTTTGTTGTTACGAACGTGGCAGGAGGTTCGTTTTACATGTTATTATACAGCTGAGTGGACTTTTAACTTAACAGCGTCAAAATTATATCACTGAATATTTCTACAAGAGCACGATATACAGAGAAATATACTTACTGAGTAGAAGTTTATGAGAAAACTTTATAAAACTGCTTTTAATCTGTTTTTCACTCATGTTTTCTTACATCCTTTTCCTTTTAGTGTCAAAAGTGTGACAATAAATAAAAAATGTATTATTATTATTAGGAGTTGTATTTGTCATATAGAAACTTCTAATGTCAGTGACAAAAAAAAATGTGTTTCCTGTGACTGTTTCACAATAAAAGCCTGTTAAATGCTTCCAATGTCAAACAGCTGCATAAATAAATGTTTGGATGGAGCGAGCAGGAACTTAATCCAGCTCTGATCCGTCTGCAGATCAGTGAGACTGATATTGGTGATGACATAAGAAGAGGAAGAAGAAGAAGAAGAAGAAGAAGCGTGAGACAGACAGACGGTCCATAGTCGCCTGAAGACATGAGCACAGCTGCTGCAGACAGGAAACTCTCACCATGTGTCTCAGTTTTGTCCCAGTTTTCCAGCAGATGAAGAAGAAAATGCGACAAACAAACAAAGAAGAGACAGAAAGTCTTCCCCCACGCACATCTGTGTGCAGATGTTCCTCGTTTGTTCTAATTATCATCTGTTCATTCATTAATGGAGAGAGAGAGAGAGAGAGAGAGGGACAGCACTCAGTCTACCTCGCTCGCTCGGTTCGTCCACACTAATGGTTTATATTCAAAGCTTTAACAAACCGAATGCTAATCAGCTCCATCCATCACGTCCTGCTGTTGTTTACAGTCAGAGGTGTGACGTTTAAATTGAATTGTGTCGTTTCATCACAGGAGAATAACAGCGGCGGTCTGTCTGTCACCTTCAGAGCGGCGCAGCTCCATGCAGCTAAAGTTAATTTTAAACATAAGACGCGCTGATAATTAAACTCAGAAATGTCATGAACTGGGGTTTATATAACCAGAGTGTGTCTGAGGGACGCTTGTTTCTACTCCTCAATGTCAGCAGGAAGTGAGTCCTGAAGGAAACTTCTGGAAAATAAATATTATCGCGTGTTTGAAACACAACAAGTCTTCATCCCTGTTCATGTGTAACAGAAAGTGATCCGGCTCTGAAGTGAAATATGAAGGACGAGTTCTGGACTGAGTGTGTTGTGAAAAGTTCTGCTCACACATCGTTCATCACATCACTTTCTGAACGTCAGGCCGCTCACACTGTTCAGACCCGATCCATCATCGGACCGGCAGCTGTCAGAGCGAGCAGCACGAAGCGCCGACGTCTGAGTCATCGACCATGTTGTAGTTTATAGGAACAGTTTGTAGGTCAGACGGACGACACGTCCTCTGCAGCTTCATCCATCAGAAGTTGTTGAATCCAAACTCTCATCTTCTTTAAAGCGTCAAGAGGAGCTTTCACGTTGTGTGATTCTGGCGCCCCCTGTGGACAGAATCGGTACCAGCACCGTGATGCTGTGTCGTTTATTCCACCCTGATATTAACTTCACAAGTGTTCATGATTTCAGCATGAACGTGAGTTTACTAGCATCAGCTGTATTAGCTGCTATAAAACTAGTTAGCTTGGTCACTAAGAATAACTTCACACATCCATCAGAAGCCGTTTTTATTCTGGGCAGTAAGCCACCAATCTGCCGTCCTTTTGGTGGCTCGCTCCGCGGATTTAGACAGAAGGCGGCAAATTGGTGCAGCTGGAAAGCCGCTGAGATCCGGGAGATGCTAGCGTCTCCTCGCTCTCTGTAGCTGTCTTGGTTGTCCGCTTGTTGTTGTAGCGGCGAGCTAATAGCGGTCGCTACTTTCAAATTAAAAGCCCCCCGCTAAGAACCCAGTTCTAAACTCCGATGGGGTGCAATGTAAAGCTCTTATTTTGAAGAAAAACTGCGAAAAACTTCCCATAAGGAATGAATGGGACGGGGTCAAAAAAGTCGCAAAATCATCGACGTTTTTCAAACATCTCCTGCTCTGGCAGACTTTGACCTAGAGACACCATTCAAACTTTAAAATGTAGGCACAAGTCTTATCTATTTGAGTTGTATTTGAACTTTCTTTCTACGATGTTTAGTTTTTGAACGGTGACCCTTAATTGATCATGACTGATTTCGAAAAAAATCTGAAAAATTCAGGATTTTCAATGAGTGTGTATTGCGGAATGTTCGCGCAGCACCAACTGGCAGAGTGGGGGAGCCTGAAAAAAACTCTCCGAAAATGTTTCTTTAGATGACGATCCTAGCCACAGATTTCACACTACAATAGTGATATTTTCCAAGAACGTAGCCACACTTGTCTTCTGTCTGGCAACGTGTCCACTTTATCGGGAGGATGTACGGTTTTTGAATTATCTGCGTCTAACCGACACAAACTCCAGCAACTGCCCCATAAGCCCCAATGTTAAACGGGAAGAGGATTTTGGGAGAAAAGCAGAAACTGACCTGCTTCTCTTCACGCCCAACTTCCTGCTTCACGTCACGTCACATGTTGACGCCGACCAGAGGAGGAAAAGTGGAGGCTGTTTGGAAAAGGAGGAATATTACACCTCCCTTTTAGACAGACAAGGAGGCACATTGCAGCCTTTACCTTGCTGCACATGTGCCACCTTTTCTATCTGAAAGGTGCTAGAGACTCATCCTGCATCATCACCTCCTGCAGCTAACGCTAATAAACAACAAGAGATTCCTACATTGTGGACTCTCCTGCTCAACGGTCAGCATCCTCCAGGTGGCAGGTGATTGGTCAACAAAGTTCAATTAAAGATGATTGTCACAGATCTGCTTCACGACATCACCGGTGTCATTGACATGAGCTGATTATTCAACAGGATTTACTGCTGAAAGTTAAAAGCAGCGGCGACCACGTTCAGCTCTCGCCTCTAATTGGCTGAAACTGATTTAAAGAGCGTAATGGACGTGGTCGAGTAAAGAGCGGGCGAAGCGAGACATACGCCTCGTAACTGGCAGCTGGAGTAATGCCTTGTGAAATATATAAGTCACCGCTCCGTCCCACGGCCTGGCATCCAATCACACGCCGGCCTCCGCTCGCAGGCTGGATGTGATTGGCTGACAGCTCATTACCCACTCGACTGAGGCTCAGACAGCAGAACTGATTGGCCGGCTGGTTCGGGGGGGGTGAGAAGGCGATTGGTTGAACTTGAGTGTGAATGAGGCTGTTCTGGTTTAAGGTGGAATATGCAAATGAGACATTATGTTCAATAGACACTTAAATTAAAATGAAATGAATCGTTTCATTTTACTGCAGAGTCGACCCTGGAGCGGGTTTCTTTGTCCCACAGCGCACACACACACACACACACACACACACACACACACACACACACACACACACACACACACACACACACACACACTCCTGTAGCCTCCATTTTATTACCCTTTCTTTGTGTCAGAGGTGGAAAAAAGAAGAAAAGCATGTGGAGCACAACCCTGAGCAGTTAGAAAATATCTTTGGAGGAGCTTTGACCCTGATGATGTCACTGTGATGACATCATCGATCGATCAATCTTGGCGTGGGCTCAAGCCAAACATTTACAGAGAAAGAAAGCTGTTTGCCGTTACATAAATGTTATTAAATAACATGTAGGTGGAGTTTGAGAGAAGCAGCGTGGGTCCAACAAAACAATGTCAGAGAGTTGCATTATGGGAAGTGTAGTGAGCAATGAGTTAGTGCTTGCTGAAGGTTCGCAACGGTCGCCGGTGTTTCAGCCTCTGCTTCACAATCTTAATGACTAGCAAAACTAAATCATTGTTGTAATACTGATGGAAAACAAAAAGCAGAACATCCTGAAGTAAATATAATAAATCCTACGTAGATTTCAGACCCAGTAATATATAGTTTATATCAGTTTTTAAAGCCCTAAACTTGGAATTTACCAAAGTTTATGAAGTTTTATTCTTCTTGCTGTTTCTGTTTTTCCACCTCAGAACTTGTTTTTGACTATTTTATATGCAAATAAGGAAATAAAGAAGTTTAATGAGTTTATGCTCTTGTTGCTCCCAATCAGGGTGTTTTGAGGTCATAAAAGTGTTTATTCTCAGTGAACTTTCAGCTTATAACGTTTCGAAAGAGCTCAAAACCATCCCCCGATCTCCAAATGTTTCAGCTTTGAATTTACTTTTGCACCAGACTGGGATGAGAAGTTTTACTATATAAACTAAAAACCAACACTTAAACTAATAAATCAACCAATCAGATGTCGCATCAGTTGATTTAAATCAACTTTCTGTCTCTTTATTTGTCCTTTCATGTCCACATCTTTTAATATTAATCAGATTAAATCATTTCCTTGATTGCGACTTGCTGTTATTAACATTATTCCCGCTCCGAGGATAAAACGTGAAGCTCTGCAGGCGTCGGCTGTCTCGACAGGGTGCTTCCTGTCTCTACTCCTGCTCTGATTTCTATTTCTGAGGCCGTCTGGACCACACAGGCGGCTTTTTATAGAACCGATTTTCAGCTTTCTGTCATCTTCAGCACCACTTTTACAGTTCTCACACCGGAGAGTCTGATCTGAGTCATGAACGGTGGTTATAGTGGAGACAAACGTCGTGTTGCGGAGCACAATAACCTGTAATTTAGTCGTCCTTCACAGCTGTCTGATAACAGTCGACCCTCCTGCTCAGCGGATCGCTGCGCCGCCGCTGGGACCTGCAGGACAGGTGTGACCATTCACCTCTTTCAATCGCCACCATAATGGCCGCCTCAGGAGGGAGAGTGTGACTCCAATATGGCAGCTTCCTCCCGCAGTGTTTGACAAGTCGCTGATGCTCACACACAAAACCGCCTCGGCCCTAATTGGCCGCGTTAGGCGACCTAACAGCACAATGGCGTCTGGATCGGGTCGTCGGAGGCGTTCACGTGTGTCTCCTCTGTTGTGCTGCCGACCTGAATGAATCACGGCTGAATCACGATGAACAGGACGCCGTCGCTGCTGCGGCGCCGAGGCTGTTAATTGCTCCGGTATCAAAACAACAGACTCAGATGGGCCAAGACGGGCCGTGGTTCTGGCTGGCTTCATGTGTGTGTGTGTGTGTGTGTGTGAGCAGACTCATTTAGCTGATAATGAATCTGCGTGGACAGATTTCAGATCATACAACATTTAAACATTTAAAATTTGACAAATACAGCACACAGTAACTAATATAAGCCACTTCTTTGAGGCCCAATGAGAAGGTCCCCAGACTCCCTTGAGAAATCATACGATTTAGTGAGTTTTCAGGCTAGAAGAAACTTTATACATGTTGTGGATGCCGTTTAAGACAAATTCTAAATCATCGGTGCCTTCATGTAAATTCGGCATTAAATATAACACATTTCTACACTAAGTTGTTTCTCCTTGTACCAGTTATATCTCTCAACAGCTGTTTGAACACACTATTTCGCCTTTTACACTCAATGTATGAAAGAAGACAACATTTTATCGACGTTTAACATTTAAAATTTGACAAATACAGCACACAGTAACTAATATAAGCCACTTCTTTGAGGCCCAATGAGAAGGTCCCCAGACTCCCTTGAGAAATCATACGATTTTGTGAGTTTTCAGGCTAGAAGAAACTTTATACATGTTGTGGATGCCGTTTAAGACAAATTCTAAATCCCTGGTGCGTTCTTGTAAATTCGGCATTATATATAACACATTTCTACACTAAGTTGTTTCTCCTTGTACCAGTTATATCTCTCAACAGCTGTTTGAACACACTATTTCGCCTTTTACACTCAATGTATGAAAGAAGACAACATTTTATCGACGTTTAACATTTAAAATTTGACAAATACAGCACACAGTAACTAATATAAGCCACTTCTTTGAGGCCCAATGAGAAGGTCCCCAGACTCCCTTGAGAAATCATCCGATTTAGTGAGTTTTCAGGCTAGAAGAAACTTTATACATGTTGTGGATGCCGTTTAAGACAAATTCTAAATCCCTGGTGCCTTCATGTAAATTCAGCATTAAATATAACACACTTCTACACTAAGTTGTTTCTCCTTGTACCAGTTATATCTCTCAACAGCTGTTTGAACACACTATTTCACCTTTTACACTCAATGTATGAAAGAAGACAACATTTTATCGACGTTTAACATTTAAAATTTGACAAATACAGCACACAGTAACTAATATAAGCCACTTCTTTGAGGCCCAATGAGAAGGTCCCCAGACTCCCTTGAGAAATCATACGATTTTGTGAGTTTTCAGGCTAGAAGAAACTTTATACATGTTGTGGATGCCGTTTAAGACAAATTCTAAATCCCTGGTGCCTTCTTGTAAATTCGGCATTATATACAAATCATTACGTTGTTTTTTTCCTTGTAAAAGTGTCAGTTTGTGTCAGTCTGTCTGCTCCTGCGTCTAACTTAGCAGCTGTTTGAACACACAGTTTCACCTGATAAACACAATTTATGAAAGAAGACGACATTAAATTGACGGTAAATATGAATTTTTACAAATTGAGCTAACAGTAACCAATAAAGGCCGATCTCTGTTCGCTTTAGAACAACACTGAGATTAAAGATGTAGATTCAGTCGACGCCGTCTCGCCGCCCGTGTTGAGAACAACATGACGAGGCGTCTGATAAGAAGGATAATCGACGAGGAGGCGGCCGACACGACCCCGTCGCCTAAAAATACAGCTCGTTTGATTTGCCAAACGCGTAGTTGTGGGGAAAACTGACGGCTGGATTATGTTCGCTGGCAGCTCCGCGGGTTTGTGATTCACGTTCATGTCGAACTCGCCCTCGAGACTTCGGTCCGGTGCCAGAGTTCTGTGCCACCGCGGAGCAAACTGTTCTCACCAGAGTCCAATTTCAGTTTGAGTCATGTCACAGATCCGCATTAAACATCTTCGCCCTGATCTCCTCCCAACTAGAGCTGCCAGTTTGGGTTCATTTTGATTTCAACAAGTAACTAACCACTTAGTTTTCACCACCTGGATTCCTGAGATGTGGCGCCGAATTATGGCCACAACATTTTCTGTTGACCTTTGAGCTTTATTGGATATAAAATGTCACAACTTCATCATTTAGCTGTAACGTCAAAAAAGTCAAAAAAGTCAAAAAGTCACAAATCATCGACGTTTTTCAAACATCTCCTGCTCTGGCATACTTTGACCTAGAGACACCATTCAAACTTTAAAATGTAGGCACAAGTCTTATCTATTTGAGTTGTATTTGAACTTTCTTTCTACGATGTTTAGTTTTTGAACGGTGACCCTTAATTGATCGTGAGTGATTTCGAAAAAATTCAGAAAAATTCAGGATTTTCAATGAGTGTGTATTGCGGAATGTTCGCGCAGCACCAACTGGCAGAGTGGGGGAGCCTGAAAAAAACTCTCCGAAAATGTTTCTTTAGATGACAATCCTAGCCACAGATTTCACACTACAATAGTGATATTTTCCAAGAACGTAGCCACACTTGTCTTCTGTCTGGCAACGTGTCCACTTTATCGGGAGGTTGTACGGTTTTTGAATTATCTGCGTCTAACCGACACAAACTCCAGCAACTGCCCCATAAGCCCCAATGTTAAACGGGAAGAGGATTTTGGGAGAAAAGCAGAAACTGCCCTGCTTCTCTTCACGCCCAACTTCCTGCTTCACGTCACGTCATTTTCTGTTGACCTTTGAGCTTTATTGGATATAAAATGTCACAACTTCATCATTTAGCTGTAACGTTAGCGAGCTTAGTTAGCTGGTGATTCGGTCGGTGGGTGTAGTTCAGTCGGAAGAAAATAGCTCCAACATGAAACTATTAAATATTGATTTGGCGACTCACACTAAAACAACTGAGATGGATAAATAGCACGACAGATATGAGGAAGCATGTTTGATTTGGGTTCCTTGTTACGGTCTAAAAAATGTTCCCTTCATTCATCATTTGTTCATCCTGCTTCAGTTCGAGCTCCTCGGCTGGTGTTTCCTCGCCGTGGCGGGAAAACCCCTCTGAAAATTTAATGAAAGACTCTTAATGGGATTTATTTTTGGACTATTCCTTATCACGGATTTGCTCCTTTCACTTGAATAGAGGATCCGAGTCTTAACTCCTCTGCTCTCTGTGGTGTTCGTCTTCCTGTGTCTGCCTTCCTATTTGTCCGTCTCCGCCTCTTACATCACCGATAACGCCACGTATCCACGTTGTTCTGCTCTCAGTATCGTCCACACTCCGACTTCTGTCTCAGTGTTTCCTGCCACTCTCTCTCTCTCTTCCTCTCCGCAGTCGAGCTCCACTTGTCCACCAATTATCTTTAGCTCGTTCAGATAAGAGCTGCTCCATATTCAGCAGACACTGGAGGAGGGAACGGAGGAGAGCCTCTGAATGCTAAAACGCCTTCGCAGCCGGCAGACTACCTGCAGCACACAAACAACAAAACAGCCACTGCAACTGCTGCTGACGGCTGAAGTGTTCATTACAGCCCATAATATGAGAGCGCCGTGCAGAATTAACAACGCTGTGACGCTTCGGCTCTTCTGAGGAAACGTGAAGATTCACCCTGAAGGTGGCGTCAAGGGAAAGATGATTCAGAACAAAAGGGTTCAACTTCAGGGGAGGAGGATGTTCTCAGAATATTTCATGGTGGTCAAAAGTATGTGGACGCCTCATGTAGGTGTAGAAGAACCCCAATATCACCAGACTCCATTAACAAAACGTGCGATTTTAAGAGTTGGCGAGTGAGGAGGAACTTCACAAACGTCACAAAACTGCGACAACAAATTCTAAATCATCAGTGCCTTCATGTAAATTCAGCATTAAATATAATACACTTCTACACTAAGTTGTTTCTTCCTGTACCAGTCATATCTCTCAAAAGCTGTTTGAACACACTGTTTACACTATTTCGCCTTTTACACTCAATGTGTGAAAGAAGACAACATTTTATCGATGCTAAACATTCAAAATTTGACAAATACAGCACACAGTAATTAATATCAGCCACTTCTTTGAGGCCCAATGAGAAGGTCCCCAGACTCCCTTGAGAAATCATCTGATTTTGTGAGTTTTCAGTCTAGGAGAAACTTTATACATGTTGTGGATGCCGTTTATGACAAATTCTAAATCATTGGTGCCTTCTTGTAAATTCGGCATTATATACAAATCATTAAGTTGTTTGTTTCCTTATAAAAGTGTCAGTCTGTCTGCTCCTGTGTCTAACTTAGCAGCTGTTTGAACACACAGTTCCACCTGATTAACACAATTTATGAAAGAAGACAACATTAAATTAACGCTAAATATGAATTTTTTACAAATACAGCTAACAATAACCAATAAAGGCTACTTGTTTGTGGCTCGTGGAGAAAGTCACCAGACTCCATTAACAAAACGTGCGATTTTAAGAGTTGGCGAGTGAGGAGGAACTTCACAAACGTCACAAAACTGCGACAACAAATTCTAAATCATCGGTGCCTTCATGTAAATTCAGCATTAAATATAATACACTTCTACACTAAGTTGTTTCTTCCTTTTACACTCAATGTATGAAAGAAGACAACATTTTATCGACGCTAAACATTTAAAATTTGACAAATACAGCACACAGTAACTAATATAAGCCACTTCTTTGAGGCCCAATGAGAAGGTCCCCAGACTCCCTTGAGAAATCATACGATTTTGTGAGTTTTCAGGCTAGAAGAAACTTTATACATGTTGTGGATGCTGTTTACGACAAATTCTAAATCACTGGTGCCTTCTCGTAAATTCGGCATTATATACAAATCATTAAGTTGTTTGTTTCCTTGTAAAAGTGTCAGTCTGTCTGCTCCTGTGTCTAACTTAGCAGCTGTTTGAACACACAGTTTCAACTGATTAACACAATTTATGAAAGAAGACGACATTTTTATTGACGATAAATGTGTTAAATTCTAAAAATACAGCTAACAGTAACCAATAAAGGCTGCTTGTTTGTGGCTCGTGGAGAAAGTCACCAGGCTCCCTTAGAAAAACACTACATTTTTGGAGTTAGTAGAAAACTTTGTGACGTGCTGTCTACAACAGATTCATAATTATTTGGGTCTATTTGAGTATTGTTCATAAAACATGACAATATGTGGAAAAGGTAGATCCTGTAAAATAGACTCAGATATGATGATTGATTAGTCGTCTTTTCTGCTTTTAGTAATGAGCTTTTTAAGCAGTTTTAAACATATTTAAGCCCACATCGTTAGTATTGTGTTATCTTTTGTTACAGGCCTGCGCTGCACACATTGTTCTTAACACACGACTGCTAGATACAAATTATTTATCGAGTGAATTACACATTTATTAGTCATCTTATCACATCAGCTCTAATTGCGAGCGTCTCCTCGTCAGACCTCGCAGAGCTGTCTGGTTTTTCTACAGCAGGTCTGAACTGAATCATCGCTCCACTGAACTGTCTCAGCTCGGCGAGGAGCTGCAGAGAGACTGGAGCTGTTAGCGAGATGACGCGCTGCACAATTTAGAAACAGAGGAAGGAGCTGTGAGGATGTTTTAATAATGTTTGAACTGGGTGAACGGCGAACGACGGGGCGAGAATCCAAAGACTGAAACAGCCACGGCGATGTGAACGGGTGGGACCGGTCCCCATAAAGATATTACACTGTGTGTGTGTGTGTGTGTGTGTGTGTGTGTGTGTGTGTGTGTGTGTAGAGGGGACTCAGAGGACAGTGACCATCAGATCGCTCGAGGCCTGCTGATTGGCCTGGCTGGCTGCCAGCCCAGCCAATCAGACGCCTCGATTTTCCCAGCGGCGATAAAAGCCGAAAAACATTCCGGAGACGACCTTTAAACTGCAGCAGCACCATCACACACCTGGAGGAGCCTCATTTGATTTAATAAACGACCTGATTAGACTCATCAGCTGCTCCGCCTGTTGGAAATGTTATTTTTAGAAGTTCTGCTGCAGGTCGAGACGCTGCAGTGACTTCCTGTTTACGCTGGAGACTGGCTTCTGATTGGACGGAGAGCGAGGTCACTGCCTTTCATTAATTACTTTGTTGGCTTTTTCTAAAAATCACAATATCACCAGACTCCCTTAACAAATTGCGTGATTTTAAGAGTTGCTGCTGTTGGAGAAACTTGAGAAACGTTGCCAAAATGTTCTACAACAAATATCAAATCATTGCTGCCTTCTTGTAAATTCGGCACTCAAAACAAAACATTAAATCATAAAACATAAATTTGTCGCAGCATTACTGTAGCAGCCTGTCTGCATCCATGCCAACATTTAGCAGCTGTCTGAACTCACTGTTTGAACTGAGTTCACCATTTACACTCAATTTACGAAAGAAGACGACATTTGTATTGACGATAAATGTGTTAAATTTTAAAAATACACTAAACAGTAACAAATATAGGCTGCTTCTTTGACACCCGTGGAGGAAGTCGCCAGATTCCCTTTAAAAATCGCTCGATTCTTTCTTTGTGTAAAAGACATTTTGTTTGTTTATCCCAGTTATTATTTTATAGAGAGTGGGGAAATAACAGAGTAGATACTGCTCTTATAATCCTCCATACACAGTGCATTTGGATTGTCTTTAATTTGTCTCTCACTCTGGTTGTTAAAAAATAAAAAAAATATGAATGCTGACAACTAGTCAGAGACAGGACGTGAAGTAAGGACACCCAAGGCGCCAATTTGAGCCGACTATGATCTTTAACGCCGTCTGTGGGCTCAGAGCGGGTGACTCAGCTGAGGAGATGATGTTGCCTGACACCCATTATCACTGGTGGACAGCTGTCATACAATTTACTGCTCTCACGTAACAGTACATTTAACTACTCCATTATTTTCCCCTGTGTGGTTGCCATGGAGAGACTGAAGAAAATGGAAATGAGCTGAAGTGTGGTGACGCTGGCGGCTCTTTGTCTTCTTCAGAAACGATGACGAATGGCCTCAAATCAGGCAGCATTCACTTGTTTTCAGCTGTTTTGTCCTTAATTATCTATCAAAACTAATGTTGTACTGGTTCAGAGGAACTAAATGCTTGAAGCTAGAATTAACAGAATTATAAAGCTGTCTGATCGACACTGACAATTAAAACACGACTCTGTCGATGTCAGAAAGCATCTCATTGTCCCTTATTTCAAGACAGGTTCAATAGAGTGGTGTAGTAATGAGTCCTAAAACCTGAAAATCAGCTCATCCGGTTCCCTCGTCTGAGTATTTTTAATGTGTTTTCAGTTAATTGTCTGAAATAAGGCTAAAGATATTCACACGTTTTGTTCTACCACATAAAATCCATCATTAAATGTCCCACAGTTTAATTATAAAGCTCTTCCGTGTGTTAAAAATGGTTAGCGGTTGCTAACATGTGTCTAAATGAGACTAATGTTTCAACTAGAAAAATTGCATTTCCTGTGAAAATACAGCGTGAATGCTAACGGCTGAAGGGATTTCGGAAAATCTGCTGAATGTACTGCAGGAAATGCATAAAACCATGAGAATGAACGGTCAAGAAATTGTAGAAAAAGCTGAATTTTTCAAAAGCTGAAATGGCAGAAAGGCTGAAAAGTATTAGGTTGAATGGGCTGAAAAAAGGTGAACATTTTGATAGCTGAACAGTTTCTCTAGCTGAATATAAAGATGAATATTTGAAAATCTGAAAAGTAAGGAAGCTGAAAGAGCTCAAAAAGGTGAACACATGTGCACATATGCTGGAGCAGTAGCAGAGCCAAAGTGGAAAATATCCCCATAAGAATGAATGGGAAAACGCCTCCCAAACTCCTGGGATTTTTTAAAAAAGTGTACTGGTTATCACCAAAATATTTATATATTGAGTAACAGGAGACATTGCTGAACTCTGTGATGTCTTTTTTATTTCTGTAGAGTGAAAAATGAGGACGCCAGAGCGAGAGAGAAAACAGGTACCATCTGCTCTCCTACAGAAATGTAGGCTCAAAATTAACATTGCGGCTTATGAGGGAGTTGCTGGAGTGCCTGTCACTCTAGGGCTTTTACAGCCAAAACTTTAAGTCCTACATCTGAAATAAGACCATCAGCTGAAAGCCAACAAGATTTCCTACATTTCTATGTGTATATTGTCTATGTGAAGTAAAAGATGTGGGATCCAAATCAAGCTGAAGAGAATTTTTTCTCCAGTTTTTCCAGCTGCTCTCCACTCTAGCGATGATGTCACGCACTCTAGCTCACGCAATACACACCCATTATAAACTCAGAGGACGAGCTAAAAATCCTTAAAACTAAAACTGTGATGATTTCAAAACCGTTAAAGATTTTAAAAAACTGAACACAAGTCCAATAGTTCAAGGTCTTCTGAGTCTTTTAAAGTTGGAATGGTGTCTCTAGCTCAAAGTATGAGGGACGAGAAGAGGTTGAAAGTCGATGAGTTTTGAAGATTTTCCCATTTACTTCCATATTATTATTATTTTTTTAAATGAATGAAATAAATGGGAAAATTTTACAGAAAAAGACGAATATTTCAAAAAATATGAAAGATAGAAAAGCCAAAATGAAAAAAAGGGACAGCCACTCATGCTGATGGGAAGCCCCAAAGTAACTCATGACCCCTGAGCTATAGAGCTAATGCTTTTATACTTTATTTTAATTTTCACGATTTTTTATTTAAAAAATTAATTAATGGTGGTATTATGTCTGTTGCTGATGGTGTTGCAATAAGCCTGGGAACCGGCGCCCAGCCCGAGCTCTCTAAGAAGACGAGGAACAACTCCCCGTGAACCTCAGAAGGACCTTGAAGGGACACGGGAAGAAACCTCGGGAAAGGCAGTTCAGAGAGAGATCCCCTCTCCTCGGATGGCTGGGAGTGTCTACACATTTATGCTATCTGAGTCGTCTTTTAAACTACCTGAACTAATGTAACTTTTTTTATAATTCATTGAAGAATTTCTTCTTCACTGAAAAGTAGGCGAACCGGAGAACCCCGGAGAAAACCTCAAGTAGCTCAGGTTAAAAACCCCAGATAGCAAAAATGGAGACTTTGGCTAGTTCCAATATTTTTTTGGCTGTTTGGCTGTCTGGGTAGGATGGAGGTAGTTGGAAAGTGACTTGGTTGTGTTTGATGTAGGCCGGGGCATTGTCCTCAGGATCTCTTAAATAACGCCTTGAACCTTTGCCACGCCGAACGTTTTTTCGGCTTGTTCATTTGCTGCGTTACGATGCTGACCATGTCTGCGAGATCCTTCAGTCTTGCCTCCATGGTTCTGTCCCTCTCCTCCATGGCGTGTTGGATGTCGCTGAAGGACTGGTGGAGATTGGCCCTCTCCTCCTGCCACTCCAGCTGACGACGCTCCAACTCACTCTGCGTCTCGGAGAGTGTGGCCTTCAACACGTCAGTTTCCTCCTTCATCTGGGCCACGGAGTTGTCGAGGTCCTTCCGACTCTCTTCTTGCTGCTGAAGAGCCTCCTCGAGCTCCTGTACTCGAGAGAGCGCTTCACCCTCAGCCACTTCCTTCTCCAACAGCTGAAACTCCAGGTCATCGATGATCTCCTTCTTCTCCATCTCAGCCTCATAATGGGCAGCGTTGTTTCTTCGGAGGACTTCCTTTAAATCCTCTAACTGAGCGACTAAAGCCTCATTCTCATGCAGAAGCTCGTCGATGTACTCTTTGTTTGGGTCTGTGAGCTGCTGAAATTCTTGGTCAGAGGGGCAGAGCGTGGCATATTGGGAGGAAGCCTCCTCACTACCACAGCCGTCTCCCTGTCTTCCCATAATTTCCTGCTCTGTCTCACTGGTCCCAAGCTGTTGTTGCTGCCTCTTAAACACAGCGGGCTCCTGGTTTTGGTGAAGTACAGTAATCCTTAAGTCTTCGTTGTCTCTTTCCATTGTTGTTTCTAACTCGGTAGTGGGAACTTGATGATTGATGTAGGCTCTGTCGATCCGTCTGCGTCTCCTCCTCACGATCGTCGGTATGAAATTGAGCAAAGTTTGTAAGCTCCTATAATGTTTCCCCTATGCTGGATCAAAGGCCAAATGTATCCTTTGATGGATCAAAGGCCAATATTCTAGAATGTATCCTTTGCTGGATCAAAGCAAACATTCTAGAATGTTTTCGAATAGAAACAACAGAACTACCCTTACCGTCACCATGGCAACCATGTGGAAACACTCTTGGCTTCAAGATGGCCGCTTGAGTGGACATCCGCAATAATCTGAACCCAGTGAATCAGTGAATCAGTGAATCGGCTCTTTGGATAAAAACTGGCTGTTGATTTGCGTCGTGCAGTTGTGTAAAATTGGCAAACTTGTTTGATTGTGTTGTGATTTTCAGCCACTATTGAAACAAGTAAAGATATGTAGTAAATCACTTTGGCCCGACCTTTCTGACAATTCGCTGGCTGACCTTTCTGTGCTTATTTAATTAACTTTAGTTATTTTCAGATTATTTTTCATACCCTTCTGTGCAGTGAAAACCATGTATGTCCCAATGTGTTGATTTTGAGTGTTTGTGATAAAATGAAGGTTGAAGTGTTTCTTTATGTGCTGCGAAGATCCTCCTCCTTAAATTAATAAACCCTTTATAAAATCCTCAGGGATTAGCTTGAAACTGCATCGTCAAAAAGCTGCAACCAGGTTTGTCTGACACCATGAAAAGTTCACTTTAAGGAGATATGTTGAGGTTAGTGTCTCTCAGCTTTATATTCAGCTAGTGAAACCGCTCAACTATCAAACTGTTCAGCTTTTTAAACTCTTTCAGCCTACTACTTTTCAGCCTTTTCTAGCTTAATAAAACTTTAGCTTTTGAAAAATTCAGCTTTTTTTCTGCAAATTCTTGACCATTCATTCTTATAGTTTTATGCATTTCAAGTATTTTCCAGTACATTCAGCAGATTTCGGAAATCTGCATTCACACTGTATTTTCGCAGGAAATGCAAATGTTTCTAGTTTACAGATACAGTACATAGTAACCAATATAGGCCGCTTCTTTGATGCCCATGGAGAAGGTCACCAGACTCCCTTGAGAAATCATCCAATTTTGTGAGTTTTCACGCTAGGAGAAACTTTATAAATGGTCTGGATGCTGTTTATGACAAATTCTAAATCATTGGTGTCTTCTTGTGAATTCTGCATTAAATGCAAAACATTAAGTTGTTTCTTTACTTGTAAAAAGTGTCAGGGAAATTGGCAGCTTGCTAGTTTTTTCAAGTCAAGTCGGCACACTTAAACAGATGTTGCAGCCAGGTGTTACTGTCTCTCGTTCACGCTACGTTAGCTTAGCGTGCTGTTACAGTTTGACTGCTACGCTGCAAAAAATGCCTGAGCGTGCATGTTTGTGACGTGCCGAGTCAGCACGTAAAGTTACATCACATCTGAAATCACACGAAATATGAAATTCTCCATCATGTTGCTTAAAGTAGATTGCTTAAACTTTTCTTTGTGCTCATATAAAGTTATTTGTATGTAGTCTGGCCACATTGTTGATAAAATCGGTGAACTTTCACTGTGTTGGCAGATCATTTAACTTATATTTCGTGACTTCTGTCTTGTTTTTGAGAGCTGACTGAGGCGGCAGCATCACTTCAGATCTCCACCTGACAGCGACGACTCGTAGAACAATGAGGGTGTTAAAGACGGATGACAGCGTCTCCGTCTCTCTCGGCAGAGTGCGTCTCGACGAGCAGCAGATGGACTGTTTATATAACATCTTCATTCTGCCGTCTTCACTCTTATTTCTCCATCTGTTTACCCGCTCATCTTCATCTCTCCTCTGCCTTTCTTTCTTCTCTGCTGCCCTCCCCGTCTGTTCGTTTCTCTTTACATTTTGTCACACGAATCACTCTTTCACTCCGCCATCTGTTTCTCTGTGTTTCCTCCGTCAGGCTCTCTGCCGCTCGTGTCGGGTCGACCCGGCGTCGCTGTTTGTGAGCTGTAGTATCGTGTCGACCCGCTGTAATCTCAGAGCAGCGTCTGACTGAGCGCGCTCCAGATCTCCTTGTGTTCGTGACCTCGGCATCACAGCGGGTCCTGAAAGGTGTCAGCGGCGGCACAACGCCGGCTCGGTGACTCTTTCAGGTTTCGACAGTGTGCTGATGGTCTGGCTGGAGTTAAGTGGAAATATTATCAGGTAAAATTTACTCTGAAGTCAGCCCTTTGAAATATTGAGTTGAGCTTTTTTCAGCCACATGGGTGGAGAAGAAGGTGGAGGACGTACACATGGTAGATCTGTCACTGAACCAAAGCAGCAGATAAAGACTCAAACTGTCAACAGGAAGCAGAACATCTATTATCTACTATTCTGATGTAGTAAAACAGGCCTGAGGAGAACAGCACCAGACTCCCTTTAAAAATCACTCGATTTTGTGAGTTGTAGCACTCAGAGAAACTTTATACATGTTGTGACATGTTGTCAGTAATGAATTCTTAATTACTGGGGCTTTCTTGTAAATTCGACAATTGTTCTATGATAAGTTCAGTCAGAATTACAAGTTCACAGATGGAAACAGCCATCGATACGCAAAACACAAGACCTGTTTTAATGGCAGAAAACATCTGAGATGCTGGTTTGAAACCAGAAGAATACGTACAGCCTTTGAATTAATTACAGTACGGTTAATGAACGGAGCTGAGAAGACAGCTGATAATACTGTAGGTTGCCATGGTAACACATATAAAGAGGTTAAAAAGGTCTCGATACAGTTTGATAGCTTTCGAGATGAGACTTATCAGAATTCCAGTCAGCCAGCGACAACGTGAGGGTGAAGCCAACAATGTGATCAGCATGACGATGATCAAATTAACAGAGAGAGACAGACAGACAGACAGACAGACAGACAGACAGACAGGTAGACAGACAGACAGGCGCAAGTAGACAGGATAATAAAATGATTTATGGCTTCTTATATTCTAATGAAGTCTATGCAAACAGCCTCTGTAGTAATAAATTATCCACTTCAAACAAAAACACTGCGGAGAAACAGAGAGAGCTAATACAGGAGATTAATTAGCCTGCTTCATAGGATTACACACACACACACACACACACACACACACACACACACACACACACACGAGACACAGACGAGGCAGGAAAGTAGATCTAGTAATTAAACCTTTTTTCAAAATGTAATTTGGCTTCGTTGTGATTTTTATTTAACTCCGACGGTTTCTCCTGTTTCAAAGAAAAGTCCAACGCGGCACGTTCACCAGCTCAGCACGCACTTTATCATCGTGTTTGACCGCGGCCGTGACAAGCGCTAATGAATTCAGCTTTATTTTGATGAATTGTAACATTTCTACTGCAGCAAAGGCTGATAAAAGAAGAAGTGGAACAAAAATGTAATAAAACTACAGCGTACGTCTCCACTGAGACACAGGAATCATTGTTTCTAATGAGTCAGAACCGGTTAATTTGAAGGTTTTGAAGGCGAGCTGTGTGTTCAGACTAAAAATATCTTCTGTCAAAAACACATAAAACTGCTCGTGGGGTGTTTTACTGCCGTATTGTAATCTTTGATCTGCACTCTGATGTTGACAGCTGCATACACTTTACTAGACTAATAAAAATTAAATAAATGATCTTAAATTGGTGTGTATAATTAGTCCTATTTTCTGATCAAAAAAACCCCATTCAAAACTCCCTTTGTAAATCTGCCGTTTGAAGCCTAAGTGGAGCCACCATCCTTCTTGTACTACATTCTTGCACTGTTGTAAAATTATCATATTAACAATGTTAACAAATGATTAACAAACACTCGCAGAACACTTGGTAAAAGAAATGTCACAGTAGTATATGTTTTACCAACAAACCCCATTCACAACTTCCTTTAGAAATCTGCCGTTTGAAGCCTATAAAAGGATCACTGCTCTACAATTATAACATTTACTATGCTTTAAGAGGAATACTGTCTTGCTAAGAGAAATGTCCAGTACAGAATGTATGTTTTACTTTTGAATCAAAACCCCATTCAAAACTTCCTTTAGAAATCTGATGTTTTAAGTGGAGTCAAGTTCCTGTTTGGACCATAAAATGATGTCAACACTGCGCTACAATTTCACTACTTAAAACATTGAGACGGTTAAGTAGAGCTAAAAAAAAAAAAGAAAAAAAGTGTCTAAGTACCATATGATTTATTTACTAAATCAAAAATCCCATTCAAAACTTCCTTTAGAAATCTGCTGTTTGAAGCCTAAGTGGAGCCAACATCCTGCTTCCACTATAAAAGGATCACTGCTCTACAATTATACAATTTCCTGTGTTTAAATACACTTAGAAAGTTAAGTAGAATACTGTCGTGCTAAAAGAAATGTCTACAGAACATATGTTTTATTCTTTAATTAAAAACACATTCAAAACTTCAACTGGAAATCTGCCATTTGAAGCTCAAGTGGAGCCAACATCCTGCTTGACTAAGAATGATGTCAACACTGCTCTACAAGTGTGAGATTAACTTTTATGTAACACAATTAGAAATTAGAAAGTTGAGTAGAACAATCTAATCAACACTCTATTCAAAACTTCCTTTAGAAATCTGCCGTCTGAAGCCCGAGTGGAGCCAACATCCTGCTCTGACTATGAAGGAATCACTGCTCTATAATTAAAAGATTAACAATGATTTAATACTAATTCATAATGTTGAGTGGAACATTATCTTGTTAATGGAATGATTAAGTATCACAAGTCTTTTTTTTTTATTTGATTCAGAGTTTCCATAGGAAATCTGCCGTTTTAACCCCGAGTGAAGCTATCAACCAAGTTAGACCTGTTAATGGATCATTAATGCTGCACAATTATAAAATTAACGCTGATTTATTATATTCATACAGTTCTGTAGACAACTGTCTTGCTAAAGTAAATGTGTAAGTACCATATGTTTTATCATCTTTTCAAAAACCCCATTCAAAACCTCCATTGGAAATCTGTGAATTGAAGCAGAAAACAACCTGCCTGGTAAATCGCATGATGCCGTGCAATTATATGATTACTCTCATACTTACACACCGACACAGTTAAAGAAAAACATTGCCTTGTTAAATTAAAAGTGGCATTACCATTACTCCTGTTTTCTAATTAAAACCTAATGCAGAACTTCATCTGAAAAGCTGCCGTTTGAAGCACCCAGGTTGGAAACAGGATGTCAGCTCTAGTTAGATTACCTGTGATTCAATACACTTTTAAAGGTCCGTAATATCCTGTTTAATTAAATGTTTAAGTATCATAAGTCTTATTTTCTCATTAAAAAAACCCCATTCAGAACTTCCATAGAAAATCTGCCGTTTTAACCGAGTGCAGCCAACATCCACGTTTTGACTAAAAGGAGATCGCTGCTGTGGAATTCTGAGATTTATTGTGATTTATTAGACTAATTAAACTAAATTACATGTGTAATGAGTTTTACCTTCTAATCAAAACGCTAATGCAGAACCTCCTCTGAAAATCTGCCCCTTGAACTTGAGCTACATCCACGCCCGACCACAAAAAGATGTCATCGCTGCTGTACAATTATGAGATTAACTGTGATTTAATCCATTTATGAAGTTAATCCTCCTTTGTCCAAGCAGCCTTTGGGCTAATGATCGCGCTCATTATGAGGATGTCAGTGTTCAGCTGAAGTGCTGTCCTGTGGTGTGTATGTAGCTCCGGGCTGAACCAGTTCTGTCTTTAATAGCATAAATCTGAGCATGTTCGCTGAGGTTAACCACCAAACCTCAGATACAAGCCTGGAGACAAAGGAAACGCTCATTATTACCATTTGTCTTTCAAGAAATGCATTAGTCTGCATTCACAGGAACAAAAACCCGACTGTAAGACCTTCAGCTCTGGACTGGCTGGTGGGAGCTGTGTTTGTAGGTGGTGGTAAAATACAAACCAAGCTAAGCCTTTAAAGGGGCAATTTGTAAGATATGGCAAAACATGTAGAGTAAAATATTGAACTTGATGTTGAATTTGCCGTTCTGTGTAGAATTTTAGTCGGAAATACTAAAAATTCACTAAAACAGAATGTGGAGAAGTTCTGACATTATGGCTTCTTTGTGTTGTGCTGCAGGGATGACTGCTGAAGTTAGCATGCTAACCAGCTAGCCCTGATCTGTCCTGTCTCCTAATACCACTTTGTACCGAGAGGTGATAGTCTGATAGCCCCGGTAGTTTCAGCTGGGAGATGTAATAGTGCCGAGTACATCACTAAGTCTAATAAATAAACAACAAAAACCAACAAAACATTGAGAAAATAAATATTTCAACATCTGTCTACCTTACTAAACACAAAAGTACAACCGTACACCGTCTGAATTCAAGTTTCTCTCATTTACAGAACTAAAACAAAGTCAATTACTTCGTTAACTCATCGTTAAAACACACTTCATCCAAACTGGACATAAACTAAATCAAACTCCTCAATCACCTCCGGTTCGTCGAATAAAAAACTGTCGGATAAGAGGGCCACTTAGCTCCACGGCTAACCGAGCTACTTGCTAACGGCAGCCTATTGATACAGAAAAGGTTACAGAGAGCAGCAGTAAGTGTTTTTCCCTCCTACATTTTGAATTCTGGCAATTTCTTACAAAGTCACACAATAATACAAACAAACTAACCGATCAAGGCACCAACTCTTGTGCTCTTACCTCGAAAGGTAAAATAAGCAATTTTGTCAAAGGAGTCTGGTGGGTTTGAAAAGAGCAAAGGGCTGTCTGACAGCAATGTAAAAAATATTGCAAATAAAGCGTAAACAAGAACCAGACTGATATCAGCTGGCAGATATTGGCTTCTCACAGTGGTATAAAACCTGTTTTTGTACTTTTGTATGTAGACGATGCATTCAGGGACTGGTATGACTAAAAATACATGTTTTCATCCCTGATTATGTAAAATAAAAACATGTTCTCTTGCACACACGTACAATCAGGTGTGTTACAGTCAGAACAATGAGTTCGTCTCATGAGGACGAGTCCACAGAGATGTGATTAGCCGACACACAGGGGACGGACAGGATGTATGTGTGTGTCTGTGGATGTTAAAGCAAAAGCATATAAAGCAATGGACTGAATAAAGCAAACAGAAAGAGAGCGAGCAGATGGTCCACACTGAGCCGGGATCGCCAGTAAGACCAGTAAAATCACTTCTGTCCGACCCTGATGGGAGGCGACAACTTCCTGATCAAAAAACCTCCAACCTGTAAATTAAAATCCCAGCGTCCACCTGAGATCATTAAGTTTTAATAAACTGATTAATTCCCTCGCTCTGCTCTCTGCCCCGCTCTGCTCCCTGAATCAGAACACGTTTTCCCGGACACGCTAAGGCCACGCCATCACCACGGAAACTACAACGGGTCTGACACGTGCTAATTTGCCCGTTGACATGTGTCCTAATTTGTCCGTTTAGCCGCGGAGGAGGACCGTTAACGACCAACCGCACGGGGACACATCGGCAACCGGGAGCAGCGGCGAGCCACGGCGATCAGCTGACACACTAACACACACACACACACACACACACCCGGTGCGTCTGATAAAGGGCTGATAGATGAACATCACCGTCTCCAGAGTGAATGGGACTCATTAAGCTGTCATGTTAATCTAACGAGGTGGTATTAAAGGCTCTATCTGCACACGGAGAAGCGCCGAGACGTTACTGAGCCTCAACATTTTCACATCCTTTATAAAAATGTTCAAAAGACTGATACGGCCTTTTTAGGATTGTTTCATCGGAATACTTAATAGAGACCCGAAGACATGAAAGTATGAAGCGCTTCACAGTGAAAAGGCTCAATTTAGAGACGAGACGAGACAAAAATACATCCCGATTATATTGTTGTTGTAATGTCAGACTTTATATCATCTGTATATTGATTTATCGATTCCAGTTTCTGGACCTGGCACAGCTCTGCTGTGTAATATTTCATCGAGCTGTAAGTAAAAAGCTGACAGGGCGATCAGGACCCTAAAGTAGAAGCCAATACATTTATTGATAATGAGTCATTTCTGTTTTAAGAGCCGCGTAAACCTCACGATTTATGTGCTGGTGCAGCCGTTTTCATTGGTCACAGTCGTGTTGCAGCAGCCATTGTGTACATACAAGTCCCATTTCATGCCTGCTCACCCAAAAATTAATGTTGACACTTCTATTAAATTCATGAGACCTTGCAAAAATATTACAGCTGTACTCAAAATACTTTATTAAGTTATGAATTTTTTAAGTGAGCTGGACTGGACTGGGTTGTGTTGAAAATGTGAGACCCTGAGGAAACTCAGCAACATGTTTATATTCAAACAGTTGTTTCTGAATGTTTACAGTCATCAAATTAATAACAGGAAGTGATTGTTTTTTTTACCGGAGTGAAGCAGCTGTCATTTTCAAACATTCATATCTCCACTTGTCTTCATTTTCTCGCTACCATATTTTGGTTCTGTGTCGTATTTACGTAGTTCTGTCACATCCATAAATAAATAATATGGTCCAGCATAACAAACTGAGCGCCACAGATGTTGTTCAATATGTTTTCTACAGCTTATAAAAATATGTTTGCAAGAGAGCAAAAACTAGAGATATGACAGATTCTTCATCCTGGTAAAAAAAGGAAAAGAAAAAATGAATTCCTGTTATTAATTTGAGTTTCCTCAGAGTCTCCTGGATGTTCAGAACAACGATCCTTGAGCGATAAGTGAGGTTTATCGGGGGTCTTTCCACTGATACAGTAAAACATATCAGAGATAGCAGCTTAAACACAAGGATATAATGCTCACAATTAACATTTATCAAACCACAGATACGTCCAAAGTTGAGATTTGCTCTGACAGCCGTTCGAGTCACATCACAGGACATTTTTAAAGACACCTGGAGACATTTCAAGCCGACTGAAATACTTTTTACCGTCTCTATCTGTGATCGTGGCAACTGAAACAGGTATTTTAATCCACCTATAATGTTTCTCCAAACCTAACCACCTGTTTGTTGTGCCCGAAACATAATCAGAGTATCAGCACAGCATTGTGACGAGAAAATTCAACCTAAACAAACTTAAAGTTGCAACCATTAATCTGTGGTTTTACAGAAACATACTTAACTAACATTTATTCTGACTGAGCAGGAAAAGGACACCGGACCATCTTTTGAAATACACAGAATTTAAATATTAAACGAGCATCTGATGTACGAGGCTTCGTCATTTTAACTTTTGTCAACCAATATAGCATGACATTAATAATTACCAGTTAACAGCTTTGAAAAGGAAACATGTTCCTGTGTTGATGTGCTTCCAGAGAATTAATGCAAACACACAGTTTGTAATATATAATCTTAGCTATTTATTTGTGGACGTGTGTTACTCACATTGCGGGGACCTATTTTCCTTATGGGGACCAAATGTCCCTATAATGTAAATCAGTGAATGTAATGTCCCCAAAAGTGATGAAAACAAAACTGTATGTGTGTGTGTTTCTGTGTGTGTGTGTGTGTGTGTGTGAGTGTGTGATCTCCAGCAGCGTAAATCAGAGTCATTAGACGCGACTGTAACTGAATCACTCGTCACAATCAGATGTGTCTGAGCTGCAACTCTCCGACTGAGCTAATTAACAAACAGGCTCCTCCCACTAATCATCCCGCAGTTGACTAACAGCGTCAGCGACGGATAATGAAAATAATCTATGTGCTGTCATATAATCAATTACTGAACATTAATTAGAGGGAAAAAAATGCAGATTATTTTCCTGATTAATCACAGAGGCATCTCGCTCTTCTGTTAGTATCACAGCGTAATTAAAATATTCAAAAGTCTGAATAATAAGTCGCTGAGAAAGTTCCCAGATCTCTTACTCTGTTAAAACACTGTAGATCAGTGAAAATGCTCCGTCATCAAGCCTCACTTTACCTCCAGCTTTACATCAAATCTGATCATTATTCCTTCATTTGTGTTTTATATTCAGGATGTCAGGAGTTTCTTTGTTTTTATACATAAAGTGACTGAATATATATGGAAATCTGATGCATTTCCAACTCTATTACCTGAAAAACCTACTAACAACCACTAACATCTGGCTTTTGTCTCCGATGTGATTGAGTACAATCTGAAAGCATTCCAGCATAAAATGACTCGGCTGCAGTCACAGGTGTTTGTCAGCTCCGGCTACGAACAGCTGGGAGGAAAACACGCTCATTTTCAGCCTTTTTATTCAGGTTTACGTGAAATGTGACAAATAATACCTTCATGGATATGGATGAGGTGGAAGGAGCTTTAAAACGCAAAACTAATCAGAAAGATGTGGAGATCAATTCACCACAACTTTCTGTCACGTAAAAAGTTAATGACTGAAACTCAAAATGTGCTCCAACCAAACCCCATTCAAAAAATGCACATTTTAACTTTCTACCATTTATTCTGGTGCGTTAAAATAAAAACAAACAGAAAGGCAAACTTGTGTCCTTATAGTGACATTCAGTGTGTGTGTGTGTGTGTGTGTGTGTGTGTGTGTGTTAGGGTCTGTTAAAACCCTGTAGATTAGTGAAAATGCTCCGTCATCAAGCTTCAGGTTGTTTTTCTCTCAAATCCGATGACTAATCCTTAATTCGTGTTTTGTATTTAGGATGTCAGGAGACTCTTCTGTTCAACATTATCCCTCTGTCGTGTTTTTATACATAACATGACCGAATATATATGGAAATCTGATACATTCACGACTCCATTACCCCTTCGACACTGGATGAAAAACCCACTAACATCTGGCTTTTTGTCTTCAGTGTGATCGAGTACAATCTGAAATCATTCCCGCATTAAATGACTCGGCTGTAGTCGCAGGTGTTCATCAGCTCCGGCTCCGAACAGCTGGGATGAAAACACGCTCACTTTCAGCCCTCGCCAGGTGTGATACTGTGACGTGTGTTGAAGTTAATGACGCAGTTTTGAAAGAGAGACTGAGGTTAAAGATATTCAAAGTAAAAACGACGTCTCAGTCCTGAGCAACTTCCATCAGCAGATCTGTAAAAGATGACATTACCAAACCCTGACTGATCAAATAATATACTCTTTGGATCCATTTCTGCATGAAGATTAGAAATTTGTGCTGATATATACACAAAATGTAAAGATGAATCTCTTTGAATGCAGATGAGGTGGAAGGAGAATAATCAGAAAGATGTGGAGAACAATTCACCGTAACTTTGTCACTTCACTTTTGCCACTGTGCTCCAACCAAACTCCATTCAAAAATGGCACGTTTTAACTTGCTACTGTTGCCTGTTTATTCCGGTGCGTTCCAGATGAAGAGCGTGACACAAAAGACAAAACAAACAGGAACTTGTCTGTGATGCAGTCAGTCGCCTGGCTGATCAGTTCTGGATCACAGCTGGTGTTTGAGCTCAAATCAAAGATGTTGGCGGGGTTAAAGTCGGGGCTCCGTGCAGATCAGTCGACTTTCAACCTCCCTCGTTCTGGCACCCCCGCTTCGAATCCTTTCATTTTGATCTCATCTCACAAACACACAGACGGACAGACACCTGGCAAGATACTAGAGATCGACACACACACACACACACACACACACACACACAAACACACACTAGGTGCAAACATAACCAGCTGACGGCGTCACAGCAGGGATACGAAACAAACCTGAGCACTGATACGACATCGCTGTGGTCCCTCTCTGGTTTATAAACTAAAAAACATCTGCCCACAGAACGTAATGTGATGTGATCACCCCCCACCTCACACGAGTTAAACTCACACACACACACACACACACACACACACACACACACACACACACACAGACAGTCTCTCTACTGTAACTGTTGTGGAAACAAGCAGCAGGTATCTGCCAATAAAAAAAACATCTGAATTTCGTCGTCGGGGGAGAGCAGATGGAGGCAGAGATGGAGAGAGTGGGAGAGACGTTACCATGGCAACAGATGTCAGGTCACTGAGCCAGTGAGGGGCCAGCAAACTCCACTATGAATTCAGCATGTGTGTGTGTGTGTGTGTGTGTGTGTGGTTTCAGGTGTGTGTGTGTGTGTTTGTGGTGACCTTGGCTCTGATGCCAGGGAGAGTTTGAGTCAACAAGCTGGCAATCAACCAACCAACTAACACACACACACACACACACACACACACACACACACACATGCGCACACACACACACACACAATCACACCCCTGCCTACAGGTATTACTCTGGTCGTCATGGTAACTGATACGTGGACCTGCAGAGAGGTGATCGGGCTCCGCTGGATGTAACTCCATCCTGAGGACAAGCCCCGCCCCCCCTCACTGTGCGACACAATTAATTAGCGAGCAAATTTAAGAGCAGAACAGGTCGATGGATTGATGGATAACAGCGACAGACGAGCTAACAGGAAGTAGCAGAAGAGGCTAACCGTGGCTCAACTTGTTGATATTAAACGTTGAATTTTGTTTTTTTGTTTGAGTCGAGAGAAGAGTGAAAACATCCTTCAGTGTCGTTCTCTTCTCTTCTTTGAATTAAATAAATTCTCCAGTCCTGATTAAACTGATGCTACAGCAGCTCCGGCTCGTGTTAGTGTTGGTGTTACATCGCTAACATGCAGCGCTTTAGCCCACAGTTAGCTGGTTAGCATGCTAGAAATGCTCTGCAACAGAAAACATAAACATCGAAATGTTTTTTCCTTCACATTTTGTTTGTCAAGTTTTGAATGTTTTCAACAAAAAATCTCACATTTTGCACCATTAACACTAATATGCTTCTTTTTTATCCATCAAACTTTTATTTTGAAAGTCTACTTGGTGCATCAAAGTAACTCTGCAGCTTGTTATTGTTTTATTTTGATGATTTTGTTGGTACTAATCGATTGACTGTTTAGTCTTTTATAAGGCAGGAAGAAGTGAAAAGGTCCAGTCTAGTCTGAGATAATGTCTTTAAACATCTTGTTTCGTCTGACAGCCAAACACAAAAACATTAACTATTGATATATAATATATATTTATAATCAATCGAATATAGCAGATGTCTAACAAACAACCACAATTAACATTTGAAAGGCTAGAAATAGCAAATATTTGATGTTTTAGCTTAAAAAGTTACTTAAGTATTATCTTCTGTTTGTTTATTACTGGCAACTTACTGGTAATCTGCAAAGTTACTAGTAAATTAAGTTGTCAAAATAGATGTTGTAGGGTAAAAGTACAATATTTGCCTCCAAACTGTGGTGGAGTGGAAGAATAAAGTACTTAAGATCAGTAGTTGTGTAAAAGTACTTGACACAGAGGGTACTTTTTGATGTATGACTGCAAATTGTGTCAAATATATATAAAAACCTTAATATAATAAATGAACCATTGTGTGTAGTGACTCACTTTCTTCCTCTCTGCTGTTTGCTGAGGTTTGAAAACCGGACGAGCTTCACTGACGTCCACTAAAATGTTTTAAAAGTTTAGTTTTAAACCCCATGAAGCCTCATTACTGTCGAGACACTGGGATCCACTCAGACTGCGGATCAATACCTTCGATCGATCAGCGTCTCCCCAGGTGAACTGTGTCTGCGCTCCTACAGTACACCTGAGATCTGCTGCTCCTCGACCGGCTACCGTCTCCTTCCTCTGCCTTGTTTTTTCATTTATTTTCGGCTGTTCGTTTCAGCCGGTTGTCTTTGATTGTGACAGCAGGAGAGCAGCGCACACACCCACACACACACACACACACACACACACACACACACACACACTCCTGCACGGTGTGTGTGTATGTGTGTTACGTAACGACCTCTCTCCTCGTCTTGAAGTGACATTAAAATAGCTGCTTCGGCTTCACACTCTGTCCTCTGTGTCTTTAAAAGCACCAATTAGAGACATTTAATCACTGCGCTGGCTGTCCGGACGAGTTACACTCTCTCTCCCACACACACACACACACACACACACACACACACACAGTTTAATTTGCCCTCTGGTGTCTTGAGGTAAACCTTCCTGTATTGAAGTGAACTGGAAAATCCCTAAAATTCTCTCTAGAAACAAGTCAAACATTTTTGTCTCTCGCTCTGAACAGTTAATCCTTCTTCTTCTGATGTTCGGGAGATATTAAAGTCTTAAAACAGATATATTAGTCGGTTGCTTCTCCTTTTAAACATCATGTGTATCCGGCCTTACAACAGTTTAAACCACCTACCATCCATCAGGATGCGTCATGTAGAGATCAATAAAGCTTATTTATCACCAAGTAAAACACAAATACAACATCGACCCGCCTCTCTTTTATGCCTCGAATCCAACAGTGTCACGATTCCACGATTGACGGTGTCATTCATACTCCAAACAGACAGGGGGCAGCACATCACCAGCTGCCGTTAGCTTGCTAGCTCAGCTAACCGTGCAGCTAGCGGTCTTATTAGCTGACGCTGCGAGCTCAGAGCACCGGGGAAGTGTTGGCGATGTTTCCTATCTCGCTATTACCTCTCGTGGCTACAGGCTAGCTAACCCCCGAGGAAGAGCGAAGCCGAGTGTCTTAGTTTTGAGCGAAATGACTCGTTTGATCATAAAAAGTTTAAATTCTGTATCTTGCTTCAAGTTAAACCCAAAGAGAAACATGCTGATTGAAGCAGCGGTGCACCAGAAAGTCTCATCAGTGTTGTAATGAAACTAAGTACAAATACTTCGTAACTGTACTTAAGTAGAAATTTCCCATATCTGTACTTTACTTCGTTATTTATATTTCTGACAACTTTCACTTTTACTCCGATACAGTTCTCCTAACCATCTTCGTTACTTGTTACTACAAATTAAAATGAGAAGAAATTTAAGTGAACACCCGTAGAAGACATATTTGCGTACGTTGGTGTGAAGGATTCTTCTTACCGGATGAAGTGCCTGTTATGCCGACCGAGAGTAACAGAAATATTGGCATTCATTACCAAAGTTCTAACCGCTCACTTTTATAAAAAATACTTTCACTTTCACTTTTAATACTTAAGTACATTTTATATTAGACAATTACTTTTGATACTTAAGTACACTAAACGTCAGGTACTTTCAGACTTTTACTCAAGTAATATTTTAAAAGGTGACTTTAACTTCTACCAAAGTCATTTTCTGGTAAGATACTTGTACTTTTAGTTTCGCTTTCAAGTACTTTATACAAGACTGAGTCTCATATTGTGAGAGGCAGAAATGCTGTTTTTGTCAATGGAGTCTGGTGGCTGTGAAGAGAGCGATGTACCGATGTAAAGGCTGCTTCTATCACACAAAACGGATACTTTTTGACAAAGTGGGGTAACTAGCTGTCAAAAATATAATTTTTTTAATCCCTATTTATTCTCAAAGCAAAGCCAGATGAATCTACGACTGCAGAGTTGTAGTTGATAGGAAAACACTTCGACGATGGTTGCCGACCGAGAGTAACGGAAATATTGGCATTCATTACCAAAAGTTCTAACCACTGACTTTTTAAAAAAAAGTACTTTCACTTTTACTTTTAATACTTAAGTACATTTTATATTAGACAATTACTTTTGATACTTAAGTACACTAAACGTCAGGTACTTTAAGACTTTTACTCAAGTAATATTTTAAAAGGTGACTTTAACTTCTACCAAAGTCATTTTCTGGTGAGATACTTGTACTTTTAGTTTCGCTTTCAAGTACTTTATACAAGACTGAGTCTCATATTGTGAGAGGCAGAAATGCTGTTTTTGTCAATGGAGTCTGGTGGCTCTGAAGAGAGCAATGTACCGATGTAAACTGATAACTACCTGCCAAAAATATAATTTTTTCAATCCCTATTTATTCTCAAAGCCAGATGACTCTCAGACTGCAGAGTTGTAGTTGATAGGAAAACACTTCGACGATGGTCACAAGGACCTTACATACTGTTGTGCGACACACAAGCCTCGTTATATTTATCTTTTATTGAAAACGCCCTTTACAGTGCGTCAGTTTTCCCCTGTGGTATCGGATATCAATAAAAAACATCCACTGCTGCTCTGAGATATTCGGGCAGCGAGGCTGCAGCTCGCTGGAGAAAAGGCTGAGTGTAACTCATCCAGACAGTCCGGTGATTAAATGTCTCTAATTGGTGCTTTTAAAGACACGGCGAGTGTGTGTGTGTCTGTGTGTGTGTCTGTGTTTTGCATAATTAGCTGTGTTCTTGCATTGACGTGACACTAATAGCGACACACACACACACACACACACAAAGAGCATCGAAATCACGGAAGTCTCGAGGTTTGAGTTGTTCTGGTTTCTGTCGACTGAAACTCTTGATTTCCCTTCACCTCCCTGTATCTCTTCCCACGAGTCGTTTAACTCATCTTCTGCTGATCATTTCCCCTCAAAGACGTCCAATCACAGTCTGACACTGAAAGCACAGTCCTGTGAAGATACTCACTAATGTATTCAAAGTAATGAGACTCTCAGAGGAGATAACGTACACGTCCAACATTTCAACAAAACAACCTGAAACGCTCCAAACAAGCTGTCAGGTTTATGGACTTCCTGTCAGCTGAGGAGTTCACAGGATAAATAACCTGAACGAGTACAAAAGAAAGAACCTCGCTAAAGTCTCACAGCAGCCTTGAAGGTGCTCGTTGTAAGAAAAGTTGATTTTTTAGTCACCCAACTCGTCAAATTCTGACGAGTCAGCAGCCGACCCGACCTACGATCCAAAAGTATCTGACGAGCCGGAGATCACACACAGAAATCTACTTTCTTACAAACTGGACTTTAAATGTGCCCAGAAGCCGAACCATCAATCAACCGACCAGGACTGAGTATCCGCAACGTACCGGAAGGGTTCAGTGGTGAAATCAGTTAAAGTTAATCCAACTCCCAAACAGAACTCCGACAAACTGAAGTCTCGTCAATGTCGATGTTTCTTCTCACTGATCCATCTTTCAGGAAAGTGCTTTTCTGTCCACGTTCCAACACCGACTGCCAACACTGATGTGCTGATTGGCAGATCAGGAGATGTCAAGACTTGTTCAATGATGCAACCACGTTATTACTGATTCAAAAGCCAAAAAAATATCCTTTCTTATCCTAACTAAGTGGTTTTTGTGCCCAAACTTTAGCGCCATGAGATGTCTTGTCGTATCTGTACAACCATCTTGACGATGTGAGCTTGTGCAACTTGCTTCTCTACCATTTTCCTTCTCTTCGGTCTTAAGGCCCCCCACACACCGGGTCCGACGTCGGACGTCTGAAGCGTTAGGAGAGAGTCGGACGAGTTCGGGAGCTGCTCTGTTCGGTGTGTTCAGCTGCGTCTGATCGACTGAACATGCGATGCCGACTGAGGTTGGACGCCGTCGGATGCTCTGATTGGTTGTTAGCTAGCTGTTCAGTGACCATTCTGATTGGCGGTGTGCCAGCGAATCAGCGCGGCGTGTGGGAGGGGCGGCGGAAGTGACGATGGTAAACAAACCACATAAACAGAGACGGCACAGAGTTACAAACAACACTTCACCGTTCGTTATTTTGGGGATAAACCAACGTATGTTTGGAAGCCATGGCTGTGTGGACCGAGGACTTTGAGGAGCAGCTGGCTGCCCTGGTGGAAGAGAGACCACCGTAATACGACATCACGCAAGTAATGCTGAGCTAACACTGTGTGTGCTTTGTTCTGATAAGCTACGGTCCGCACTCCGTTCTGTCATTTCCTGTTTTTATGTTTTGGGTGACTGGCACGAGACTAGCGCCACCCGATGTTTAGGAGACTTATTGCATTTCGTGCAGGCGCAGAACGTATACGCTGCTGTGTAGCCAGGGCGGTGTGTTTCAATGTGACTTTTCTACCGAACAGGTCAGACGGAGTGGTCGGATAAGGAAGTCGTTGGACCCGGTGTGTGGGGGCCTTAAGACGTCTTCGATATGACTTGAATTTGAAAGTCTACACTTCAACATGTAGTCGGAACTTTGAATTAAACGTAATAGAAACATCAGCTACCTTCAATTTGTTTTTACAATCATTCGTTCGTCTTTGCACAGTAAATCCACAAAACCCTGCTGACTGCAGGATCGACACTGTGCAGGCTGAAAACACACAAAGACACAACAATGACTAATATATATATTTATGTGTTATGAGCAGCTCCAGCTCCCGTGAGGTCTTGAGCAGCTTTGAACCAACACCCCCACCCCGAGGCCCCACACAGCGTCAGAGAAAAGCCTTTTAAGCGCGTCCACGAACCCTCAATAAGGTTCTTTGTTTTAGTTGAATGGCCGCGATCGGCTTGTTAACCCTGAACCCGATGTTGTCTCTTCAGCTGAAGAGGCTCTCCGCTCTCCTCCGTGAAATCAATTCACCTCAGTATCTCCTCAGGATCTGAGAAGCCGAGTCTCATCTGTGACTGTCGTCCTCCAGCTCTTTGGAAATAATCCCTTTAAACTCCTCTCAGAGGTCCTGGATGGTTTTGGCTCTGCTTTGCTCACTGCTGGAAATAAATTCCTCACCTCTGGCTGTTTCCCAAACTGCTTTGAAACAGAGACGGCGTCCTAAAGAGACCCGACGTTCATCCATCCTGTCCTCTGAACCGCGGACCAACCGCCAAATTACCTTTCAGTGGTGAGGTCGCAGGAAGAAATTGCTGCTAAAAGACTTTTTGAAGAAGATAACAGAGATAACATCTTCATTCATTTTCAGCCTGCTTTGTGCCGGCAGCGCAGAAACAGCTGGCGGAGTCGATCTTTAAAAAGGCCGAAGAGCACAAAGAGCAGCCGCATCTGATAGGAAACTCGTTTGTGCAAAAAGTCGATGTCGTGATTTTAAATCGGTATGTTACCTCCGGTAAAACTGTCTTAATGACCCAGGATTTCTGTTTCTGTAAATCACTCTGAAGGAGAGATGTGCAGGACGGTTTAATGTGGGTTATTGTACTTTGGCCACTTAACATTATAGTTCTTCTTCATCATCGTCCGGCCAAATCTGAGACGTGAGACACATTTTCAGATACTCTTGCCGAGGCTATTATCATCACTGATGTCCATCTCACATAAATACCCATAAAACCGCTCATAAATCATAGAAAAAGACACTTATAACTGCAGAACTTGTCTGAGAAGTGCATAATTTTAAAGTTTTCTTTGAACTCCAGTGACCACATCGATATTTTCGCTCATCTTCAAATGTTTCACATCTCTCAGATCTGCACAACTTAAAGTAAAAGACTGTATGTTAATACGAGGGAGGCAAAGTTTAAGAAACTTCTTTAATCGATAGTCGGCCGCCTTAACAACCGATTATTAATCAACACCAAAGGTTGTAACAAACGCAACGTCAACAACAAGGCCGCCAAAGGACCGACCATAGTTCGACTCACAGGGGTGGATATTTTTAAGGACATCTGGGATATTTCCAACTGCTTTGTGTTGTCTAGAGTGGGTGTTTTATCTTTTAAGGAGAGCTGGGACACTAATGAAACACACATTCTTTTTAAATCTTACTAAAACATTTGATAAATTCCTATCATAGGTATTTCCAACACTTTGATCAAGAACAAGACATCTCAAACTGACTAGATTTCTAAAAATGTAAAGATCACATTTATGCTTCATTGGAGGAGGAAACCTGTTAATTAACAATCTGATAAACTTCCCGTCATCATCAGGACAGATGTTACAGCCTCAGCTCTGCTACTGGCCACATTTTAGCTACATCATCTGTATATTATTTGTCTTTTCCCCCAGTTTCTCTGTTGGGAAGTGAAAGAACATCGGCTGTAAAGGGCTCGAACAAAAGTTCAGAACAAGCTCCAGGGCTCAGCGGTCAGAGTTGGAATTCCAGGTCACAGGTTACAAAAGTAAAGACTTTTTTACCCTAAACATGAAAAATAAACGAAAGAAAAGCAATAAAAAGTCTCAAAGCCCATACACTCTTAGAAATAAAAGTTCTAAGTAGAACCATATAAGGTTCTTCGGCTTGTCCTCATAGGAGAACCCTTTTTGGCTCCAGGTAGAACCTTTTATAAAGGTGGAGGGTTCTACCTAGAACCCAACATAAAGGGTTATACCTAGAACTGTGTGTGTAAGGTTCCACCCAGAACCCCCCATGAGAGGTTCTACAAAGAACCCACACAGGATCTTATACCCATGCTTTCAACAATCCCTGAAGAACTCTTTCTCCAAAAAAGGGTTCTCTGGATCAAAATGGTTCTTACTGGAACCGTTAGTGTTACCAAGAACCCTTTTAAAACCCTTTATTCAGGAAAGGGTTTTTAAAGGGTTCTCTGGGTCAAAATGGTTCTTACTGGAACCGTTAGTGTTACCAAGAACCCTTGAAAAAACGTTTCCTTTGGAAAGGGTTTTTCAGAAGCAAATGGTTCCAGGTAGAACCTCAGCCCTTGTAGAAGAACCCTTTTGGAACCCTTATTTCTAAGAGTGTATAACTAAATTATTGTGCTGCCAAACAAGTCAGAAAGTCCAACGGTTCCCCTGAGAAGGACTCTGAGACGCTGCAGCCTCAGGAAGTCTGAAGAAGGTTCCCGTCTGCTTCACGTCTTTCACATTTATGAATGAGGCAACATCTCAGGATCACAATATGCAGCTCTCTCAATAAATCTATCGTCACACGTGTTCCCCGAGTGGGAATAAAAAGATATCAAAGTCATCCACAAGAAGCAGCAAATCCGCCAGGAGTCTTCTGCTGGGGATTGGGAGAGCCCGGAAAAACAAAAAGAAAAAAATGTAACCAGATCCCAGAGCAGCTTTGAAGTAGGTGGAGCGCCAGCTTTACAAATATAATATATTTACAATGGATAAAGACGGAAAATACTTAACAAGCTCCTCTGTTGCACAGACGTAACTGGAGAGAGTGAAAGCTGCAGGATCAGGAGGATTGTGGAGCAGCAGATGAGGCGTTCATGGACCGATCTGTTTATTATGTAAGTCGACGAGGCAGTAAACTTCAGGAGATTATTGTGGAATCATGGAGAGTTTCATTCGTGGATTTAGTCTTTGCAGGGAAAGCAAACATATTTTCTGGTGGTAAAACGTGTTTGTCTCCATTATGAGTCGACACAGGACGATAAACTACTGTAGTTTTTGTACTTTACTCACAAGCTTTAGTTCAGGTGAGTCTGTGACGGCGGCTTGTTGCAGAAACCTTTGGTCGTTTTTGCAGTTTTCATGTCTGCCAAAAGTTTTTGAATCAGTTCAGCTGCGATCCTTTGGGGCAACTGCAACCATCAGAGTTACATGAATTGAAGCAGTCAGTTGTTATCAGACAACATTTGGAGACGATCCCTGCAGAGAGAGACTTGATTGTTAAATAATCCTCTTTGTAACCAGAAACACAAGTCTCACTCTGAAATCTAACAAGATGTGAGTCGTTCCAGTTGCTGCCTAGATTGTCATCGTCAGCTAATATTCAGCCACGACTTTGGAAATAGATTGAATCTTATTATTAAACAAACTGTTGTCAGACACTTAAAACAACAACTCTCTACAAGCTCTTCTCCTGGATGTACCGTTGACGGCCACAGTTGCCCTGATGGATTATATTACAGCCACTGCAAACTGAGGCGATCTACCGGACCGATTCCAAAACTTTTTGTAAGTATGAAACACACCACAATCACACCAAACATATGAATATGTAGGGCCCAGGTTTTAAAATACCTAAATTCTCCTTTTACATTCATTTGAAGCCGTGTCGAAGTCAAATATTAGCTGTCTTTTAGCTCTGCTTTGGTCTCCACCAACTATCTTTAGCTGCTAAATCTGTAGCTGGTAATTTCTTTCTCAACTGTGTCGGTCGACTGAGCTCGTCTTCAGCAGGAAAACAAAGATCAACCGTGAAAGCAGCTTCTTACGAGCCATATTAGGAGGTGACCTCTAGTGGCTGCTGAAAGTATTACAGCAGCAAAGGAGGAAGGCAGGTGACGTAGTTTAAAGGATGAAAACAGCAGGACTTTGATCGAGGAGACCAAAGTCCAGATGTTGAGTTATTTTAACTTACTGTTGGGTTACGTCACGTATGTAACATAATTTCGGATATGTAAGACATTGTTTTTCTAACTGTACGACAGGCTAACAGCATAGCAGCGGGACGTTAAACAAACATACAACTGATTCTAAAAACACTCGCTGTTACATAAACATTAGATTTAGTCCGTTGTTACCACAAAAACACAGATTAAGTTCAACTTTACACTCAATGGGCCTGTGAATATTCTCATTCATCCAGGTCATAGTTATCTCAAGGAAATTGAATCGAACGCAACTGGATTTGGTTTTTGTCTTTGAAGACGTTTCACCTCTCATCCAAGAGGCTTCATCATGATGATGGCTCGTAAGAAGCTGCTCTCACAGTTGATCTAAATGCTTGTTTTCCTGCTGAAGACGAGCTCAGTAGACCGACACAGTTGGGAAACGAGAAGTTTAGCAGCTAAAGATAGTTGGTGGAGACCAAAGCAGAGCTAAAAGACAGCAAATATTTGACTTCGACAAGGCTTCAAATGAATGTAAAAGGAGAATTTAGGTATTTTAAAACCTGGGCCCTACATATTCATATGTTTTGGTGTGATTGTGGTGTGATTCATAGTCCTAAAAAGTTTTGGAATTGGTCCGGTAGATCGCCTCAGTTTGCAGTGGCTGTAATATAATCCATCAGGGCAACTGTGGCCGTTAACGTCACATCCAGGAGAAGAGCTTGTAGAGAGTTGTTGTTTTAAGTGTCTGACAACAGTTTGTTTAATAATAAGATTCAATCTATTTCCAAAGTCGTGGCTGAATATAACTGACGATGACAATCCAGGCAGCAACTGGAACGACTCACATCTTGTTAGATTTCAGAGTGAGACTTGTGTTTCTGGTTACAAAGAGGATTATTTAACAATCAAGTCTCTCTCTGCAGGGATCGTCTCCAAATGTTGTCTAATAACAACTGACTGCTTCAATTCATGTAACTCTGATGGTTGCAGTTGCCCCAAAGGAATTACACTGCAGCTGAACTGATTCAAAAACTTTTGGCAGACATGAAAGCTGCAAAAACGACCAAAAGTTTCTGCAACGAGCCGCCGTCACAGAGGCTTCATCATGATGAAGCCTCTTGGATGAGAGGTGAAACGTCTTCAAAGACAAAAACCAAATCCAGTTGCGTTCGATTCAATTTCCTTAAGTTTACACTCAATGAAACACCTATTTTTGTCTCTCTGGACAAACTACTGAGGTTTAGTTCACTGAATAGCTAACAGCAACAAAAGCAGTGAGCTAGTTGTGAGTTTGAAGACGTCACTGTGCCCTGACGAGGTCGAGGACGAGATGTTTTCAGTATTTCAGATCGTGTTCTCCGGATGACACGTGTATTTTGTGCTCCAGCTTTTACTGAAGAATCTTATTCTGGGTGAAATATTGAAATCTTAGACGACGTGTTTTTTATGGCTGCAGCTTTTTGCATCAAATGGAAAATATTCTCAATGTCCCGAGCAACGTTTTAGACGCATTTCCCCCCAAAATTCAGCTCGATGTGTGTGATGTCTTTGGACACTCTGGGGTCCTCGCCAGAATTTTAAACACAGTTCTGTCAGACGATTCGATGCTCGACAGGGGAAACGAGGTTCAATTTCCTGTATTATTGCCGCCTCTTTCATTCAGCGGGGGAAACTTTGTGAAGTCGATGCGGCCTTAAAAAAGATTGTCTTCCTCACTTTATCGAATATTAATGCTAAATTCTTTCAAACGGCTCCGAACGAAGCGGACGGACCGACTGACTGGAAGAGACTTCGGCTTTCAGCTTCACTGAGGCAGCAGCAGGCAGACAGCTGACTGGCCTGCAGCTCTGAGTGTGTGTGTGTGTCTGTGTGTGTGTGTGTGTGTGTGTGTGTTGAATGTGTGTGTGTGTGCAAGTGTGTGTGTTTCAGTTCAGTCCATCTGTTGTTGTGTGTCGGCCCGAGGCGAGAGAGAGAGAGAGAGAGAGAGAGAGAGCGAGAGACAAAGAGGAAAGAAAGATGGAAGGAAAAGATGAAAAGATACACAAGTGGATGCATGTAGGTGTGTGTGTGTGTGTGTGTGTGTGTGTGTGTGTGTGTGTGTGTGTGTGTGTGTGTGTGTGTGTGCGTGTTGGACCTCAGGCGGTGCTGTCTGTGTGTCTCTGTGGATCCCAGATGGAGCCAGAACTCAACAGAACACATTAGTCCACTTGGCGTGTTCACACACACGTTCAGACACACTCAGATATTCGGCGTTAATTCTCCTGACAGTCGGATCACCTGAGCCTCGGCAAGATTTCCGCTCCACTGGAACAGTCAGATGAATTCCTACGGAGGCCCGGAGAGGCCCGTTATCGCTCCTTCACTTATCTCTTCTCCACTTCTGCACGGAACAGAACCAGAGGAAGAACCGGCTCTCCAGCTGGGACGGAGTTTCTGCAGCAAGTTTCTGTCTGAGCTGTGGGTTTGGTTTGTTTGGTGAAGGAGTTGTGGAAGTAAAGAAAAGAGGGAACGAAGGGATGAAGAAGAGACGGATTTGTACGCTCCGCTGGATCCGTCATTTCTGAAGCTACAGCTACAGATTTTCGACGTGGACTCATCTGCTCTCCAACTGGTCCCAATTCAACACATATATTTTAGCTCTCCTGGCGCTCGTCTTTACCTTTGGGAGGGACGGGAAAGGAGATATTTCTCCTGTTTCTTATAATCCTGTGGAGTTTGAGATGAGAAAAAGTTTCAGGTAGACGGCTGTAAACCTCAGCAGGCTGTCGAGCCGGAATAATGTGGGAGAGGAAAGTGGAAACGGCTCGAACAGCTGACAACACGGCGTCAAAACACTTACAGGGAGATGAAAGTTATTCCTTATTAACTACTGTCACAGAGAAACAGTCGGAGAGATGGAAGAAAAGTTTATGTGATACTCGTGTTTATGACGGGACCACGTGTGCTGTACAGTTATGTGTGACGACGTTGAAATAACTCACTGTTGACCTTTGGTTTCACACTGGACATGAAATCTACTATGAGAAAGACAAAATGTTGGTCAGGTACGCCTCTGTTTTAAAGGGATATTCCGGTGTAAGTTTAATCCATGGTCTAACACACCGTGACACCGAGTAAGACTCCCCCTCGAGAGGTCAAGTTAGCTGACCGCTAGCTTAGCTAGTTTTAGCAACCTCAGAAAAGACCGCACGATAACAATACACTGCAGCTTATGTCTCCAACTAGAAACCGCCATCAAAAAGCCACAATTAATGGTGAGAACAGCAGCAAACTTCAGCAACAGTACATGTACAGTCCCAGCACACAGTACGAAGCATCAAACATCTGCTAGCTTTGCTGGATTTGTATTAAAAACACAGCACAACTCACCCTCTCCTCCAGCAGCCTGCCTGTGTGGGAAGCCCTGACGAGTTGATTACCGAGTGCAGTAGATTTCTGCAGCTCAAGGATGAAAATGTCTGATTATTACTCCATGGAACGCTCAGCTCTTATTTTCCCTGAGAGCTGACAGGGAAAATAACGGAACGTTCAATGGAGTAATAATCAGACATTTTCATCCTTGAGCTGCAGAAATCTACTGCACTCGGTAATCGACTCGTCAGGGCTTCCCCACACAGGCAGGCTGCTGGAGGAGAGGGTGAGTTGTGGATGGATTAAACTTACACCGGAATATCCCTTGAATGCTTGAGGCAAAAAAATTAGTTTGTCAGTGTGAGAAAACATCACGGTTTGGTTTAAATGCCTGTTTTCGTTGCCACAAACACGATAAGAAATCATCCCGACGCCTCTTTAAAATATTCACTGGTTTCACATTTACAGATGTTTAAACGCAGACTCACACTGAAGCCACTCTGACTCCACCACCGTCCTCTCCACCTCCTGATATTAAAGTCGAGTCATGAACGTTTACCGTGAACGCGATATGGAACATTTCATACAAATGTCAATACGGTACGTAGCCTAAACGTGAATTCACAAAGTTTCTGCTTCCAGGCATGACTGGAACCATTTCAGGGCTCTTCTCTTGAAGACCCACAGTTCCAGTCTGGTGATGAGCAGTTTACGATCAGCTGTCTCAGAAGCCACGGAGGTCTCAAAGTATTGAATAGAACAATCTTAATAAACTGCTGAAAGAGCCGATTCATCCCGATGGTGCTCCCAAACACAAGACCGAGAGGCTTCAAATATGTCACTCCTACTTAAAATTATGTAAAGTTGCTTGAAAACAACTTTTTCTTGAATTTTAGATAAAAACCGAAGCTTGAAAACTGGACTAAAAATGGATAAAACAAAAGAGCGGCTGAACCATTGCATGTTTATAACTGCAACGACACTCAGTAGAGAGCATACCTCCGCCAAGGCCCAACAGAGCCAGGTGTGCAGCCTTGGTACCTTTCTGAATACCTGTTGGTCGCAGCTGCAGGTTTGTTATCATGCAGCAGCTGACGAAAGACGACCTTCTCTGAAAACCTATTTGGATGTGCATCGAATTTTTACCTCATAAACTTAAAAACACCTGATATTTTTCATCACACCCGGAGAAATTCATCGAAATGTCGATTGAGAAAAGAACTTTCTGGGTGCACACGGGGAGTTAATGGGGTCTAATCTGGGACGAGACGCATCCTCCATCCAAGTTTTGTGGAAATCCGCTCAGTAGATTTTGTGTAATCCTGCTGACAAACAAACCAACAAACACGACGGGAAACAGTCGCTCCTTGGCGGAAGAAGGAAAACAACCTGCGGAAAGGCAACAATTACTGAGGCCGACGATATCAAACACTTCTTTTAGTAGGAATAAAGGAACGCGTCGGATGGGAAACTGCTCCCCACAGAAAGGATTCATCCTGACAGAATAACTGACAGGAAGTGACCTTTTAAACAGCCGTCTTTTACACCTGGATGCGCTCCGATCACGATGCAATCATCCCGCCTGGCCGACGGCGTTCGCACCGTGATATTTTGACATGTTGACACCAGGTGTGAGCCGGTTTTGAAGCTGAATATTTTTGGTGTCGGCACTCGAGGAAGGTTCAGAGGGTCAACGACATCGTTAAGCTTCGTCCTCTGGGGGACACGAATGTCCACGGTAAATTAAATGGCCCTCCGGAGGGTCAGACGCGGAGATACGTGGACGGACAGATGGACGTCCTCGGGCTCGGGCTCTGACGGGACCAAAACCCGAACGACTCTGACTGGAATGCCTCGTCGTAAAGATCCGTATCTCCCTCCGTCTGCAGCTTCCCCCCTCTGTCTCTTTAAATTTGTATCTCGGCTCATCATTTCTCTTTCGCTCTCTCAGGGGAGCTCGATGCCCTGCATGACAACAGATGGAGCCCTGAGGCTGAGGGACCACTCACACACACACACACACACACACACACACACACACACACACACACACACACACACACACACACACACACACACACACAGTGGGGTTAGAGGCAAGCTGTGGTAAAGACTGATGTCAACATCAGTATGAATGTGCACACACGCTCGCACTGGCAGAGAATCGCGGTTACGTGGATTTATGTCGACTAACGGGGTGAAAGCGCACAAAACAGATTTATAATGCAAGAATGCGTTCCGTCTCTGCCCGCACACACACACACACACACACACACACACACACACACACACAAACAGGAAGTGTCTGACTAGATTTAAAACGGAAAATCAAATCAAAGAAGAAGAAATCCACGCGGTCGTTGCATTTAAGTATTTACCACAGTTCACGCTCGGGTTTTGGAGCTAATTTGACTTCCAGAACTTCAAAACAGCGAGCTGGGAGAGCGTTCGGGGAGTTTGGGACGACTATCTGGCACATTATCAGCGTTTCCCTCTGTTGACTCCATCCGTCGATTGGAGAGTCTGGCTCCTGTTCAGGACTCAGAGGCAGCACGCGAAGCAACCCGAACGTATTTCTCCCCATCATCTTTCTCCATGAAGTCCTGACGGGCCGTCAGGTCCACCTTGGCTGACGATAAGTCGAGCCTGTTGCAGCAGAATCACTAAGACTGACAGGTGTCTCTTCAGATCGTCAGTGGTGGACAGTAACAAAGTAAATTTACTTGAGTACTGTACTTAAGTACAGTTTTTGAGTATCTGTACTTTACTTGAGTATTATTTTTGGGGGATACTTTTACTTTCACTCCACTACATTTCTATTGATGCTCTCGTTACTTTTGAACTTACGTCAGCTGATGATTTTTTTTTATATAATTTTTTTTTTCAATATTCTGAGAAAATAAACTGTTTCTGCTGATTCCTGTATGGTTTGTCTGAGTCGTATTGCCGTACCTGAACTACGTCGTGCTATACAATCCATACAATGGAGGAAGAAACTGGAGAAACACATGGAGAAACTTCCATCGAGCAGCCGTGGCCTTAACTCAAACCCATGTTTGAGATTTTTGTCACAAAAACTGATTTGTTTCAGATTAAATGTTTGTTGTGCTTACAGCGAACAAATTATATCACGGCTTACAAAAACTCATCTTCCAACCTGAAAAAGCACGTTGCAGTATGTAAAGTAGCTGCTGACGTTAGCTAGCTTCATGTTTGTTAAATGGCAGATGAACATTTTAAACGTAACTGTATGAGCTTGTAGTATCATAATTTTTATACGGTTTAAAAATATGGCAACTGTTGCAGTGCAGTCGAATGATTAAGTTGACTTTCTGTTCATGTTTTTTATACAATTCATATCAAAGAATCGCATCAGTGTATTGTATAATGACAATAAAGCTTCTTTTCTGTCCTGTATTTCCTGAGATATTTTTAAAATACTTTTACTCAAGTAATTTTTTAAGCAAATATTTTAGTACTTTACTGAAGTAATATTTTGACTAAGCTACTTTTACTTGTATTGGAGTAATATTTGACAAGGAGGATCTGTACTTTTACTCAAGTAGTGAAGTTGTGTACTCTGTCCACCTCTGCACATCGCCCAGTTTTATCATCACTTAGACTCAAACCCGACTCCCCGGACAAGAAAGCAGCTCATCGTCTCGACTCTCCAGGACCATCCAGCTCTGGAGTCCAGATCCAGACCTTCTAGAGGAACAAACACCCAGAGTCACATCAGATTCTGCTCTGATCTGGTTCACCGACGGGAGGAGAGCTCAGATATTACCTTTTCCTTTTTACCAACAGCTACAGTTAACATCTGCAGTATTTGTGCCACTTACAATCAAAATTTGGGGATTGTGGTGTGTTGTTTCCCCAGTAAACACACCGCCCTCTTCAGCTGTCGCACTCCCTTCTGACCGGTCAGCTGCTGCTCATTTTTAGACATTTTAATGCAGAATTCTTATGTATTATATAATTAAACAGCTCATCCCATCATCCTTTTATCATCTAAGGATTGATTTTAGGTTCTCAGTGTTACTTTCAGGGCTCTTTGACGCCTTGCGCCTTCCTATATTTTTACTTTTTTAAGTACTATACTTGTGTCAACGCCTAAAACCAGCATGGTGTCTTCACATTCAGAGCCCGGAGGCTGAACTGCCCGAGGGAAAGAGGCCGGCTAAGTCAGAGCATCTCTGAAATCTCCTCTTATAAAATACTTTCATCCCAGAGTTTATCCTGATGTTACCTGAATTTTATATATTTTTTATATTACTGGAATGGAAAATGATTGTAAAATCAAAAAAGAGCACCATAAAGACTCTCCGATCTGGGACTGAAGCTTCAGAGCAGCACTTCAACCAAAGATATTGTAGAAGCAAAAAAAAAAAAAGCTGAGGAATATCTCTACATGATACTGAGGAACAAATGCGAGGTGTTGGCACCCTGGAGGACCAAACCTGAGCTGGCGCTGGCCGACACATTGTCCCCGGTTTTGGCTCGGTTATAAGAATGTGGGCCCGGTTTCATTTGGAGGGAAAATCAGCTCCGTTTAGCAGCACGCAGCCGAGCTTTGGGCAAATGTTGACTCCTGGAATCAGCCCAACGTGGGGTGGATTCTGGTGCGTCATCGATCATGAGTCCAGCAGATAGGTGGTGCCAGGTTTACTAAAGGACACGGTTGGACAAAGATATTTTTTGCTGCCCGAGTCTGAAGCGTCCTGAACAAAAAAACACCAGGTTCTCTTGTGTTTTCAGGACATTTGGACCAGTAGCACAGAATATATCAGTGTTGCTCCAACAAGGTGAAGACTTGTGATCATAATATAATATTTTCACATTGATAACTTGTTTTAGCGTAAAGTGTCGACAGTGATCGAGGCTCTGTGAGGCTGTGCTTTCAGTTTAATGTTGTGACAACACGACTTATGCTCTGGTTAGGATTTTAGGCACAAAGATACCTGGTAACAGCTGGAAAATGTCCCAACAACTCAGCTGCAATTTGTCTCGATGTCTCGTCAAAAATACCTTCCTTTGTTGCCACGAACACAGTTGGAAAATGTGGTGTCTTGTTTAAAAATATCTGGTCGTTTTAGCTAGAAAACGCTGAGATACAGATGTCAGCTAGGAGCTTCTATGCCCGTCCTGTGGCCTGCAACAGCCAATGAGTGATTTCATACACAGAAGACTCCCTAAAATCCATGAAAATATAATTTAAATGGGTTTTTAAAGCCCTAAGCTTGGCAGTTATGCAGGTTTCTCCTTGTATTGGTTTTGCTTTTCCACCTGAGCGCTTACTTATTTGCACAAAGTCAGTGTAAGAAAAGGAAATAAGGAACTATAATTAATTTAATGCTTCTGTTGTTCTCAAGAAGGGGTATTTTGAAGTCATAAAACAACATTTTTTAATCTCAGGCCTCGTCCACACGTACCAAAACAATCTTATTTTATCCGTCTTCCTCGGCATCGTTTCCAGAATATTTGCATCCACATGGATCCACTGTAAACGACTCAACACGCTGTAGTTCATACGCCAGGCCTATAGGTGGCGCTGGAAATGCACCAAAAACAGAGAAGAAGAGACGGAGCATGCACATAAAGCTTTAGCGCTGTATACAAACAGACAGCTGAAGGAGAAACTGAACATAACAAGAAGAAAATAGCTTGTCGGTGGTCCATAATCCTTTTTCTGCTCAGCGTCGTGGCAGAGGAGCAGAATATTTTGCCCCAGTAACCCTGATAGGCTCAATATCATCTGCAGCACAAACACAAGCATGTAGTCCGCCATTGACGTTGCGGGGTTCAGAGGTCGAAGGCGAGAGGTCGAGGGGTGGGGCGATGACGTCATCGAAACGAAAACAAAATTTCTCCACCCTGAGACCCATTTTCAAAAAAGTGCGTTTACAGCAGGGGTGTCAAACTCATTTTGACCGAGGGCCACATCAGCATAATGGTTGCCCTCAAAGGGCCAGATGTAGGCCTAACTGTAAAACTGTATAAATGTAACCAAATATAATGTATAATCAATGTAACTACTCCGTAACGTATTGTTAAATAACTTTCTGTATTTATTACTTATTTAAGTTACAAATATTACATATGCATTTACATAGCTTGTTGCTCTGTTCAGGGGTGCAAACCTGTCACCTTTCGGCGAAATTCGCCGTTTTGAATCCCAATTGGGTCATTTGTGTGATTCGTGTAATGACTTTTATCAGCTAGCGGATTTTATGCTTAGTTGTGATGCTGGCTGTGTGTATTTTGAACGTTGTTTCAAACTATGTGCGTTTGCTTGAACATCTTGTAACCCTCTGGGATCGACGGACGCACCGACGCGTCCAAATCACGTGACTGATTTAAGACGACGGAGCAGCGAGAGGCAGCTTCACTGATTCTCTGTTTCAACTTGTGGCGAAAGTGCGGACTTCAAAGTATATACCAGTTTTCAAATTGTGTTGATAGGCCGAGTAAAACTGAGCTTTTCTCAGTAATGTGTCCGCAAACAGGAAGTGCTTGCAAGCAAGAAAAAAACACGTGACACCCCCTTTCCTATTGGTGGAAAAATCCACCACATCAACGAATCACAAAATTATATGGTAAATCACGTGATTTGGTTGCTGGGGAACAGGGGGAAGTTGTGGGGAGGGACGGCGGCGAAGAGTGACAGAGACAGAGACAGCATTAGTGACAGATTTAAAGCAACATAGACCTATTTTAAGACAACCTTTTTTTAAAGACCAATTAAGCACTCGCGGGCCACATAAAATGACGTGGCGGGCCACATCTGGCCCGCGGGCCTTGAGTTTGACACATGTGGTTTACAGGATCCGTGTGGACGTTCGTCCAAAACGATGCATAACATGTGCGTTTACACAAAACAGCGTTTTCGTGTGGACGGGGCCTCAGACACCTGGGTATTTATTCAAGAAACACACGTGTTAAAGCCCTTTTTAAGATGTCAGAGCTTCCCTGTCATCCAGTTCAAACCAGACTCTTTCTAAGCTCTTTCCACCTGATGTCTTTGTGCGACCCGACCTGCACCGTCGCATGTGAAATCACCTTTAGCGCAGCGTGGAAGAGCCTGTTGATGCAGCTAATATCAGTGTAAAGGTCAGGGAGGGAAAGTAAATGTCAAACCTAATCTGAGCGCATGAAGAAGAGAAAAAAAAAAACCAGGGAGCTTTGAGTGAAAGTGAATTTGTAATGTGATGAATGGATGCGGACAGGTGGGAGGTGTCTGACATATACAATACGGAGGCGCAGTGATCACATTAGTTTGTTTGGAGAAAAGGAAACGCGGCGCCGCGACACGGCTGATTGATTCTGGCAGAACAGAGGTGTGAAACACAAACAATTATGAAGACAGCAGAAGAAGAAGAAGAAGAAGAGGCAGGGGGGTGAAATCTGACTTCTCTGAAAATGATTCATTAACTCGAAGGAAGCGTAAACATCAAACACAGTCGCACACAACTGGAGGCGGAGCAAGAAGCAAAACCCGAAGCCCGGAGAGAAGAACCGGTGCCGGTGTTGAACAGCTGAGTGAAGTCTACCAGAGGATCTACAACAACACTGATCTCTTTTTTCGGCTGCAGGGAATTCTCCACAACCCTTCAGCACCGCAGGATCTTGACCTCCATTGAATTCAGGAGCTTCGTTAAAGTTTTGGTGGTCCAGGAAGCACGAGGGTGAAGTTTCTAGTGCTGAACTTTAACATCGCGGCTCGTCAGAAGAGGAAAAAGCACAACTGTGATCAATAACGACTACGTTTAGCTGAGCTGGTTGTTGCTCTTCAACCTCTTTGCTCACTTCCACTTCAGCTACAACTTCGACTCATTTCATATTAATCTCAGGGTGAAAGTACAAATCCAAACATTTCAACCTGTTTCCTTTCATGAGTTGTTTAACCGACAACCTCTCGACTCTGCAAACAAGTGTCACAAAGACATGAACTTGCATAGATACAACTTCAACTGACACTTCAGCTCCTTTCAGTATTTCCTTCTCGAGTGACACTTCAACCTCTTCAAACACTTGAACTGTCACAGCAGATATTCTTTTCTAAACACCACTTCATCTCCTGTCAGGACTTCAAATTAAGCACTGCCACAAAAAAATACATTGAAAAGACACGAAGCAAAATAAAGAAAACAACAGGAAACTTGACTTTTAACGTTTAAACTTCCACTTAAACTTTGACTGACTGATACAAAAACCTCTTTAATGGCTCCAACAGCAGCTGGTGCTTCAATACAAAGTCATTTTTGCTTCAAAGATTAAAATGTGAAGATACGTTTTCATTTTGACGTGGGAGGAAGTCACATTTTCTTCACTTCATTTGATTCATTTAACCACAGCAACAACTTCATGCAAATGATGATGAAAGCCACTAACGAGCGTCTTGACACCATGACAAGTAATATCCAGGAATTAAAGGACAGTTCACACAAGAAGAAGTAGATGACATCAAAACCAAGGTCACCAAAAACACCAACCACAACTATGATCTGGAGAAAAACCTCGAGGTGGTTTGTGATGGACTAGTTTGTCCGGAAAAGAAAACTGACTACCTCGAAAACCAACCTAGGCGGAATAACTCGACACTGAACTTTAACATCGCGGCTCGTCAGAAGAGGAAAAAGCACAGCTGTGATCAATAACGTTCAAAACGACTGCTTTACGTTTAGCTGCGCTGGTTTCAGCGTCCTCGTACTGAAGCATCAAAACAAATTCCTTGGAGGTTTCACTTTAATTTGCTCTTCAACCCCTTTGCTCACTTCCACTTCAGCTACAACTTCGACTCATTTCATATTAATCTCAGGGTGAAAGTACAAATCCAAACATTTTTACCTGTTTCCTTTCATGAGTTGTTTAACCGACAACCTCTCGACTCTGCAAACAAGCGTCACAAAGACATGAACTTGCATAGATACAACTTCAGCTGACACTTCAGCTCCTTTCAGTATCCGCTTGTCGAGTGATACTTCAGCTTCTTTAAACACTTGAACTGTCACAGCAGATATTTTATTTTAAATGCCACTTCATCTCCTGTCAAGACTTCAAATTAAGCACTGCCACAAAAAATACATTCTAAAGACACGAAGCAAAATAAAGAAAACAACAGGAAACTTGACTTTTAACGTTTGAACTTCCACTTAAACTTTGACTAACTGATACAAAAACCTCTTTAATGGCTCCAACAGCAGCTGGTGCTTCAATACAAAGTCATTTTTGCTTCAAAGATTAAAATGTGAAGATGTTTTTTATTCTGACGTGGGAGGAAGTCACATTTTCTTCACTTTCATTTAACTAATTTAACCACAGAAACAACTTCATGCAAATGACGATGAAAGCCACTAACGAGCGTCTTGACACCATGACAAGGAACATCCAGGAATTAAAGGACAGTTCACACAAAAAGAAGTAGATCACATCAAAACCAAGGTCACCAAAAACACCAACCGCAACTATGATCTGGAGAAAAACCTCAAGGTGGTTTGTGATGGACGAGTTTGTCCTGAAAAGAAAACTGACTACCTCGAAAACCAACCTAGGCGGAATAACTCGACACTGAACTTTAACATCGCGGCTCGTCAGAAGAGGAAAAAGCACAGCTGTGATCAATAACGACTACGTTTAGCTGAGCTGGTTGTTGCTCTTCAACCTCTTTTACTCACTTCCACTTCAGCTACAACTTCGACTCATTTCATATTAATCTCAGGGTGAAAGTACAAATCCAAACATTTCAACCTGTTTCCTTTCACGAGTCGTTTAACCGACAGCCTCTCGAGTCTGCAAACAAGTGTCACAAAGACATGAACTTGCATAGATACAACTTCAACTGACACTTCAGCTCCTTTCAATATCCGCTTGTCGAGTGATACTTCAGCTTCTTTAAACACTTGAACTGTCACAGAAGACATCTTCATCTCCTGTCAAGACTTCAAATTAAGCACTGCCACAAAAATACATTCTAAAGACACGAAGCAAAATAAAGAAAAAAACAGGAAACTTGACTTTTAACGTTTAAACTTCCACTTAAACTTCGACTGACTGACACAAAAACCTCTTTAATGGCTCCAACAGCAGCTGGTGCTTCAATACAAAGTCATTTTTGCTTCAAAGATTAAAATGTGAAGATGTTTTTATTCTGACGTGGGAGGAAGTCACATTTTCTTCACTTTCATTTAATTAATTTAACCACAGCAACAACTTCATGCAAATGATGATGAAAGCCACTAACGAGCGTCTTGACACCATGACAAGGAAAATCCAGGAATTAAAGGACAGTTCACACAAAAAGAAGTAGATGACATCAAAACCAAGGTCTCCAAAAACACCAACCACAACTATGATCTGGAGAAAAACCTCGAGGTGGTTTGTGATGGACTAGTTTGTCCTGAAAAGAAAACTGACTACCTCGAAAACCAACCTAGGCGGAATAACTCGACACTGAACTTTAACATCGCGGCTCGTCAGAAGAGGAAAAAGCACAGCTGTGATCAATAACGACTACGTTTAGCTGAGCTGGTTGTTGCTCTTCAACCTCTTTGCTCACTTCCACTTCAGCTACAACTTCGACTCATTTTATATTAATCTCAGGGTAAAAGTACAAATCCAAACATTTCAACCTGTTTCCTTTCATGAGTCGTTTAACCGACAACCTCTCGACTCTGCAAACAAGTGTCACAAAGACATGAACTTGCATAGATACAACTTCAACTGACACTTCAGCTCCTTTCAGTATTTCCTTCTCGAGTGACACTTCAACCTCTTCAAACACTTGAACTGTCACAGCAGCACAACTTCATCTCCTGTCAGGACTTTAAATTAAGCACTGCCACAAAAAATACATTTTAAAGACACGAAGCAAAATAAAGAAAATAACAGGAAACTTGACTTTTAACGTTTAAACTTCCACTTAAACTTCGACTAACTGATACAAAAACCTCTTTAATGGCTCCAACAGCAGCTGGTGCTCCAATATAAAGTCATTTTTGCTTCAAAGATTAAAATGTGAAGATGTTTTTCATTCTGATGTGGGAGGAAGTCACATTTTCTTCACTTTCATTTAATTCATTTAACCACAGCAACAACTTCATGCAAATGATGATGAAAGCCACTAACGAGCGTCTTGACACCATGACAAGGAAAATCCAGGAAGTAAAGGACAGTTCACACAAAAAGAAGTAGATGACATCAAAACCAAGGTCTCCAAAAACACCAACCACAGCTATGATCTGGAGAAAAACCTCAAGGTGGTTTGTGATGGACTAGTTTGTCCGGAAAAGAAAACTGACTACCTCGAAAACCAACCTAGGCGGAATAACTCGACACTGAACTTTAACATCTCGGCTCGTCAGAAGAGGAAAAAGCACAGCTGTGATCAATAACGACTATGTTTAGCTGAGCTGGTTGTTGCTCTTCAACCTCTTTGCTCACTTCCACTTCAGCTACAACTTCGACTCATTTCATATTAATCTCAGGGTGAAAGTACAAACATTTTGACCTGTTTCCTTTCACGAGTTGTTTAACCGACAACCTCTCGACTCTGCAAACAAGTGTCACAAATACATGAACTTGCATAGATACAACTTCACTGACACTTCAGCTCCTTTCAATATTCCGCTTGTCGAGTGACACTTCAGCCTCTTCAAACACTTGAACTGTCACAGCAGATATTCTTTTCTTAATGCCACTTCATCTCCTGTCAGGACTTCAAATTAAGCACTGCCACAAAATAATCATTTTAAAGACACGAAGCAAAATAAAGAAAAAAACAGGAAACTTGACTTTTAACGTTTGAACTTCCACTTAAACTTTGACTGACTGATACAAAAACCTCTTTAATGGCTCCAACAGCAGCTGGTGCTTCAATACAAAGTCATTTTTGCTTCAAAGATTAAAATGTGAAGATACGTTTTTATTCTGACGTGGGAGGAAGTCACATTTTCTTCACTTTCATTTAACTAATTTAACCACAGAAACAACTTCATGCAAATGACGATGAAAGCCACTAACGAGCGTCTTGACACCATGACAAGGAACATCCAGGAATTAAAGGACAGTTCACACAAAAAGATCACAAAACACCAACCACAACTATGATCTGGAGAAAAACCTCGAGGTGGTTTGTGATGGACTAGTTTGTCCTGAAAAGAAAACTGACTACGTCGAAAACCAACCTAGGCGGAATAACTCGACACTGAACTTTAACATCGCGGCTCGTCAGAAGAGGAAAAAGCACAGCTGTGATCAATAACGACTACGTTTAGCTGAGCTGGTTGTTGCTCTTCAACCTCTTTTACTCACTTCCACTTCAGCTACAACTTCGACTCATTTAATATTAATCTCAGGGTGAAAGTACAAACATTTTGACCTGTTTCCCTTCATGAGTTGTTTAACCGACAACCTGTCGACTCTGCAAACAAGCGTCACAAAGACATGAACTTGCATAGATACAACTTCAGCTGACACTTCAGCTCCTTTCAGTATTTCCTTCTCGAGTGACACTTCAACCTCTTCAAACACTTGAACTGTCACAGCAGATATTTTATTTTAAATGCCACTTCATCTCCTGTCAAGACTTCAAATTGAGCACTGCCACAAAAAAATACATTGAAAAGACACGAAGCAAAAGAAAACAACAGGAAACTTGACTTTTAACGTTCAAACTTCCACTTAAACTTCGACTGACTGATACAAAAACCCCTTTAATGGCTCCAACAGCAGCTGGTGCTTCAATACAAAGTCATTTTTGCTTCAAAGATTAAAATGTGAAGGTGTTTTCATTCTGACGTGGGAGGAAGTCACGTTTTCTTCACTTTCATTTAATTAATTTAACCACAGCAACAACTTCATGCAAATGATGATGGAAGCCACTAACGAGCATCTTGACACCATGACAAGGAACATCCAGGAGTTAAAGGACAATTCACACAAAAAGAAGTAGAAGACATCAAAACCAAGGTCACCAAAAACACCAACCGCAACTATGATCTGGAGAAAAAC
>CM077805.1:2301199-2358551 GCA_039737535.1 Lagodon rhomboides | reverse complement strand
AACGAGCAAATTCCATTGCCATCAAGAGAGCCCATTGAACAGGTAGAAGGGACGACAGGAAAGGGAGGAGTTGTGGTGAAATTTGGGAATTTCAGAGACAGATGAAGCGACAGAGTCGGCGTTGAGCTTCAGTCGTCACTTTAACGCCTCACCCTGCTGAGTATCAACACAATCCTTGTTTTCATTTAACGTAGTGATCTCAAATGCACCACTGTTTAATGTCTGAACACAAGAACTGACCGAGGTTCAACTCCCAGACTTAATCACAGTGAACACACAGGACGAAGAGGAGGACGCCGTGTTTTCTTTGCCCGATCTGAGCACAAAGTGATGAACCCGACAGAAACTGCACGGAGGACAGAGAATTGGCTGACTTCCCTGAAACGAGCCGCTCAGGAAGGAGAAGCTGTTGTCGTTTCCTGATCCGCATCAGCAGGGTGAAACAAAGTGCAGGTTTTATTTAATTGAAGCTGACAGGAAATTAACACATCAGAGCGACAGTTTCTTTCTTCCTTTAGCCCGAGCTGGCAGACGCAACCCAGAACCTCCGACAACAACAACAACCCGACCGGACCGCGTCGGCAGCCTTACCTAGCTTGGGCAGTGAGTACTGGACTTTGAAGTAGTCCTGGTAAAATCCCAGCAGCCTCTTGGTGATGTGGAGAGCGTAGTCGCCCGCTCCGCTGGAAATGGCATCCGGCCGAGCGTACAGACGGATCTGCGAGAGAGGAAGGCACAGACAGGAAGAAATGGAATCAGGCCGATTTTTAATAGAGATGGATCTAAAAACAGATACAAGGGAGGAAATGGAATTAGTGCACGCTCAGCTCTGCGGAGAACAAACTGGAGTCACGCCAGAGTTTTTATACAGAGAGGGAAATTAAATTTGGCAGAGTTTACCGTCGGATCCACGCAGAGACGCAGAACAGGGCCGAGTGTGTGCTGAACCCGGGTCGGGTTTGAGTTCACATCTGCAGAGAGACTAATCTAATTCGCCGTCCAAATGTACACAGACACAAACAGAAATGGAACCAGGCCGGCGTCGGGCGGGTCAGGCCTCCGGAGAGAATAAGTGAATCAGGCCGAGATCGTGTTCGGCTCTCCAGACAGAATATAACAGAAGTCGGGTCGAGCCGCGGTTCAAATCTACAGGAAAGAATAATGGATTCACCGCCGCGAGCCGACATCATCGACTTTTAGATGCAGAGGAAAAAACATAAAAGGGAGATAAAAGTTGTGCTTCAGGTGGATTCCAATAATTCTCACAGTCAAAGTCAAATATTGATGATGTGAAAATCACTGACGCTCGGAGAGTTTTCATTACAGCGCCGGTTATTTAAAGCAGAGCACACGAGTCTCTGCTGGCTGGTTAGCGGCTAACAATCCTCGTGACGGACGGTCCGCGTGGTGACATCACGTGAGGGAGGATGATAAGCGTCATGTGGTTTATTTCAGCTCGTAGATAAACATCTGTCCGTCACAGACACACACTCTAATCAATAATCAATGCAAACAGGTCACAAGACAGCGGCACAAACCAATCAGCATGCAGGGAAGGCGGTGACCTCATTGAAACAACGACTGACTGTGTGTGTGAGTCTCCACATCCATGAATGAAGCTCAACATCATCGAGCAGTCGGAGCCTCATAACTCACGTCAGGCTGTGGATGAAGGTGAACTCAGCTTCTTCAGAGCAACTTGTTTCACTTTATTGACCCCAAAACCACCAGAATCATGATCAGAGATCAATACTTCACCCTTCTCCTTCTTTTCTGTCTCTTTCTGCCAAGTTAGCACAAAAAAACCCTTCTGAACTCATGCAAAGTGTTCGTAAAACACAAAAAAGTCCATGTAAGTTTATTTTTGGGTGGATTGTACGTTTATAAAGTGCAGTTTTTGTCATATTGAGTTTCTTTTTAAACAAGCTTTTGGAAAATGTTCCCAACAGTCTCATCTTTTCTATGCCTTCGTATGTCTTGTCTTACGTTACCCGCTTGCTAACTCGCTATATCGTTAGCCTGACAGTCTTCTGATGACTGGATGTCGTAACCGTAAGTGCTAAATGCTAACATCAGAATGCTGTCGATGTCAGTATATAAAAAAAAACATTTTCAGCCATTGTTGTCTTAAGAAAGCTGCATATGGAGCCAGAGTGCTACAATAACATGCATCACAATATCAGTTTAAGGTGTTAGCATGCTAACATTAGCTAATATACAGCTGAGGCTCACAGGAAAGTCGATAATTGAATGGATTTGGTCATAAAAACAAAAATATTGGACAGTTTAATAGATTCATCAGTTATTTTTTTCACAAACATGAAATCTGTTTTGGTTTGATCACATAATTTTGAACAATTATGAGCTTTTCACCCCCAAAAAATAAATCGCTTCAGAAACTGAAAAGTTGGTTCCCGGCTGGAACCAAAGAATAGCCGGATTTATTTGAACTGAAGTGTGAATCTGTTATTCTACAGGTTGTTTTACGCTGATGACGCATCTTTAGCTAGTTTTTATTCTGGGCAGTAAGCCACCAATCTGCCGTCCTTTTGGTGGCTCGCTCCGCGGATTTAGACAGAAGGCGGCAAATTGGTGGTCTGTTTTGTTCCACCAGTTTTGCCCCTTGGAGGGTAACGTTACACTTATTTGCGCCTCCATTGCTGTGTAAATCCGAGGCGGCAATGTGGTGGCAAATGCTGAGATGGGCGGAGGTGTGGATGACGTGCACTGCTGCGCACCCACAGCCGGGAGTTTTAAAACCAGGAAACAGCTGATCACAGCAGTCAGTTCGTCACTTCATCCACGAAGATGAGCAGCTGGAAAGCCGCTGAGATCCGGGAGATGCTAGCGTCTCCTCGCTCTCTGTAGCTGTCTTGGTTGTCCGCTTGTTGTTGTAGCGGCGAGCTAATAGCGGTCGCTACTTTCAAATTAAAAGCCCCCCGCTAAGAACCCAGTTCTAAACTCCGATGGGGTGCAATGTAAAGCTCTTATTTTGAAGAAAAACTGCGAAAAATGTCCCATAAGGAATGAATGGGACGGGGTCAAAAAAGTCGCAAAATCATCGACGTTTTTCAAACATCTCCTGCTCTGGCAGACTTTGACCTAGAGACACCATTCAAACTTTAAAATGTAGGCACAAGTCTTATCTATTTGACTTGTATTTGAACTTTCTTTCTACGATGTTTAGTTTTTGAACAGTGACCCTTAATTGATCGTGAGTGATTTCGAAAGAAAAATTCAGGATTTTCAATGTGTGTGTATTGCGGAATGTTCGCGCAGCACCAACTGGCAGAGTGGGGGAGCCTGAAAAAAACTCTCCGAAAATGTTTCTTTAGATGACGATCCTAGCCACAGATTTCACACTACAATAGTGATATTTTCCAAGAACGTAGCCACACTTGTCTTCTGTCTGGCAACGTGTCCACTTTATCGGGAGGATGTACGGTTTTTGAATTATCTGCGTCTAACCGACACAAACTCCAGCAACTGCCCCATAAGCCCCAATGTTAAACGGGAAGAGGATTTTGGGAGAAAAGCAGAAACTGCCCTGCTTCTCTTCACGCCCAACTTCCTGCTTCACGTCACGTCACATGTTGACGCCTACCAGAGGAGGAAAAGTGGAGGCTGTTTGGAGTCGTGAATGTTAATAGAGTTTCTGTCTGTCCTGTATTTGCTGATCTACACCAGCAGACAGACTGACTGACTTCCCAAGAGTCACGACACAACAGCAGTTTGTGTTTTACTCTGCAGCCTCATTGAAAATAAAAGTATGAACACGAACTTTGTAATTTAGATTTTTTAAGTGACTTTGATGCCGACTTGTTTGTTACCGCGGCATCAATCTGCTCGTCTCCTGTGATCCTGCAGCTCTGCAGAAACGTTTCGCTTCACCGACTCCAAACTGATTCTTTAAACTGAGGTGAATCTCCGGCTGACAGACACACAGACATCTGCTCCATCTGAGGCAGAAAGAAAAAAAAAACTGTTTCTGAGTTAAAAGCAATTTGGCGAGTTTTGCAGGAGAAAATGAGCTGCTGCTGCCTGATCTGACAGATACGCAGTGTTTGTGGTGAGCCGGGCTAATCTGAGCGTTCGACATGTCTCCAGACTGCACACGGAGACACGACAAGCTAGCATCTGTTAGCATCTGTTAGCATCTGTTCGTCATTCTGAGGTATGAAAGTGTTACTGAAGGTCAAATTAGGGCACAAAGGAAGTGCGTCACCATCCCGAGGTAACGGAGATCCTTATCGTCTCTTTTAACATCTTATCATCGTGAAATACAGAAGAAAGGGGCGAGAAAACAGACAAAGACAGGAAGTGGAACGTAAAAGAAGACACACGAGGATAAACTTTCAACATAAAACAGGAAATCAACTGAACCGACTACTCGGACGATAACAGTTTTATTGTGAAGGTCGGAAAGTGATGTATGAAGTGTGGTGGAGCAGAAGTACTTGAGTAAATATACTCGATTACTTTCCATTTCTGGACTCTGAATGTGTGTTTGGATCAGCTGTGAATCTCCAGGAATACTGTGTGTGTGTGTGTGTGTGTGTGTGTGTGTGTGTGTGTGTGTGTGATGCACGCAGCCAATTACAAGCTGCTGCTGGTGATGTCACTGATCAATATGCATGTATCAGCTGCAGCGAATGAGAAAAAAAACAAATCTGCCTGTCCGGACACGGCTACAACTGTGTGTGTGTGTGTGTGTGTGTGTGTGTGTGTGTGTGTGGTTGTTGGATGTGTATCTGTCACAGAGAGAAACCACCTCGCTGTCAGCTGAAGGACGACTGAAACTATATCAAACACACACACACACACACACACACAGATAAAATACACACACACACACACACACACACACACACACAGATAAAATACACACACACACACATGCCTCATATCATTTTTCACTTAAAGGCGGAGGCGGGTGGACACACACACACACCCACAACATGACGCAATGCTGCCGTATCACTGCTGTCATTTCACTCACACACACACACACACACACACACACACACACACACACACACACACACACACACACACACACATCCTGACATCACACAGCTGATCTGAGGTCTGTACTGTCGGCCGACGTGTTTTTACAGCCGAGCGAAAAGAGAATTTATTAGAGTGGAAGTGGAACTGGGAGAGAGAGTGACAGTACTGGGCCAGTAGTGTTTACCTGTGTGTGTGTGTGTGTGTGTGTGTGTGTGTGTGTGTGTGTGTGTGTTTAACTGTACACATACACAACACAAAGAGGAAGTGTGTGGTATTACGAGGACTGAACGTGAGGATCATTTCACAGGTGAGTAAGTAAAGAAGCTGGTTTCTGGGGGAGGTTCAGCATCAGGAGCGCTGACCGTCGCTGTGACTTTTCTTTGTTAAATTTGCTGATTTTTTTCTTCCAGTTTTACCAGTGAAGTTTCCAGAGACAGTAACTACAACAACACAATAGTGGAAGGCCACAAAAACATGGTGAGCTGAAGTTTTTTGCTGTAAATCAGGTCACATGATCATCGTCAGTCGTCCGGCTCTGCTGCCGGGCAACAGACACGACCTGCGACCACATTACTGATGTTTGGTTCCGTATCGTTGCTTTGTGGGACATTTCTCTTTTATTTGACGAGTGAAGGATCTGTTTAGTTGTCAGACTGTGAACACCATCAGACAGGGACGTCGTCTCGCCTCTGTTACTTCCTCGGCTGGCAGATCAGAGGCAGAACTAAATTGTTCCACATCTGTAACTTTCACATGGGCAGCAAAGAGTATCGGCACAACATTCCCGCCTTTTACGGCCTGTTAACGGAGCTAAAGTGGCTCCGCTAATTCAGTTACAAACAAGTTTCATTTCCTTAAAGGTCCACTGTGTCGTGTTTTAAGTAATTTATTACCTCAAATCAGCGTCTTCATTCATAAATAAGTCCTCATTGGTGTAAAATGATCTCTGCCAACAATCTCACTTCTCCTCCTGAGGGAAGAATCACACATTGTGACGTGAAGCAGGAAGTTGGGCGTGAAGAGAAGCAGGGCAGTTTCTGCTTTTCTCCCAAAATCCTCTTCCCGTTTAACATTGGGGCTTATGGGGCAGTTGCTGGAGTTTGTGTCGGTTAGACGCAGATAATTCAAAAACCGTACATCCTCCCGATAAAGTGGACACATTGCCAGACAGAAGACAAGTGTGGCTACGTTCTTGGAAAATATCACTATTGTAGTGTGAAATCTGTGGCTAGGATCGTCATCTAAAGAAACATTTTCGGAGAGTTTTTTCAGGCTCCCCCACTCTGCCAGTTGGTGCTGCGCGAACATTCCGCAATACACACACATTGAAAATCCTGAATTTTTTCGAAATCACTCACGATCAATTAAGGGTCACCGTTCAAAACCGAAACATCGTAGAAAGAAAGTTCAAATACAACTCAAATAGATGAGACTTGTGCCTACATTTTAAAGTTTGAATGGTGTCTCTAGGTCAAAGTCTGCCAGAGGAGGAGATGTTTGAAAAACGTCGATGATTTTGCGACTTTTTTGACCCCGTCCCATTCATTCCTTATGGGAAGTTTTTCATACGGAGGCTTCCATGTCCTTCCGCTCTATAAAAAACGATGAGCTGGTGAGAGGGACAAAAAGCTCTACGTGGTACAGATAAGGCTAAAGGCGTTTTCACTCAGAGCCAGCGTGACTGTGGAACGGAGAAGGAGCTTAGCCAGACGCGCTCGTCAGCTGCAGTTTGAAGTCTGTTTGAAATAACGTACCTCATCACCCGAAACTAAACTTGATGAAGTGCTGTTTGAAGACATGTTGTTGTCACAGCTTCTTGAATCTTGACACATCCCGCCTGCCGTAGTTCCAACAGGCTGCAACGCACGTTTGAAAACGTGAGGCGCTAGAGAACAGCATTCATTTGGATGCAAAATAACATTTAACCACTAGATGGGAGAAATAATTCCACAGTGTGTATTTCATGGTACAATTCAAACAGGATCGATAAATTATTTGTCTGTCTGTCTTTATTCACTACCAGACAAAAGCTCCATGGGGTCCACAGGAAGGGGGCGGGGCTACAGCTCTCTGTTTATGACACCAGAGTGGTGACATCATCATCAAACTTCTCTGACCGAGCTGCTGTATCTGATGAGCGAGCGGCGTGAAAAGCACTTCAGGCTCGTTTGATTATTACAGAGACGTGTTGGGAACATTCAGGTTTCTACTCGCAGTTAAATCGACAGACATCACGGACGGTGTTGGATGATATCAGCTGTACGTAATTAAAATGAATTCTGCGAGGCTGAAATAACATTTTGTCTCACTGTAGAGAATCTCCTCATTAAACTTTCATGGGAATATTAAAATCAACTCGACTACTCAACCCCCAAAAAATCTGCTCTGGCACTTCCAATGTTTGGGATGAAAAAAAAAAAAGATGTAAAAGTTAGAAGACTACATCTTTTATTTCGATGCTTCAGATACATATTTTATTACCGTGTCGTATCTCCTGCTGTTAGTCTCATGTTCAGGTTGTAGCAACATCACCGCCTCTGAATCTGCAGCTTTTGTGTCGTCTCAGCCGAGAAAGACACAATATTAGACTTGATACACACTTTTAACAAACACCAGGTTTTCACAGTAAAATGTCAAATTAATCTACTGTTATTCTGCTTTTACAATGCATGACAGGTAATTGTTCATATGACAGTGAGCTGCTGTGAATTTGAATTGAAGCTACATTCTGAAAAAAACAGAAAAATCAAAGTAAAATGGTGCGTTACAAGAAAATACTGAAATTTCCTGTTTAGCAATGAAATAAGATACAAGGCTAACAACATGGTAAGAAGATAACATGCTAACAACAGGCTAAAAGGCCTACAAGCAGTCCAAAAAGGTACACTTGCTAACACGCTGAAAGGCTAACAACGAGCTAACAACAGGCTAACAGGCCCACAAGCTGTTGGACTGTCAACTCAAGCTAACAAGCTAACAACAGCTATCATGCCTACAAGTGGTCAACAAGCTAACAAAAGGCTAACAGGCCTACAAGTAGTTCAACAAAGCACACATGTTAACATGCTAACACGCTGAAAGGCTAACAACAGGCTAACAGACCCACAAGTTGTTGGACCATCAACTCAAGCTAACAAGCTAACAACAGCTATCATGCCTACAAGTGGTCAACAAGGGACACAAGCTAACAACAGGCTAACAGGCTCAGAACAGGATAACATGCTTACAAGCTAACAAAAGGCTAACAGGTCTACAAGTAGTTCAACAAGCTACACGTGTTAACAGGCTAACATGCAGAACTGTTGTCTTACTGTGAAAACACATTATATTACTGTAATATTACAGTGACTTCATTGTAAATGTGCACATTAACAGTAACCTCAGATGTTTATTACAGTATCAGAATGTAATTATACTTTAAAATACTGTATTTTCACAGTAACATTTTGTCTGAGTTACCGTAGAAACAATATATTCCTCTGATTTCCATCCATATTACTGTAGAATAAGCAGGATTCAGATTAAATGCTGAGTGCCAGATCTCTTCTCATTAATACCAATAATCACACTGATACATACTAATCTAAATCCATTAATATTAATAAACTCCAGTAATACAACTAGTGTATAAACACGACCACGTCACAGTCGTCCTCTCTGACTGGTTTTTAAAGCTCGTCTCTTTTTATTCCCTCCACCAGAGCTCATCTCGGCCGGCAGACTGAATATCTGCTCAGAAAGTGGAGGCTTTATTGAAATGGCAGCTTCTGTCGGCGGGCCGGCAGCGAGCTGCTGAATTGAGTATCATCTCCCGAGGATTCCTGAAACGCCTCCGGTCGTGTTCTCCCAGGTGAGGAGAAACTGGGATGCATTACGCTTCTGAATGGAGGTGGAGGAGCCGCTGTGACGCTCCCACTTCAAAGCATCATCATGCAGACATTCAGCGCGTCTCTCCGGGCTGAAATATGCTGATTCAACTGAACTAAACCCATCGCACGGTGGCTCAGCGGCTGCTGCTGTCGCCTCACAGGAAGAGGGTTCTGGGTTTAAACCCGACCGGCCGAGTTTACACGTTCTCTCCGTGCCTGCGTGGATTTCCTCCCACCGTCCAGAAACATGCAGGTAAGCTGGAGTGGAAACTTTAAATTGCCACTCGATGGTGAGTTGTTGGTCACATTTCCTGGATTTGCGACAGGCGGCTCGGGGTCTCGTCAGATAACGCTCGCTGCGACTCGCTTCAGCTGCCCGTGACCCCGCCGAGCAGCTTACAGAAGATACTGACGGATGTATAAACCTCCATTTTCTGCACCTGAATAAGGTGGTCGTTAAATCAAGACGTGAGGAATAATCTGCCTTCAATCACACGACTCTGACCGGATGAAACCAACATCTTAAGTGTCTGTTTGAGCTTCCACTCCGGCCGATCGATAGCAATTTATTCCGAGGGGTGTGCATAAAACTGTCACGTTAATGTCAGGCTGTAATAACAAAGACATTGACGATATGTTGTTTTGATTAATTTCAGGTTGTCACAACGACCACATTGTTGTCTTGGTTAAAGGTGCGATATGGAAGAATTGGCCACCTGTCGACGGAGACGTCACGAGAGGAGACAAACCGATTATATCCCACTCAAGACAATGCGATCTGCTCTGGCACTTCCAATGTTTGGGATGAAAAAAAGATGTAAAAGTTAGAAGACTACATCTTTTATTTCGATGCTTCAGATACATATTTTATTACCGTGTCGTATCTCCTGCTGTTAGTCTCATGTTCAGGTTGTAGCAACATCACCGCCTCTGAAACTGCAGCTTTTGTGTCGTCTCAGCTGAGAAAGACACAAATAATCAGAGAGCTAAAGCTAAACAAACAGCAGGTTTTCACTGTTAAATGTCAAATTAATCTACTGTTATTCTGCTTTTACAATGAATGACAGGTAATTGTTCACATGACAGTGAGCTGCCGTGAATTTGAATTCAAGCTACACTCTGAAAAAAACAGAAAAATCAAAGTGAAATGGTGCGTTACAAGAAAATACTGTAATCAGGATAAAGCTCCGTACTGTCGTTTAGCAATGAATAATGTATAACAAGATACAAGGCTAACAACATGGTAAGGAGATAACATGCTAACAACGGGCTAACAGGTCTACAAGCAGTCCAAAAAGGTAAACATGCTAACACACTGAAAGGCTAACAACAGGCTAACAGGCCCACAAGTTGTTGGACCGTCAACTCAAGCTAACAAGCTAACAACAGCTATCATGCCTACAAGTGGTCAACAAGGGACACAAGCTAACAACAGGCTAACAGGCCCACAAGTAGTCCAAAAAAGGTACACCTGCTAACACGCTGAAAGGCTAACAACAGGCTAACAGGCCCACAAGTTGTTGGACCGTCAACTCAAGCTAACAAGCTAACAACAGCTATCATGCCTACAAGTGGTCAACAAGGGACACAAGCTAACAACAGGCTAACAGGCTCAGAACAGGATAACACGCTTACAAGCTAACAGGCCTACAAAGGCCTACAAACAGTCCAAAAAGGTACACCTGCTAACACGCTGAAAGGCTAACAACAGGCTAACAGGCCAACAAGTGGTTGGACTGTCAACGCAAGCTAACACGCTAACAACAGCTATCATGCCTACAAGTGGTCAACAAGGGACACAAGCTAACAACAGGCTAACAAGCAGAACTGTCGGCTTACTGTGAAAAAACATTATTATTATCATTATTATTATTACATATAGCCTGTTTATCACAGCGGAACAGAAAACATGTCGGCCAATTGTGTTGACACGAGATTCACCAGCTGATGTGCTGCAGCTGAAGATGGACCTCTAAGAAACCCTTTTCTGTGTGGACATTTCCGTACATTTCTCCATGAATGATGAACGGCTCCTGATGAAAGGCCAGAAAACCAACATCAGATTTCATCCTCGGGGGGACGTGAACGTGTGGACCAAAGTTCACGGTAATCAATCCAATTATTCCTGAGATATTTCAATCAAAACAACACCTGTCGACCTCACGGGACAGTTGGAGGATCACCAACATCACCACGAATGTCCGAGCCAAACGTCCATCTGGTAGGTTGCTGAGATATTTTAGTCCGAACGAGAGTGTTGGACCGACGCGAGCATCCAGAGCCCCACCACTGTGGCTGCAAATTAAATGACTCGCGTGTGAAATTCAGCATTATTTCCAATCAGTGCAACGACGGCTTCATGTTATATTCACCACACTGCCGCTCTGAATTTCTCTGTTTAACATAATCACCATCACCGTTCACTGTTTAAGTCCGGTGGGTTCTATTTTACCGTCTTGAATTAAAGTGCCGGTAATAAAAACCACACTGTCTTCACATATTTCACGGTGAAATCCTTTCGAGGAGGTGAAGGGATTATTTCCCCTGAACTGCTGGGAAGCTGTTAATGTGAAGCAGATTAACGGCAGCGGCGGCAGCAGCAAAGTGTCACGGTAAACTGGAGCAGATCAGAAAACAAGGAGGCCTCTTCTACCCACAGTACTGCTGAAGCACAGAGCGTTACAAAGAGAGGCCCGTCTCCATTAACAGCCTCTTAAGTAAAGGCAAACGTCGTAGCAATTAAGGGAAATAAATGTCTCTGTATCTGTGAACTCAACACGTTCGAGGACAGTGTTTCAAAAAAGGTTTCAGCTTTCATAGCAGCCCTACACTCTTAGAAATAAGGGTTCCAAAAGGGTTCTTCTACAAGGGCTGAGGTTCTACCTGGAACCATTTGCTTCTGAAAAACCCTTTCCCGAAGAAACGGTTTTTCAAGGGTTCTTGGTAACACTAACGGTTCCAGTAAGAACCATTTTGATCCAGAGAACCCTTTAAAAACCCTTTCCTGAATAAAGGGTTTTAAAAGGGTTCTTGGTGACACTAACGGTTCCAGTAAGAACCATTTTGATCCAGAGAACCCTTTAAAAACCCTTTCCTGAATAAAGGGTTTTAAAAGGGTTCTTGGTAACACTGACGGTTCCAGTAAGAACCATTTTGATCCAGAGAACCCTTTAAAAACCCTTTCCTGAATAAAGGGTTTTAAAAGGGTTCTTGGTAACACTAACGGTTCCAGTAAGAACCATTTTTATCCAGAGAACCCTTTAAAAACCCTTTCCTGAATAAAGGGTTTTAAAAGGGTTCTTGGTAACACTAACAGTTCCAGTGAGAACCATTTTGATCCAGAGAACCCTTTAAAAACCCTTTCCTGAATAAAGGGTTTTTCAAGGGTTCTTGGTAACACTAATGGTTCCAGTAAGAACCATTTTGATCCAGAGAACCCTTTAAAAACCCTTTCCTGAATAAAGGGTTTTAAAAGGGTTCTTGGTAACACTAACGGTTCCAGTAAGAACCATTTTGATCCAGAGAACCCTTTAAAAACCCTTTCCTGAATAAAGGGTTTTAAAAGGGTTCTTGGTAACACTAACGGTTCCAGTAAGAACCATTTTGATCCAGAGAACCCTTTTTTGGAGAAAGAGTTCTTCAGGGATTGTTGAAAGCATGGGTATAAGATCCTGTATGGGTTATTTGTAGGACCTCTTATGGGGGGTTCTGGGTGGAACCTTACACACACAGTTCTAGGTACAACCCTTTATGTTGGGTTCTAGGTAGAACCCAACATAAAGGGTTCCAGAGGGAACCTTTATAAAAGGTTCTACTGACACAGTGGACTGGTGGGTCTGTTACAGGTCGGTATGATACTTTCTGTATAGTCACACAGGAAAAAAAGTTTTCTCTTCTAAATAAGTCTCCACTTCATCCATAAAGGGTTTCAGGGATTTACAACTTCCTGTTTACTGAGCACACGACATCATCATCACAACTCTCCTGCACATGTAAATGACAGAATGAGTTTACTGCAGCAGGGATGAGCTCTCTGTCCTGATCTGATCTGAGGAGGTCTGGAGTTTTCCTTCTGTTCTCACCAGGAAGATAAACATTTCCTCCTCGGAGCTGGACACTGTTTAAACTTTGCAGATAAATCCACAAACACTGAGCTCCTCTCTTCTCCTTCTCGTCCTCTTCTAAATTAATTTAAAACCCTCTTCTTCTTCTCATCTCCTTTCCCCTCGTTTCCTCCTCTTCTTCTCCCCCTCCTCCCCTCTCCTCTCTCCTTGTTATCTCGCCGCTCGGCCGTGACATCTCTCGCTGCGTTCTGTCGCTCCGTCTGTCGCCCTTGGATGATGGATGGGGTGATGGACGCTCGGTTGCCACGGTAATTTGATGGATGGTTTAGCAACTGATACGAGCGCCGAGAGAGCGCACCGACACACACACAGCGCCGCGGCAACACACTGTCTCCTCGCGGCGTTTGTGGGTCCTTGACTTTGAGATCAACAGACCTCAGACAGTCGCTACTCGCTTCATAACAAACACCGCTGACCCGTGACTGCGGCGCCACACATCTGTCCAATCATATCATCACTTTTGCTGACGACACCGCCGTGATGGAGCGAGACGGCCCGAGAGCCGAAGCAAGGATAACAGTCTCTCTGTCAATGTCAACAAGACAAAAGGGATGTTGATTGTTGATTCCAGACGGACCGAAGCACGAAGAGAAACCCAACAGCTGCTCCTCTACGATGGATGATACACTGAACGTCTCAGACCGCTGAGTCCTCTCCTGGTTTGGTTTATATTAATTATACAACAAGTAGTTCCGACCGAGCGATCTGATTGGTCAACAACACATTTAGACCGTGCTCAAATCAGCATGACAGCTCGCCTGACTCATCACTCAAAGTATTACTCCGCCGTCTCCATGGCAACATGGTAACTGTCAGAGCTGGAGCAGGAAACGGCGGGAAAATAAGCTACAAAATGGATCGGTTTGTTGTTAATTTTGATTTATTTGGCGTCTCAGTTTGGATGAATGGATGGAGGAGGATGAGAAGAACCAAATGACAAAAAAAAGAAAGATTTGTGGTAAATAAAGTGATAAATCTGTAACTTCTCTGTTCTTTATTATTAGATAATAATAATAATAAGATAAAAATGAAACAAGTCCGAGCTGAGTATTTTATTATTATTATTTTTTTAGAAACGTTATTTATTAATCATGAAAATAAATCACAAACCACCTGTCAGCTGCCAAAGTCACATTCATAGACTAAATTGTCCCATTTTACCGAGCGCTGTGAGAGACACTATTGTTTTATAAAAAATATAAAAGAAAAAAATCAACATCTTTGTTATAACTTGGGCGATAAAAATAAGCATTTTCTGTTTATCTGTGCAGTATTGATTTAGGTCGGAAATTCAGACCGTGATAAAACATTAACGTCAGCTCAGAGTTCACTCATCCTTTCCGTTGCTAGGTCGTTACTATGGGTCGGACTACTTGCTGTAGTGGTAAACTACGTTCCATTACACATAAGAGTAACTGACGGGACTGATGTTGTTTCAGTCATTAGTCAGACCCCATGTGTTTCCATGGAAACGTGTTGTAGTTATATATTGCTTAAACATATTCATGAACACAGACAAACCTGGTTATTACAGCTTCCTCAACATCGATCTCCACAGAAGGTCTGAAGATGAAGCTCGTTCAGGTCTCATTAATCAAACGACACTCTACATCTGCGTTCTGACGGCACGTACACACACATTAATGTATATTTACAACATGTTTGTGTGCTCTCATGAACACAGCTGTTCTCTGTTAACAAAGATAAACTCATTTACCTCAAGAAACAACCAGACGAGGGGCGGCTGCGAAGTTTGATTCTGGATTAGGCTTGCATGGATTAAAGGGGACAGGTGGGCCTTGGCGGAGGTATGCGCTCGCTGGTTTGTTCGTTTGTTTGATTGTCAGCGGGATTGTGGAAAAACTAAAACTACAAATGTCCTGAAACTTCAGTCGTAGCATTTGATATTTGGACACACAGTGTATGCAGATGATAATAAAGTGTTTCTTGGTTGTTTTGGTGTGTTTAGTGCGTCACATCTTTCCAGTTTAGTACATTATAAAAGCAGCGTTAATATCCAGACATAAATCGTGCTGCTGGATCGTCTTCATCGCCTCTAACCGGATCAAATGATGTAAAAGTTTGTTTTGTTTGAAGCCGATCTGTCCGTCCCCATTAAATCAGGACGGTCCTTGAATTTTATGTCCAAGCATCCCGTCAAGAAGTGTTTGTCCTTATGATAACACTAATTTATGATGGATAAATATTAGAAAATTGTGTCCCAAGAGCAAATGTAGTAAACATGGACAGGTGTAGCTGCAAAGAAACGACAGCAATCAAAATAATTTTGAAAAAGAAGGATCTTATTTATCATTAATGATAAATAAAGCTGCATTAAATGCCACCATCTTCTGTTTCTATCATCAGTCTCACAGCTGTGACGTGTTTCTACTGATTATTATCAGTAATAATAATAATCAATAGGATCTATTTACAACAACGTTGATTTAAAAAGTTGGATCTGGGGCCTCAAAGCTTTGAGGCCCCAGATCCAACTTTTTAAATCAACGTTGTTAAACTTTGGCTAAAATAATCACATAAAAACTGAAATGTTAAAGTGACCTTTATCATCTTAAAACACTCATCTGACCTATAGTTTATAATCATTATCGGACATTAATGTGACCTTTATTATCATTATAGAATGTTAATGTGACATTTGGTATCATTATAGAAAAGTAAAGATGGCCGCTCTGATGTCGTTGTCGCTCGCCTCGTTAGCTGCTACATGACATCAGATTGGTCGATCCAACTGGACGCCTGATAACTGTGAGGTTCTGACGTTTATCCAATAAATAGCTAATCCGAACCTCCTTTCAGAAATCCGTCAGTGTTACAAACCTCATTGTCTCTTTGTTTGTCTTTGTGAAGTCAGATGTGCTGCACACAGAAACCTCTTCGCATTCACGGCGACGGTTAGTTGGCAAATAAACACCTTCGAGTCTTCGGTTGATGTCGGAAAAATGACAGAAGATGAAGGAATAATAAGCTAAATGGCTGCAAGATGGAGGTTTTATTGAACCAGGGGCGGCTCAGTGGGTCATCACACCCTGGTGTTTGTTTGTTTGTCTGTCTGTCTGCATTGTTTCAGACTTTAAGCCTCCCTGAAGGGAAAACGGCTCATTACAGGAGCAGAGATCCTCACAGAGACACATTATACTGACAAAACAACAGGAAGACAAACAGCTGCTTCCAGAGGATTTGAAGACGGGCGCCTTGAAAGAGAAGACGAATTTGAGTCGACAGTGAAGCTGGAAGAGTCCCAGACCCACCGAACGTCTCCTCAAACACCGACGGCTCCGTGTTGATTTTGTTTATAACCATAAAAGCTTAAAGTCTTAATACCTTCATTTGTTTCTGCAGCTTTAGATGTTTAAACGCTTCTCTACTATGTCTCAGAATGCTAAAATTATCCCACCTGTTTAGACGGATAAAAGTACGACCGCAGGCTGTTTTATTATCGGAAATCAGGACACACTCATGTTAAAGCACGTTAAGGATCGGTCAGAACATTTATTCGATAAACCAAGAGTTGATTGTTTGATGTCCTCGATTTTTCCTCTAAAAATAATTGTTGAATTACAGCAAAAAGAAAGAGCATCAATCAAAACGGGAAGTGGCAAACTGGAATAACCAGAAGAAGATAAAGAGCCCGCTGGTGATGAGAGTGATGGAAACGGAGGTAAAACACGAGTGAACGGATGATGGAGAGCGCTCCGTTGTTGATGAGTATTTCCTTTTACAACCGGGACTTTGAAACGACGCTTCACAACCGACATTCATTCTACAAAACCTGCCTTCATTAATACAACCAGCTGTTTTACTCTGACTTTTCACAGACCTGAGATCAAGGTTTCTAGATCAAACTGGGGTTATTACGATTGTTTTTTGCTTTGGACCTAAATTAACTGGAAGCTAACGGTGGCCATGTTGCTTAGACTGTCTTTGCAACTGCAGTGCCAACTTTGCATCAGTTAGTTGTTAAAGCTGCAGTAGGCTGAATGCAAACCCTCTGACCCTCCTCTGCTGCCTCGCTTCACTACGTTACGCCATCAGAACTCAGCAGACCAGCAGCAGACGGAGCCGGCTGCCCTGTGAAACCTCACCCCTGCTCTCCACAGGGTGACGGCCTCGCCAGGACCCCGTCCCTCTCGGATCTGCCCCCTCCAGCTCTCTGTGGCCCCGGGGCAGATCACCCCAGGCTGGAGAGGCAGATGTAACGCCATATAACAGTGAGACGACCACACACAACATGTCCTGCCATCATCATCGATACGAACATCGAACATAATGAGCCTGGAGCTCCGTGCTCTGTTTCAGCAGAGGAGAGACTGGAAAATGATCAAAAACTGCAGGATTTTCCACAAGTGAAACCATCTGAGGGGATGTGCACTCATATCTGCATTTGTAGAACAGCCAATACACTCTTAGAAATAAGAGTTCTAAGTAGAACCATATAAGGTTCTTCGGCTTGTCCTCATAGGAGAACCCTTTTTGGCTCCAGGTAGAACCTTTTATAAAGGTGGAGGGTTCTACCTAGAACCCAACATAAAGGGTTATACCTAAAACTGTGTGTGTAAGGTTCCACCCAGAACCCCCCATGAGAGGTTCTACAAAGAACCCATACAGAATCTTATACCCATGCTTTCAACAATCCCTGAAGAACTCTTTCTCCAAAAAAGGGTTCTCTGGATCAAAATGGTTCTTACTGGAACCGTTAGTGTTACCAAGAACCCTCTTAAAACCCTTTATCCATGAAAGGGTTTTTAAAGGGTTCTCTGGATCAAAATGGTTCTTACTGGAACCATTAGTGTTACCAAGGACCCTTTTAAAACCCTTTATTCAGGAAAGGGTTTTTAAAGGGTTCTCTGGATCAAAATGGTTCTTACTGGAACTGTTAGTGTTACCAAGAACCCTTTTAAAACCCTTTATTCAGGAAAGGGTTTTTAAAGGGTTCTCTGGATCAAAATGGTTCTTACTGGAACCGTTAGTGTTACCAAGAACCCTTTTAAAACCCTTTATTCAGGAAAGGGCTTTTAAAGGGTTCTCTGGATCAAAATGGTTCTTACTGGAACCATTAGTGTTACCAAGAACCCTTTTAAAACCCTTTATTCAGGAAAGGGTTTTTAAAGGGTTCTCTGGATCAAAATGGTTCTTACTGGAACCGTTAGTGTTACCAAGAACCCTTGAAAAAACGTTTCTTCGGGAAAGGGTTTTTCAGAAGCAAATGGTTCCAGGTAGAACCTCAGCCCTTGTAGAAGAACCCTTTTGGTACCCTTATTTCTAAGAGTGTAGGAACACCTCTCTCACCTCTCTGTGACTGGACAAAGTCTCCTGTCACAAGCTAGATTTTCTGAAGTCTGAAACCGGATCCAAGAAGAGGTCACATGTCAGTTTTTGTTTTTTTTACTCAGACCACTTGAATCCCAATAACACTGAGAGGTTTTTGTCACAGTCTGCATCTCCAGTACTTTTCCACTCGCCTCACCTCTGCTCCGACTCACCAGCCAGCCATGCCTACCTCGTTGCCTGACTCATCTCATCTGGACACTCAGCGGCAGCTCATCTGCAATCAGCTGTTAAAGACTCCTCTGGCTCGCTCATTCAGTGCCAGATTGTTCTTTGCCTTCATAACAGACTTTGCAGCGGTTCTCCTCGGACGGATTTCCCGTCTTCGACCCAACTTTGTCCTGACTTCAAGATCTTCTCCTTCTGTTCCCGACCACGATTTTCGCCTGTGTCCTGCTAGTTTCCTGTTTGCCTGTTTCCACCTCGGCTAAGCTACAGGAGGCTCCAGCTAAATCTCCGGTGGGTTTCTTCTCCCTGAAGACTCTGAAGACTGGGTCCAAACCAAACCCGTTACAGTTTTGAGGGAAGTTTTAACTAATGACACTAAAAAAATACTACATACCCCAGCTTTAAGGTACAAGCCTACATGGTAAAGAGCAACTACTGAGTAAGAACCTAAAAACCATCCTGATCTACAGAACAAGACCCTGAACAACATAAACACCTACCAACCTAGAAGAACAACCTTAAGTGTCGCTCTCCTTGGCTGTAGCAACTAGCTGCTATTAGTTAGGTAGCTCAGTTAGCTGTAGCCTTGATAGCTGACTGGCTTGTAGAAACTGGGGAGTGTTTGTGTTTAATGATCGGCAGCCACGTGATCAACAAGGCTGCTTGGGAACGATAGAGGTCGTTTTATACAATACAGAGGTGATTTACAGCAAACCATGACTCCAGGAGCAACGGAGACGGCAGGCTGGTCATCATCAGTGGAATAGTCGAGGGAATATTTTCACATCTAACTCAATGAAGTGATAAATTAAACCAGACGTGATTGTTTGAACAGTGGAGGGATAATTTGAATGAAGTGTGTAATGAGGCAGTTAAAGACTTCTGTGATCCGTAAAAGAGAGAAACTATTAATCAGATGGTGTACAGTTGTATTTTTCTGTTTGCTAAGGAAAATGGCTGTAGGGTTATCTACTCCCTCGACAATTTGTGAATATATTTTGTACATTTATTGCACTAAAAGCTGAGAGACCTTGTGAAATGGAGCAAACTTGCCGCTGGCTCTCAGATTAACTAACAGAGTGGTATTACAAGACAGGACAGGCCAGGGCTAGCTGGTTAGCACGCCATCTACAGTAGACGCCACATAGAGGTCAACACTGTTGTTTCTTCACATTCTCTGAGCAATGTTGGTAATTGTTTTGTTTTTTTTATGTGTTAAACTAAAATTCTGGCCGTATCTTAGTCCTTGCACCGCGAAGGTCATGGGAACATTGTGCTCTTGGTTAAATGTTAATGAGGTAAACTTGCAAGATCACGATCCTTCTCTAACTTTAAAAAGTGCTGCCAGTGACTCATCTGAACATTGAACGACGATACAGCACTTAGAATAACAATAAAAGTTTAATGACGGTGCAGCCACGACGAGCAGATATTCTTTTGCAAGATCAGAGATTTTGCATGAAATCAGACGAAATATGTCATCAGTGAACATTTTACAAGTTTGGTATAAAGATTATTATTGTTGTAAAGACTTTTGGGTCATGGAATAACTTAAGAGACGAAATTAGACACTTTTATCTCCTGATGAATCTCAGGGCATCATTAGGAATGTGATTGAATAGATGTTGTGTGGATGTATATCTCATTTTATATGTTGCATTTTAATTTATTATGATGTGACTTCGATGCTGCTGCCTTGGCCAGGTCTGTCTTGTAAAAGAGATCTTGATTTCGACGGGACTTATAAAATAAAGGTAAAATAAAAATGATCTGATCTTCATTATGTTGAAAATTAACTTCATGTAAATTGAATTTGTAGGAGACAGTGTCGAAGTTTTCATGTCACCAAACTTTACAGTATGTGGTGAGGCGCAATTTAAAATGTGTATTACAAACGGACGTGATCGCTGTCAACACTGAAGCACCTCGCATCACTTCCTCTCGCTTCAAATCCCACCTCGACAAGATATCGACTCTTTTCAGAGAAACAAAACAAATCTTCTCGACGTGATGTTCTCCCCTGCCCTCTGAATGATGATGTACATTTTGAGGTTACAAACGCTGCACACTGACTTGTTCGAGCCAAGTTGCATCATTTATGCGTAGATTAATTTCCTGCTCTGGGAAATCTCCGGCACGCAGACTGGTGCTTTTCTTTCTTTCTGCTGTTCTGAGGAGGATGGAGGGATGAATGTTTCTGTCAGAGGAAACTGTTTGAGCAGCTCTGAAGAATATGGAGGGATGCTTTTTTTTTCTTCCTCCATCATATAAAGCCGTTTCTTTCAGAAGGTTTGGAGGAGGAGGATGGAGGGATGGGAGGATTAATGTTTCTGTCAGAGGAAGCTGCTCTGCAAACAGACAGCAGCGTCTCCACTGCCTTCAGGCTGAAACAAGGAATTTAATATGAGAGCGATGCTGTAACACAGACACAGAGACTCTGCAGCAACTGTTTGTATAGATGAAATTATGAATGTGCTGCTTCCTGGATGTTTTTCATATCCTGCTTTTAAAAAAGTGCTATTCAACCAGGACACTCTCCGTCTTCCTCTCAAATCTGTCCTCGCACAGTGTTTTGGCTGCCTGACGAGAGTGAGTCCTCATGAATAATCAGGTATGTACCAGCATGAACAGGGTCTCATGCATGTGTTAATGGAGGGAAAATCCATTTATTCAACATTCATCAAAAGTATTTCATCATGACTCCTGACTTATTCCGTTTGTTCGTGTCTTTTTCACAACTTCCTGCAGTGAAGCTGAAACCTGACCAAAGCATACACACAGTCATTCTGCTCGTTTGATCGTCCTGAACAGAATATCAGCTCTTGAAGGCTTACATCACTGTTGCTCTGCAACCAAACTGCCTCCTTTTTGACACTGCTACATTATGTTTTCAGGGACTTTTGTGTTTTATTGTTTGCTTGTTCTCAGTCCCAACGAGTCAAATACAGCAGCCTGGTCAGTGACATTACGCTACCCTTAAGTTTGACGCTGTAGTTACCGCTTTCGTGCCACAAATGCTAGTATAAGGAGCAAGAAAAGTCCAAGTCAGGTGGTGGTTGAGTCACGACTAGATTATGCTACATAAGTAAATTAAAATACCTAAATGACATCAGTTATATTACGATACTAAACATAGTTATTTCAACCCAAAGTATGGCCTTTTCCTAAACCTGACCAGGTAGATTTGGAGCCTGAACCTGACTAAGTAGTTCTGGAGCCCGAACCTGACCAAGTAGTTCTGGAGCCTGAACCTGACGGAGTAGTTCTGGAGCCTGTACCTGACCAAGTAGTTTTGTAGTCCAAATGTAACCAAGTAGTTCTGGAGCCTGAACCTGACCAAGTAGTTCTGGAGCCTGAACCTGACCAAGTAGTTCTGGAGCCTGAACCTGACCAAGTAGTTCTGGAGCCTGAACCTAACCAAGTAGTTCTGGAGCCTGAACCTGACCAAGTAGTTCTGGAGCCTGAACCTGACAGAGTAGTTCTGGAGCCTGAACCTGACCAAGTAGTTCTGGAGCCTGAACCTGACAGAGTAGTTCTGGAGCCTGAACCTGACCAAGTAGTTCTGGAGCCTGAACCTGACCAAGTAGTTTTGTAGTCTAAATGTAACCAAGTAGTTCTGGAGCCTGAACCTGACCAAGTAGTTCTGGAGCCTGAACCTGACCAAGTAGTTTTGTAGTCTAAATGTAACCAAGTAGTTCTGGAGCCTGAACCTGACAAAGTAGTTCTGGAGCCTGAACCTGACCAAGTAGTTTTGTAGTCTGAATCTAACCAAGTAGTTCTGGAGCCTGAACCTGACAGAGAGTTCTGGAGCCTGAACCTGACCAAACCACTGCCGTTTGACAACATGATAAGTAAAAGTCCCAAAGTCATTATATATGATTTGTTTGTCAGCAGCATGCAAAGTATGTTTACAATAAATGCACTCTGGTGTTAAATTCTATTTCCATAAAAAGAATCTATCTGAATTTATTGCCTGTAGATGCAACAAATACCTCATCAGCACACATTCAGATGAAGTCAGTTTGGACCGAGATGAGTCACATTGTGCACTCTCAGCACCAGGAGTCAATGCCATCCTGTCTGAATCAACAGTGTGCAGTAATCGAGGGCAGCAGGAGGCTACGCGCTCTCTTCAGAGTGGAAAAGGTAGGAGAATAAGCACCATATTGTAATGAATGAATAAATGAATATCCTAATGTGCATACTGCATGCGGTATGACTTTAAAATCACCTGGGAGTGTTTGGAAGAAGCTTAATGTCTCTAAGTGATACCTTACAGAGCAGTAAGAATATGAATTACCATGTAATTCACTAATCTCTCATATCTTGGAAACATCAGCTCTGATGTCGGCTGGTGGGAAATAGGAGCACATCCTGGAAAATCCATTCAGCCATTAACTGTTCGGGCTTATCATGTACAGGATCACTGGGGAACTGGAGCACCGGCTCACTGGACATGTTGTCGTTCTGACAGCGGGTAAAAATATACACACTGATCAGCCACAACAATAAAAGGACTCCCAGGTGAGGTGAATACATTGATCATCTTCCTTACAGCGCAAGGAGATGATCAATGCAAACCTCGAGTTCTGGCATTCACAGGGGGATGTTTGTTGACACACACCGCCCACACAAACACTTGCAAAACAAGGTTCAATCCCGTTTCCGATGTTTACCACTTCCTCTTGTGTCCTGTGCATTGCGAGGGCCTTCAAGTATCGGACTTACTTCCCAGAGAAGCTCGATCTGACTGCGATGGAGGCCAGGTCGATGCCTTGGAGCTCCTCAACACGTTCCTCGGGTCATTTCTGAGCATTTTGTGGTGTGCTAATTTGCAATGGCCTGCTAATGGGGGCCAATACCGTCAGGAAGTGCCGTTGCCATGAGAGGTTGCACTTGATCTGAAACCGTGAGTGGGTAGGTGGTGCATGTCAAGAAGTGACTACATGATTGCCAGGACCCAAGGTTTCCCAGGAGAACATGGCAATGTAACAAGATGTTTTTGTAAAGGGGTGATTGATAAGTTCATTGCCTGATGTCGAAGGAGTCAATTTCAGAAAACCTACCATATTTATTTCCCCTTACATTTACACACTTAGTCCAGCGGTCCAACAACAACATCATCACTGAAAAAATGGCAACCACTGAGCTCCATCTTCCTCTTGGGGAAGAGGTCGTCGTCTAAAAGGTGTCAACTCAGCTGAACGGGGCAGGTGGTGGAGTTCAAATCTGAATTCCTGGATGGCAGCCATCGTCACTGTGGACTTTTGGGCTGAAGGGTTAACTTGCCTTTTTCGTTTACAGGAAACAGAAAGACCCCAAAAGATATTAACCTCAAACGTTCTTGGAATTTCGTTGATGGAGCGACCCATCTTGGGCCATGAACTCCTCAATTACCCCTCGTACTTCACCTGTTAATGGTTTTAGTGCTGCATATATTCCGTACATAACAGGAGGACAACGATTTAAACTGTTGAACCTAATGGTCTCAGTCCAGTCAAGTCAAGTGAACGCCATTTTCAGCAAACTGGAACCAGCCGGTTTCCATTTTCCTCATTAGAACACGTTCCATTGCACTCACAGTATCTATTAACATGGATGAAGCTCGCCAGGGAATCGAGGTTTGTAATAACATCCTGTCGGCGGCATTTCTCTTTGAATTCGATTAGTTTAATTCCTGAACAACTAAAAAGTATCCAGTTGTTTTGAGTCTGAGCTGAAACTATGTTTAATCACAGTGAATCAAATCATATCGCTTCAAATTGTGTTATCAGTGGGATTTTTGTATCTGACGGCGAAGCAGGAATCCAGACACATATTAAATCCTCTGAGGGAGATACACACCTCTAATAACCTGCAGAAATAAATAAGTTTATTACATTTCTGTTTCTTTCTCCGATGGTAACACCTATAGAGTCAATACCACCTGAAGCAGAAGAGAGAACGACGACAGCGTCCGACCCTTCGTGATCTCTTATTTTCCTCTGATGGATGTGAAATAATCGGAGAGCTTCTTTTTTGTTTTCGGTGACTAAAAATGGAAAGGCCAAAAATAAAGATTAATGTATTCATTACAACGACTAAGACTCACATGCCTGACTGCCTCCACACACACACACACACAGTGGTGGGGAGTGGTGATGGTTATAAATGACCCAGATATGATTTGTCATTAAAACAGCATTTCACCAAAATTATCTTTCAGAAACAAGGAGACACGGGCGGTGTGTGTGTGTGTGTGTGTGTGTGTGTGTGTGTGTGTGTGTGTCGGAGTGCCGTCCTTGAGTTTCTGCCAGACGAGATGGATGAGCTGTAATTACACTGATAGAGAGATGATCGGAGGAGGGGAGGAAGAAGTGGAAGAAGAAGAGGGGAAAGACGAGGAGGAGAAACAAGGTCGTGTATGTGTTTGTCCTTGTATCGTTGCGTGGACGTGTGCACGTTTCTGTTTTAAATGTTATGGTTGCTAAAAGATGATGAGGTACCAGGTGGATCCAGCAGCCCAAGGTTCTGCATTCAAATTCAGAATCAGAACAGAAACGACAAACACCGTATAGTACAGCAGCTTCACTCCTCAGTCTTTTGGACCACAGTCGTCCAAACCTGCCACAAGTAGTTATAACCGGTGCTGAGTCTTTGTTTGAATTATTAAAGCGAGAGGTTTTAAAACTCTCAGGCAGCACGAGATAACCTCTTCTTACTCCTGGAAATTTATGATTATTTTATTTATCATTTGGAGTACAGGGACCTCTGAAAGGTTAGAAGATATATTCTTTTGTCAGAAGCTCCTCAATTGCTTCTGGCATTAATTTAAAGCAGTTTAAACGCACTGAATTGTTGATGTATTGTTGTTGCCTGAATTTTTCGATGTATAAATCAGCCTGCAGATGAGCTGTAACTGCACATTATACAGTCTTACATGGTCCAAGTTCAAATCTAATAACAACATCACAGTTATAAAATGTTTTTATATGGAAATATTCAGGCAACCGGCAAAAAAGAAATCAATTGTGTGACCTCAAAATACTCCTGCCTGAGGGTAACAGGAGTGTAAACTCATTTTAGCTCTCCATTTAATTATTTACACTAACATTGTGCATATAAAATACTCAAAAACAAGTGCTAAGAGTTGATGCGATCACTCATTGGCCGTTGTAGGCTCTAGGGCGGACATATGAGCTCCTGTCTGGTGAAATGAGCTTTCAATCAAACTGCAGCCATCTTTGGAACACCCGTATGGATGAACAACAATAGCATTTTGGAGTGTAATGAAACTCATTATAGGTCTTTATTTTCTTAATTACACAAGCTTTGTGCATATAAAATAGTCGAAGACAAGTGCTGAAGTGGATAAACAGCCCAAACCTGCATAATTTCCAAGTTTAGGGCTTTAAAAACTGATATAGACTATATATTACTGGATTTAAAATATATCATTAAGTGGGTCTCTTCTCAACTCAACCCCCCGTTGGCTGTTGTTGTCTAGGACGAGCATATAAGCTATACTTTGACAGATAAAAGCATGAAAAGCCTCTATGATCGCAGTGTTTTGCCACTTCTTCACCATTTAAACATGGATGTTGGAATAAATACATTACTGAAGTGGTTCTAGATGACATTAAGGAAGCATTAGCCCCTTTTAGATAGAAAAGGTGGCACATCTGCAGCAAGGTAAAGGCTGCAAAGTGCCACCTCGTCTATCTAAAAGGGAGGTGTAATATTCCTCCTTTTCCAAAAAGCCTCCACTTTTCCTCCTCTGGTAGGCGTCAACATGTGACGTGACGTGAAGCAGGAAGTTGGGCGTGAAGAGAAGCAGGTCGAATTTGTCTTCAAAATAAGAGCTTTACATTGCACCCCATCGGAGTTTAGAACTGGGTTCTTAGCGGGGGGCTTTTAATTTGAAAGTAGCGACCGCTATTAGCTCGCCGCTACAACAACAAGCGGACAACCAAGACAGCTACAGAGAGCGAGGAGACGCTAGCATCTCCCGGATCTCAGCAGCTTTCCAGCTGCTCATCCTCGTGGATGAAGTGACGAACTGACTGCTGTGATCAGCTGTTTCCTTGTTTTAAAACTCCCGGCTGTGGGTGCGCAGCAGTGCACGTCATCCACACCTCCGCCCATCTCAGCATTTGCCACCACATTGCCGCCTCGGATTTACACAGCAATGGAGGCACAAATAAGTGTAACGTTACCCTCCGAGGGGCAAAACTGGTGGAACAAAACAGACCACCAATTTGCCGCCTTCCGTCTAAATCCGCAGACTTAGCCACCAAAAGGACGGCAGATTGGTGGCTTACTGCCCAGAATAAAAACGGCTGTTGTTGGAGTTTGATGCACCACCTTTTGTCCAAAATACATAATTTCTCACCAAATTCACACATGCTCTGAGGTTACACTGTACTTTGGATGCGTTGGATAACATCCTCAGTGTTATTTTCTCAGATTTAAAGAGGCTCCTCCGGCGTAACAAACATATGGAAAAGTCTTTAATGGCTGTGATACTCGACTTATACTGTATCTTCACCCATTAACCTCCTGCTTATCTTGGAAATCACAACTCTAATATTATCTTAGCATAAAGACTGCTGCTCATTTATAAATGTTTCAACCCCACAGCTAAGAATATAATGATACGAAACATACTTCAGAGGTGATCAGAGCTTAAACGTGTCATTATGTCGAGATAACGAGCTTCTGTATTTCCTGTTCTATCCACACAGGTTTCATTATTATCTCTAAGCCTCGAGACAAACGAGAGTCCCAGAAGATGAGAGAGCAGAAATGACAGAAATTAAGAAGGCAGACACGGATTCAACAACATTCAGTATTTGGTACATAACGAGTTCTGAGGATTATTAAGAGTACTGGAAAAACTGAACTCTTATCTCAAGAGAAGCAGATAATTAAGTCCTAATCATGATATTAAACATACTTTGTGATGCTTTTGTTCGCTCGTACCTGTTGTTTATCTTCAATTTTTATCAGATGTTTGAATCACGTTTTCTTTCTTGTAATATGAGGATTTATTTTTTTCACCTCCATCACCTGCTGCTGTCATGCCGAGTGAGTAAAAATGAGCTGTCTTCATGCCTTTTAGTTTTTAGCCTTGACAGCAGAGCTCTTTTCAATAAATCTACATTAAAGCTGAAAACTCACCGTCACGCCGCCGTCGGTCTGCGTCTCCTTGTAGGTGAAGTTACAGACGGCCCAGGCCAGGTAGTACGTGGACATGCGAGGCGTCCGGGCGAAGTGGTTGGTCACCCAGCCGTCCTCGTCCGACAGCGAGCTGCTCTCCACGGGCATGTTGGACAGCGAGGTGTACTGCGGGTCGTGGCGGAGCGTGAGGGTGAACGTGGCCTTGTAGACGGGCTCGTCGAAGCACGGGAAGGCCTTCCGGGCGTGGATCGGACTGAACTGAGTCACCGCCAGGTAACTGGAAGGAAACAAACAAACTGTGTTACTGTGGAAGAAGATAAATGACTCTCATGACAACACAAACACCATCCATCATGAAAATTCATTCATTTTTACAACAACAAAATCTTGTAAAAGTCTCGACCATGACTGCAACAAAAATTTGTCAAATATTAAAGTTACTCGCCTACTTTTAAATACTACCACTACTTTGATAATCAGTTTGAAGAGACAGAAAATGACTCCAAAAGGATGCAAAACAAACAACGAACTACAATTAATGGAAAATAATGATAAGGATACACAAAACAACCACAAACAGACCCAACATGACAAAAATTATGTATAAATTTGACAAAAAATACACAAAAGAACCACAAAGACATTAAAAGGTGCAAAATGACCGAAATGAAGCATAAAGCAACCATAAAGAGACAAAAAAGACGACAAATGCATGTAAAAAAAACACAAAAAGACCCAAAATGACAAAAATGATGTATAAATTTGACAACAAATACACAAAAGAACGACAAAGAGACATTAAAAGGTGCAAAATGAACGAAATGAAGCATAAAGCAACCATAAAGAGCCAAAAAAGATGACAAATACATGTGAAAAACACACAAAAAGACCCAAAATGACAAAAAATATGTATAAATTTGACAAAAAAGACACAAAAGAACCACAAAGAGACATTAAAAGGTGCAAAATGACCGAAATGAAGCATAAAGCAACCGTAAAGAGACAAAAAAGACAACAAATACATGTGAAAAAAACACAAAAAGACCCAAAATGACAAAAAATATGTATAAATTTGACAAAAAATACACAAAAGAACCACAAAGAGACATTAAAAGGTGCAAAATGACCAAAATGAAGCATAAAGCAACCATAAAGAGACAAAAAAGACGACAAATACATGTGAAAAAAAACCACAAGGACCCACAATGACCAAAAATTTATTCAAAATGAAGATGAAGATGGAAAAAGACCAAAATCTGTGTTTTTTTTTGTCGTTTTGAAAATGGACATATGAACCTATGCAGTCGTTTAGGTATGACAACCTGTCCCTTGTTTCTAGGCTTTATGCTAAGCTAAGTTAGCCAGCTGCTGGCTGCATATTCAACATAACAAACATGAGCATGGTAATCTGTCATGGTTCAGTTGTTTCATGTTTTATTTTGGTAGATTTATCCTTGTGTGTCAGTATTAACTTTCCACTTCCTGTCTTTGTGTTTTTCCCGACGTTTTGATTATTTATTAGTTCCACCTGTCGTCCCTCCTCGTTTGTTGACAGTCTCTGTCTTTCCCTCTCTGTTTGTCAGTTTTGTTCCTGCTGTTTCAGGAGTTTCATCCTCATTTTTACTTTATTTACTTTTTATATTTCTCTTTATTCTTTTCGATTTCCCCTCCAGCCTGTTTTGTCAGGGTTTGTTTTTGTTGCCTGGATTTAGATCATCGGACGACAGCTCACGTTATTAAAAAAATCACATTTCGACTGTTGTGTCTGCATCTGTGTCCACGAGTTATAACACATCGATCTTCTCATCTGACTGTGGGCAAGAAAGTGAATAAGCTGCGTCCCGAACTGTCAAACTAATCCTGTCAGACGCAAAGTAAACAAATAGAAGTGTCGGTTTCAGCTGAGCTGGTGAATTAAGTGACTCGAACGAGCCCGAGGCGACTGATTTGCATTTTGCGTGGCCTACAGAAACTGAAAACAAGAAGTCCACAGAAGTGAGTCAGTAACGTCATTTACACAACAGTATCTATCTAAAGTTCGCCAACATTAGTCATCACAACAAACCCGGGATGTAACAGACCGAGCGAGGCTGCAGCCGCAAACCTCCCGAGTGGATTGAAATGAGCAGCGGTGCCTCGGCTTTACTGCTTATGGATTCACTTTACATTTGCAAGAGGAAGATTGTGTTATTTTCTTTCTAAAGTTACGGTTTCACTATAAATCAGACGTCCTCACGGAGCTCGTTTTGTCTCATTGTGAACTTTTCTCTCCTCTCGTCTCTCTGCACCGTCTTCACATTTCACTTTAACCTCTTTTTTCATCCTGGTGTCGGATGTGTGTGATGTCTGATATCAGAGTGGATCAAACAAACTGTCATCATCATCATCATCATCATCATCGCAGGAGGAAATGTGTTTGTGATGTGCAGGACGAAGCATCAGACTGCAGGTAGGGTTGTTCTCTCCCTGTGTTTGGACGAGTTCATGTCGACCGAGTTTTAGATTCAACAATTATTCCAAGTTAAACCACATAAAGTGTTTAAAGACAAACTGTGGAATTATTTCTCCCATCTAGTGGTTAAATGTTGTTCTGCATCCAAACGAATACTGCTCTCTAGCGCCTCGCGTTTTCAAAACGTGCGTTGCAGCCTGTTGGAACTACGGCAGGCGGGATGTGTCAAGATTCAAGAAGCTGTGACAACAACATGTCTTCAAACAGCACTTCATCAAGTTTAGTTTCGGGTGATGAGGTACGTTATTTCAAACAGACTTCAAACTGCAGCTGACGAGCGCGTCTGGCTAAGCTCCTTCTCCGTTCCACAGTCACGCTGGCTCTGAGTGAAAACGCCTTTAGCCTTATCTGTACCACGTAGAGCTTTTTGTCCCTCTCACCAGTTCATCGGTTTTTATAGAGCGGAAGGACATGGAAGCCTCCGTATGAAAAACTTCCCATAAGGAATGAATGGGACGGGGTCAAAAAAGTCGCAAAATCATCAACGTTTTTCAAACATCTCCTGCTCTGGCAGACTTTGACCTAGAGACACCATTCAAACTTTAAAATGTAGGCACAAGTCTTATCTATTTGAGTTGTATTTGAACTTTCTTTCTACGATGTTTAGTTTTTGAACGGTGACCCTTAATCGATCGTGAGTGATTTCGAAAAAATTCAGGATTTTCAATGTGTGTGTATTGCGGAATGTTCGCGCAGCACCAACTGGCAGAGTGGGGGAGCCTGAAAAAAACTCTCCGAAAATGTTTCTTTAGATGACGATCCTAGCCACAGATTTCACACTACAATAGTGATATTTTCCAAGAACGTAGCCACACTTGTCTTCTGTCTGGCAACGTGTCCACTTTATCGGGAGGATGTACGGTTTTTGAATTATCTGCGTCTGACCGACACAAACTCCAGCAACTGCCCCATAAGCCCCAATGTTAAACAGGAAGAGGATTTTCTGTTGGAACTACGGCAGGCGGGATGTGTCAAGATTCAAGAAGCTGTGACAACAACATGTCTTCAAACAGCACTTCATCAAGTTTAGTTTCGGGTGATGAGGTACGTTATTTCAAACAGACTTCAAACTGCAGCTGACGAGCGCGTCTGGCTAAGCTCCTTCTCCGTTCCACAGTCACGCTGGCTCTGAGTGAAAACGCCTTTAGCCTTATCTGTACCACGTAGAGCTTTTTGTCCCTCTCACCAGTTCATCGTTTTTTATAGAGCGGAAGGACATGGAAGCCTCCGTAGAGCTCGCCCGTCCTATGGAAATACAGAGAAGTGATTCTTCCCTCAGGAGGAGAAGTGAGATTGTTGGCAGAGATCATTTTACACCAATGAGGACTTATTTATGAATGAAGACGCTGATTTGAGGTAATAAATTACTTAAAACACGACACAGTGGACCTTTAAAGTTCACACAGACGAGGATGAAACAATCTAAACTTTTGCTCATTGGTCAGGATGAAGACACTTTTCTGTTACAAACCACCATGACGTGTCTCTCTCATGGCTGATCCTAGATTGGTCAACTTTCGGGACAACTAACTACTTTGTTCAGGTTCAGGGCGACAAACAGGTGACGGCAGTTTGAATCTGCATTGCAGCATCTGTAAGCATGACAGTGACGGGTATTTTTAAGGTGATCTCGGGACAAAACCGGTGTTTTTAAGGAGATTGTTCCTCTATACGCTGTATTCAAGGACACAACTGTCAGGGTCCAACTAGATAACGTTTTATTCTCTTCTTCTCCTCTCATATATCCAACCATCATTTATTCACTGCGCCACTGGCCAACTGGCCAATACAATTTCCAGCTGTGTTTGTGGAGACCAAAACCAGGTGTTTTTCCAGTTTTTCCACAATATTTTTAACATGAAGTCGGACCATCTCTAGCAGTCAGAGTCCACAAACACTGGTTGTTTCTGAGGGCGACCTTGGGACAGTTTAACCATTTTTGTGTGCAGACCAAAACAGGATATTGTCAAAATTTGCCAGGAAGAACCCAAACAAAAGGTTGAAAATCACAAGCAAGCTTTATCGAAATGAAGCTGAAATTGTCAAAAATGGAACGAAACGGCTGCTAAAGTTCAGTCCGAAGAACTAAAGAGAAACACAAAAACTGAAGACAAACCAGAAAACCACAGGGAATAAATCAGGAACACCACAAAGCAACAAATGAGGATTTAATCTACAACAGAAAACAGCAAATGACCAAAATAACAACAGATGTTTTTCATGGGAAGTCGAGCCGTCTCAGCTGTTTTTATATTTATGAAATAGAAAACTGAACCTGAAAGAAACGTAAAGTTGGGACTTAAAGAAATGTACCCAGCTCACATTTGTTCTGGGTCGGACGGCGTCGTATCTTGTGGGAGTTGTGTTTAAGGCGACTAAAAGATTATATTTTTAACGTGAAGTTGGACCGTCTCTAGCAGTCAGTGTCCACAAACACTGGGTGTTTCTGAGGGCGACCTCGGGACAGTTTAACCATGTTTGTGGAGACCAAAACAAGATATTGTCAAAATTTGCCAGGAAGAACCCGAACAAAAGGTTGAAAATCACAAGCAAGTTTTATCAAAATGAAGCTGAAATTGTCAAAAATGGAACAAAACATCTGCCAAAGTTCAGTCCAAAGAACTAAAGAGAAACACAAAAGCTGAAGACAAACCAGAAAGCCACGGGGAATAAATCAGGAACACCACATGGAAACGAAACACGTGAGGATTTAATCTACAACATAAAACAGCAAATGACCAAAACAACAACAGATGTTTTTCATGGGAAGTCGTCTCAGCTGTTTTTATGGCGACGAAATAGAAAACTGAACCTTAAGAAACATAAAGTTGGGACTTAACGAAACGTTCAGCTTGAATTTAAATGGGCTTTTGCAGAAATGTACCCGGCTCACATTTATTCTGGGTCGGACGCTGTTGTATCTTGTGGGAGCATTTTTACGTAGCTCCACTAATATTTCTAAAATTGCCTGAAAATAACAAGCGGCTTCATTTCTCCCATGATTCAGTGCTGTTTAACACAACCACAGATGTCTCACATTATATATCATCACATTGACGGACCTCAATTTTCTCCACATTAGCTGCTAAAACGAGTCCAGTTAAGCAGAATCACCGTTTCATTAAATGACCCGTGAAACGACCCATAATTCATTTCATCACATTCACGTTTGGATCTAAATCGGCGGCTCAGATTTCAAAGTCGGAGCTTCTGCACGTCTGACGCTGTGCAGGATACGTGACGCCGTCGTAACAAAGTTTGAGTCTTTGAGCCTTTCAGAGAAATCAAAGGAGACGTTTAAGGTGGAATCAGAGTTCAGGGGGTTAAAGAATAATCCTGTGAAGTCGGCGTCGACAGGTCGGCAAAAGTTTCCACCCAGACGCTTTCACTTCTTCACTTTTTCTTGTTCGGCTTCTTCAGAGAGAGATAATCCAAAATAAACACGAGGACGCTTTCTGTTTCCTTCTGATTCCTTTAAGCTGAGTCGAATGTTTTTCATATCGGAGCTTTGTTACGTCCGTCTGTCAGTCACCTGACACACACAGGAAGGAACTAAAACTCCAGGAAATAATCCCTCCGAAAACTTTATCGCACGTCGGCGTTTCACCGCGAGTATTTTGTGGAGGACGAGATGAAAGGAAGAGAAGGGGAGGAGGAGGAGGAGGAGGAAGTACAGGTGGAGGAGACGAGGAGGATGAGGAGGAAAATATCAGACGCCGCCACGAAGCACTAAATATTCACAACAGAGGAGGAGAACTGGAGGACGGAGATAAAGAGGAGACGAGGGAGGAAAATAAGAAGAGAGGCAGAGAAGAAGAAAGACGGTGATGAAAGGAAAAGAGTGAAAGAAGATGATGATGAAGGAGGAGGGAAAACAGGAGGAAGAGGAGGAAGATGGTGGTAAAGGAAAAAGAGGGAGAGAAGGAAGAGCAGAGAGGAGAAGAACATAAGAGGTGGGATGAAGGAAGTTGAGGAGGTGGAATGACAAAGGAAGAGGAAGTGGATACAGAAGAGGAGGAGAAAGGAGTGATAGGAATATGATAAGGAGGAGTAGATAAGAAAGAAGGAGGAAGAAGAGGAGGCTGACAATGAGATGAAATGTAAAAGGGAGGAAAATGAAGTGAGGAAGAGGATGAGATGTTGAAGAGGAAAGAGAGAGGAGAATAAGGGGAAAGAGGAGAAGAGGAAGAGGAGAAAGAGTGAAGAAAAGAGGAAGAGGAGGAAAATGAAGACTGGAAGAAGGAGGAAGTGGAGGAAGATGGTGGACAGGAAACAGGGAAAGAAGGAATAGTGGAGAGGAGAAGAATATAAGAAGAGGTGGGACAGAGGCAGAGGAAGAAGGAAGTTGAGGAAGTGTAAGACTAAACGAAAGAGGAAGTGGATAAGAAAGAGGAGGAGATAAGCGAGATGAAGGGATATGATGAGGAGTAGTGAGAGGAAGGAAGGAGGAAGAGAAAGAGGCTGACACTGAGATGAAGAGGCAAAGGGAGGAAACAGAAGTGAGGAAGAAGATGAGATGTTGAGGTACGAAAGTGAGAGGAGAAATGGAGAGAAGGAGGATGAGAGGAAGCAGGAGAAGAGAGTAAGAAGATAGTAGAGGATGGAAGAGGAGGAGGAACGGAGAGTGAAAGAGAGGAGGAGCAGTGGAAGAAGATGGCAGTGAAGGAAAAAGAGGAAAGAAGGCTCCACAGAAGAGGAGAAGAACAGGAAACAAAAGGTGGGACAAAAGGAAGAAGAACAAAGGAAGGTGAGGAAGTGAGAAGCCAAAGGAAAGAGGAAGTGGATCAGAACGAGGAGGAGAAGGGAGTGAATGGATATGATGAGGAGGAGTGAGAGGAAGGAAGGGGGAAGAGGTGTAGGCAGGACAATGAGATGAGATGTGAAAGGGAGGAAGCAGTGGAGGAAGAGGATGAGATGTTGAAGAGGAAAGAGATGAGAAGGACAAGGAGGAACAAAATGAGGAATAGTTGAAAGAGTGAAGAGGAGGAGAGATGGAGAGAATGACTGGAAAGAAGGATGTAGATGAAGAAAACATACAGGAAAGAGGAAAAGGAAGAGGAGGAGGAGGAGGAAGAAGAAGAGACAGCAGAGGAGGAAGAGGAGGAGGAATTGAGAAAAGAGAGGAGGAGCAGGAGAGAAGAGGGGATGAGGTGATGAGAAGGAAAAGGAGAGGAGGAAGAGGAAGATCAAGAAGAGAAGTTGAACAGGAAAGAAAAGGGGGAGGAGGAAGAACAAAGAAAGGTGAGGAAGTGAGAAGCCAAAGGAGGAGAAAATAGATCAGAAAGAGGAGGAGAAGGGATGTGATGAGGAGGAGTGAGAAGGAGGAAAGAAGAAAGAGGAAGAGGTTGAGAGTCGAGGTAGTGACATGAAAAAGAGGAAGAAGAGGGAGGAGGTGTAGCAGGAAAGGAGGAGGAAGATGAGATGGAGAGGAAAGAGTGGAGGACAAGAGGAACAAAAAAAGGAATAGTTGAAAATATAGGAGGAGGATGAGAAGAGAGGAAGACGAAGATGAGGAATGACTGGAAGAAGATTAGATGAAGGGAACATACAGGGAAGCAGGAAAAGGTGTGAAAACAAAGAAGGAAGTCAGAGAAGAAAAGAAAGTGAAACAAGGTGTGGAGAGGGAGATGATAGAGGAGAGGAGGAGGAGGAGGAGGAGGGAGGAGGAGGAGGAAGTAATAAACAGGGACGAGCGAGGCAGACGGAGAGAGAGAGAGAATAATGGAGAAAGCCTGAGAGGGACGAGATAAAGAGAGAATCTATTAGAGAGGATGAGACTGTAACACACACACACACACACACACACACACACACACACACGAACACACACACACACACACACACGAACACACACACACGACGTGACATCCTGCAGGTTGCCAACAGTCGCCACTGCCAAGGTAACGCTTGTTGTCAAAGTAATCCTGATTGACAACCAAGCCTACAGCGTTGCCCCGGACAACCACGACACTTAAACACACACACACACACACACACACACACACACACACACACACACACACACACACACATACACACACACACACGCTCATGCATGAATTCATCCTGCGCCCGTCGCTTCGTCTCCTGAGCACCAAGAAGACAAATGGAAATGACATCATTTCCTGCTGTAATGTTTGCCATTATGGGCGCATGTTGACACCACAGAAGAAGAGTGCAGGTGTTTGACTGACAAGCACACACACACACACACACACACACACACACACACACACACACACAGATAGAAACACACACCTCATTCAGATTCAGAGATGTGACTGAAGGGGAAACTGTTGAGTCAGGTACTTTTCTGTGTGTGTTTGTGCATGTGTGTGTGTGTTTGTGTGCATGTGTGAGAAGTGTGTGTGTTAATTTCAATATCATTCTCACACACACACACACACACACACACACACACACGGTGGACACACTGATCTCTTTAAGCAACGTCTCAAATTGCAATTCCCCGCTTTCACATTGAAAACACTGCAGTGTGTGTGTGTGTGTGTGTGTGTGTGTGTGTGTGTGTGTGTGTGTGTGTGTGTGTGTGTGTGCTGCAGCTATAGTTTTACACAGGAAGTCAGTGAAGAGGCTGATTCATCATGTTCGGTGTAAAATATGCGACTGATGGAGAAGATGGAGGAGAAGATGGAGGAGATGGAGGAGGATTGATCAGATTTCAATTCTGATCATTTACTGAAGGAAGCAAGGGAGGAGGATGTGAGGATGTAGGAGAGGAGAGGTGAGGATGTAGGAGAGGAGAGGTGAGGATGTAGCAGAGGAGGAGGAGAGGATGTATGAGAGGAGGAGGTGAGGATGTAGGAGAGGAGGAGGTGAGGATGTAGGAGAGGAGGAGGAGGTGAGGATGTAGAGCAGGTGAAGCAGGTGAGGATAAGGAGGAGGAGGATGTGAGGATGTAGGAGAGGAGGAGGAGGTGAGGATGTAGGAGAGGAGGAGGTGAGGATGTAGGAGAGGAGGAGGTGAGGATGTAGCAAGAGGAGGAGGTGAGGATGTAGGAGAGGAGGAGGTGAGGATGTAGGAGAGGAGGAGGTGAGGATGTAACAGAGGAGGAGGTGAGGATGTAGGAGAGGAGGAGGTGAGGATGTAGCAAGAGGAGGAGGTGAGGATGTAGGAGAGGAGGAGGTGAGGATGTAGGAGAGGAGGAGGTGAGGATGTACAAGAGGAGGAGGTGAGGATGTAGCAGAGGAGGAGATGAGGATGTAGGAGAGGAGGAGGTGAGGATGTACAAGAGGAGGAGGTGAGGATGTACAAGAGGAGGAGGTGAGGATGTAGCAGAGGAGGAAATGAGGATGTAGGAGAGGAGGAGGTGAGGATGTACAAGAGGAGGAGGTGAGGATGTAGGAGGTGAGGATGTAGCAGACGAGGAGATGAGGAGGAGGAGGAGATGAGGAGGAGGAGGTGAGGATGTAAAGCAGGTGAAGCGAGGAGATAAGGAGGAGGAGGAGGTGAGGATGTAGGAGAGGAGGAGGTGAGGATGCAGCAGAGGAGGAGGAGGTGAGGATGTAGGAGAGGAGGAGGTGAGGATGTAGCAGAGGAGGAGGATGTGAGGATGTAGAGCAGGAGGTGAAGCAGGTAGATAAGGAGGAGGAGGTGAGGATGTAGAGCAGGTGAAGCGAGGAGATAAGGAGGAGGAGGATGTGAGGATGTAGGAGAGGAGGTGAGGATGAAGCAAAGGAGGAGGATGTGAGGATGTAGGAGAGGAGGAGGTGAGGATGTAGGAGAGGAGGAGGTGAGGATGTAGGAGAGGAGGAGGTGAGGATGTAGGAGAGGAGGAGGTGAGGATGTAGCAGAGGAGGAGGTGAGGATGTAGAGCAGGTGAAGCAGGTAGATAAGGAGGAGGAGGTGAGGATGTAGGAGAGGAGGAGGCGAGGATGTAGCAGAGGAGGAAGTGAGGATGTAGGAGAGGAGGAGGTGAGGATGTAGCAAGAGGAGGAGGTGAGGATGTAGGAGAGGAGGAGGTGAGGATGTAGGAGAGGAGGAGGAGGTGAGGATGTAGGAGAGGAGGAGGTGAGGATGTAGGAGAGGAGGAGGTGAGGATGTAGGAGCAGGAGGAAGTGAGGATAGATAAGGAGGAGGAGGTGAGGATGTAGGAGCAGGAGGAGGTGAGGATGATAAGGAGGAGGAGGATGTGAGGATGTAGGAGAGGAGGAGGTGAGGATGAAGCAAAGGAGGAGGAGGTGAGGATGTAGGAGAGGAGGAGGTGAGGATGTAGGAGAGGAGGAGGTGAGGATGTAGGAGAGGAGGAGGTGAGGATGTAGGAGAGGAGGAGGAGGTGAGGATGTAGGAGAGGAGGAGGTGAGGATGTAGCAAGGAGGAGGAGGTGAGGATGTAGAGCAGAGTGAAGCAGGTGAGGATGAAGAGAGGAGGAGGTGAGGATGTAGCAGAGGAGGAGGTGAGGATGTAGGAGAGGAGGAGGTGAGGATGTAGGAGAGGAGGAGATGAGGATGTAGGAGAGGAGGAGGTGAGGATGTACAAGAGGAGGAGGTGAGGATGTACAAGAGGAGGAGGTGAGGATGTAGCAGAGGAGGAAATGAGGATGTAGGAGAGGAGGAGGTGAGGATGTACAAGAGGAGGAGGTGAGGATGTAGGAGGTGAGGATGTAGCAGAGGAGGAGGTGAGGATGTAGCAGACGAGGAGATGAGGAGGAGGAGGAGATGAGGAGGAGGAGGTGAGGATGTAAAGCAGGTGAAGCGAGGAGATAAGGAGGAGGAGGATGTGAGGATGTAGGACAGGAGGTGAGGATGAAGCAAAGGAGGAGGAGGTGAGGATGTAGGAGAGGAGGAGGTGAGGATGTAAGAGAGGAGAAGGTGAGGATGTAGGAGAGGAGGAGGTGAGGATGTAGGAGAGGAGGAGGTGAGGATGTAGCAGAGGAGGAGGTGAGGATGTAGAGCAGGTGAAGCGAGGAGATAAGGAGGAGGAGGAGGCAGTAAACGAGTCGACACTCTGCTGGTCAGAGAAAACAGTTTGTTCACACTCAGCCGATGTGAAATTAAATATTAGACATGAAGCCAGCGAGGCGGTTCTGTTCTGTTCTGTTCTGTTCTGTTCTGTTCTGTTCTGTTCTGTTCTGTTCTGTTCTGTTCTGTTCTGTTCTGCTCTGCTCTGCTCTGCTCTGTTCTGTTCTGTTCTGTTCTGTTCTGTTCTGTTCTGTTCTGCTCTGCTCTGTTCCTCCGAGCTCGGCTCTGTTTACCTTCAGCTGCTGTGGAAGAGGAAACAGAACAAGAGGAGCAGAACCTGATTCGGACCTCACAGCATGATGTTAGCATGTTGATGTTAGCATGTTGACGTTAGCATCTCACCCACACGGCTGCTAGCACGGCTGTCGACTGACGTGTGTGAGCTTTTATCCGTTTGAGCACTTCAGCATAAAACTAACGTGTCAGGACAGAAATGGTGTCGGTGTCTTTAGGCCACACACTCGGTTTATCCTGTGCAGATAAGGCTGCAGGTTCTGAGCTCCGGCCCGGTGTGAGAGGCGTAAACACCGAGAGATTGAGTGTAATTTCAACCTGCTGGTGATTTTAGATGAAAAGCACCACGGTCGGATATTTTTCACTCTCTGGGTTTCATGAATTTAATGCAAATCCGTTTAATAGCGGTTGAGATATTTTGCTCTGGGCGAAACACCTCCATCTGCGCTGACACGCTCGGCAGCGAGGCTCGAGAAGATCAGGTAAGGCAGAAGTGACATCTTCAGATTTATGAAGACCTCAGTTAGCCTCCTCCTCCTCCTCCTCCTCCTCCTCCTCCTCCTCCTCCTCCTCCTCCTCGGTGAGAGTGTTTGTGCGTGGGGGGTTAAATCGCTCTGAGAATGAATGAATTTATTAAGTTGCTTCAGTCGACGGCCATGTTAGATGGGTAACCCTCTGACACACGCGCTGCAGAGTGAGTATTGATCTGAAACATCTCATCTCGACGCCGGATTGCTCCGTCGGCGGAGGAGAGAGATGAGGAGAGAGAGGAGGAGGAGGTGGTAGATGAGGTGTATCTGTCCACCAATCAGCGTCTGTCTCGCCTCCATCAGCATGTAGACTCAGGCCTAACCTTCTCTAACATCTACCTCTCTCGTTAACACTCTGCTCCTTGTCAAACCCAGCCTCGTTAGCCGCCGCACCGCTCCTCGTTAAAAAACGGAGAGGAGGAGGTGAGGATGTAGGAGAGGAGGAGGTGAGGATGTAGGAGAGGAGGAGGTGAGGATGTAGCAGAGGAGGAGGTGAGGATGTAGCAGGTGAAGCGAGGAGATAAGGAGGAGGAGAAGGTGAGGACGTAGGAGAGGTGGAGGTGAGGATGAAGCAGAGTAGGAGGTGAGGATGTAGAGCAGGTGAAGCAGGTAGATAAGGAGGAGGAGGAGGTGAGGATGTAGGAGAGGTGGAGGTGAGGATGAAGCAGAGGAGGAGGTGAGGATGTAGAGCAGGTGAAGCAGGTAGATAAGGAGGAGGAGGAGGTGAGGATGTAGGAGAGGTGGAGGTGAGGATGAAGGAGAGGAGGAGGTGAGGATGTAGGAGAGGAGGAGGTGAGGATGAAGGAGAGGAGGAGGTGGTAGATGAGGTGTCTCTGTCCACCAATCAGCTTCTGTCTCGCCTCCATCAGCATGTAGACTCAGGCCTGAACCTTCTCTAACATCTGCCTCTCTCGTTAACACTCTGCTCCTCGTGAAACCCAGCCTCGTGAGCTGTAATTCGGTCTCCTCATTAAAAAACGGAGAGGAGGAGGTGAGGATGTAGAGCAGGTGAAGCAAGGAGATAAGGAGGAGGTGAGGATGTAGTAGAGGAGGAGGTGAGGATGTAGCAGAGGAGGAGGTGAGGATGTAGAGCAGGTGAAGCAAGGAGATAAGGAGGAGGTGAGGATGTAGGAGAGGAGGAGGTGAGGATGTAGGAGAGGAGGAGGTGAGGATGTAGCAGAGGAGGAGGTGAGGATGTAGGAGAGGAGGAGGTGAGGATGAAGCAAAGGAGGAGGTGAGGATGTAGAGCAGGTGAAGCAAGGAGATAAGGAGGAGGTGAGGACGTAGTACAGGAGGAGGTGAGGATGTAGCAGAGGAGGAGGTGAGGATGTAGCAGAGGAGGAGGTGAGGATGTAGGAGAGGAGGAGGTGAGGATGTAGCAGAGGAGGAGGTGAGGATGTAGGAGAGGAGGAGGTGAGGATGTAGCAGAGGAGGAGGTGAGGATGAAGGAGAGGAGGAGGTGAGGATGAAGCAGAGGAGGAGGATGTGAGGATGTAGGAGAGGAGGAGGTGAGGATGTAGGAGAGGAGGAGGTGAGGATGAAGGAGAGGAGGAGGTGAGGATGTAGGAGAGGAGGAGGTGAGGATGAAGGAGAGGAGGAGGTGAGGATGTAGGAGAGGAGGAGGTGAGGATGAAGGAGAGGAGGAGGTGAGGTAGATGAGGTATCTCTGTCCACCAATCAGCGTCTGTCTCGCCTCCATCAGCATGTAGACTCAGGCCTAACCTTCTCCAACATCTGCCTCTCTCGTTAACACTCTGCTCCTCGTCAAACCCAGCCTCGTTAGCTGCCGCACCGCTCCTCGTTAACTGTAATTCGTCTCCTCGTTAAAAAACGGAGCTCTGCACAAAAAAAAAAACAGCGTCTGTCTAATGAAGAAGTTCCTCGGCAGAAACCAGCCCTCTCTGCTCGGGTGTTTCGGGGTCTCTCTCAGAAGTCTGGGCTTCAGGAACGTTCTGGCATCAAAGAGGAGAAGGGATCCTGCACAGCTGGAGCGCTCCGTCAGACAAGGGGAGGCTCGGCTTTAATTGCACAAACACGGCGACAATCGCAAAGCAGCCGGTCCGCGAGTGCAAACGAGTGCGTGGGCGGCTCGGAGTTTGCCGCGCTCGCTCCGCGTCATGATCGCAGCGGAGTAACGGCAAACAGGACCGCTGAGGTGGAACGTAGATCACAAGGTGTGGGGGATCATCAAAGGGCAAGACGCCTCCGGAGGAAGCTGCCTGTAATCTGATGAATTGCATCGAGTTGCATTGTGGGTAATGTAGAAGCACGTTGCACTCCTATGAACTCAGTATGAAACAAAAAATGATCCAGGGTCATTCCATGAAATCGGTGCCTTTTGTGTCCCCAAGAAATTATCAGTCATAAAATTACAGTAACAACAAACAAAGATGTAATTTGAAAATATAACATTACCATGTCTTCTCTCCTCAATAAAACATCAAATTAAAATCAATTAAATATTATTTTAAATAATAAAAATGATTTTTAAGCTGATGAGGGTGAGGTTTTTGGCCTGTCCCTCACTGTTGTTGTTGTACGTCAGCAGGACTTTTAATTTGTAAAATGTTGGCAAAATGTTAAAATGTTCACATTTACATATTGTTTTAAGTATGATCTTATTGTGAAACAGTGTTTTTGGTAAAAATATATATTAATTGTAATAAATATTTACCAATTTATCGGTGTCCCCTAATTTTATGTCAACCCTGTTACCCTAACCAAAAAACCCTATCAAAATAACGGTACATTCCAGATTTGACATGATTTACAGGAGGTTGCATCATCTCTGAACCAGGATGCTAACAGCTCAGTGACAAGTAAGTTTTGCTCATCTCTGATGTGCTATTTTTGATGTTTTTTCAAGGTTGAACCAGGGGGACAAGCATACAACGTCAACCCTGTTACCATTTTTTAACATATAAATCCAAACAATTATTTATTTCTCATAATATAATCAATATGTACATGTAATTTCCTTTCAAAGTACATAGCATGTGCTTTAGCTAACATTTGTTTTAGCTAGCAATGGGCAAATTAGCTTGAAATGGTCAACCCTGTTACTGTCAACCCTGTTACCTTTCCAGTAACAGGACTTGACTAAAACAGTTATAAAATATGAAATTCCATAGCTGAGATGGCACAATATAATTTCTTGTCATTTTAAACTGTCTTTAATTCCTGGCTACTGAAAAAATAGCAATTAAATATAATTTAAATTTTAACTTTTCAAAGTTGAAAAGGCACCGATTTCATGGAATGACCCACCAAACTCCACACATTCTTCTTCCTTTTTTGAAACCTGGGGCCTACATTACCCACAATGCAACTGAGCCACAAAGGGACATCACTGGAGGTAATTTATAAGATTACAGAAGCTTCTGGAGCCACAAAAGTGTTTATAATACTGTCTAAATTGGCGGAGTAACCCTTTAAAACCTCAGCCAATCACATCGCTGGTTTCCTCCCCCTGAAACAAGCACAGCCAGAGGAATCAAATGTTGGCATTTTCATATTTGTAAATGATGACTACATTCAAATTTATCAAACGAGACAAGGGGAGGGTGACGGTGTGACAGCGAGGCGAGAGGGCGTCCAAGCCAGAGACCACTGTTCAAGACTGTGTGTCAACATTTGTAAGTATGAAACCCTAAACCTGTATTTTAAAAGAGATGTCAGGACATTTTCCAGCTGTGTTTGTGGCGAAAAGAAACCTAATTCTAATCTTTTCCTAACTCCAACCCAGCAGTTTTGTGCCTAAACCCAACCAGACCATGAACACAGCGTTTGTCACAACATTAAACTGAAAAATGGATCTAAAGTTGCAAATAAATCACCATTTGTTCTGGCGACTGGGCCGAACACAGCTCACACTTATTGACTTACATATTATTGACAATGTGCTTATTGGCGTACGCGTTAACATGTCAGTCTCTTCTTCTTCTTCTACTGCAGACAAATCCTTCCTTTCATGACACCACTCATCACAGCGGCCTCAACTCCTCACAGAGAGTAAAAAGAGCCACGATTCTTTTAAAATAACTTTACGCTTTCTTTCGCTCATATACTGAACAAGACCTACTACCAGAGGAGCTACTCTGCTACAGTCCTCTATACATTATCTGAGCATTGACGTTTCTAACCAGTATTGATGTCTGGCGTCATGTGACCAGCAGACAGCAGGTCAGTGCAGCGAGCACAGACGCTGCTGTAGAGTCGTGTCAGACTGGCCCGGCTGGAAACCACCGCGGCAGCTCGGCTGCACCGCATTTGCATAAAGATCAACAGGAAACTCAAACAGTGATACTGTGTGTGTGTGTGTGAGAGAGAGAGTGTGTGTGTGTGTGTGAGTGAGTGTGTGTGTGTGTGTGAGAGAGTGTGTGTGTGAGTGTGTGTGTGTGCCTCTCCTAATTAATTCTCTCCTTCCAGCTTTTAAGCGTTTAAGTCCGGCCTGAGGTTTTGAGGTTTATAGTAACTCTGGATATTAAACCAACCTATGTGTGTGTGTGTGTGTGTGTGTGTGTGTGTGCATCATGCAAATCCATAAGGTAACAGTGAGCCTTGTACACACACACACACACTCAGCAGTGTGTGATATGGACAGTTGAAGTCTCTCGACGTTTGAATGTGACATTTTGTTCCTGAATGAAATCATTTAAAATAAATAATCAGCTGGGTTTTATTTTTTTTACTACGGGTCTTTTCTGCTCAGCTGTTTAGTCACCAGATTAACATATTTATGAAGCGAGACTGGCACCTTTAAACAGCCTTAGTCATCTCTCCTCCTGATGTGTCTGGAAACATCCATATGTATTTATTCCAGCAGTTTATTTTAATAATTCTCACCCACTCTCAGCAAAAATGTCAAACTCTTTGTCACGCTCACGTCTCAAAACAGAGTTAACAACACTCATTTTGTTATCAAGTTTCTTTAGGACACACATATTAACCATTGACGAGGTTAAACCTGAAATGTTTGGGCTCACTTAACCTTCCAATGTCTGTGAACACACACCGTCTGTTTCACATAACCCTTCAGCACACTGTCACCAGACTCCCTTAACAAATCGCTTGATTTTAAGAGTTGTTGCGTGAGATGGAACGTGAGAAGAAATGTGTGAAATTACAATGACAAATTCTAAATCGTTGGAGCCTTCTTGTTAATTCGGCATTAAATACAAAATATGAAATTGTTTGTTTCCTTGTAAAAAGTGTCAGTTTGTACCAGCTTCTCCGTCTTACCTGCCAACATTTAGCAGCTGTTTGAACACACTGTTTCAACTGATTAACACAAACTATCTGAAAGAAGGCAACATTTTATTGAAACTAAAGTAAAAAGTAGCCAATAAAGGCTACTTCTTTGTCGTCTGTGGAGAAAGTCACCAGACTCCCTTTAAAAAACGCTCAATTTAGTGATTTGTCGAGTTAGGAGGAACTTTATGAACTTAATGAAACACTGTCTCTGACAAATTCTTAATCATTTTGGCCTCATTGTTAATTCGGCAAATGTTTTACATGAAGTTCTTTCTTGTTGGACATGTTGAGACTTTAGTTACATGAAAATAGTCCATATTCATTACGTGGTTTTAAAGGAGAATGACTGTTGTGGTTGTAGTTCCACTTTACAAGCAAGCAAAGCGTATTCAATTGTAATTCATGTACAACAACATCCTTATACTATCAATATCAGTAATTAGGAGGTTATTGAGGGAAATCTAGTTGCTAATTGTGCTTAATAATGTCTAATAAAGAGCCGATACTAATATGTATGCTAATAAGCAACTACCTGATGATGAATATGTTCCCTGATATAAAGTGTTGCTCTTTTTTTAAAACCTTGTCTTATAAATCTGTGTTCCTCTCAGACGAGACGTCGAGGGAATCAGATTAGTGCGAAAAAGTCGACAGTAACCAGGTTTCTGCCTGCTGAAGCATTACACTTTAACTAACAGGTTGTTGTGTTGTGATCGAGCTCTGCTGGTGCATCAGCTGCTGTATTGATCCGATATTGATCTAAACAGCAGCGAACAGTGAATGTGGGAGCGCTGCTGCTGGTTCACAGAGACTAAAGCTGACTGGTGTGGAGTTTCAGCAAAGTGGTGCGTTAAAGTGTTTAAGCGGCTCCGTGTCCAGTCAGATAGAGACGGAAAATATCTTTATATTCACCGTTCAGGACGTAAATACACAGATATTAAATAAATGCTGGCAGCTCACATTTCTTCATGTTGCAACTTTAATTTTCTTTGCCATTAAATTATAAATGATACGCTATGTTTATGTTTACGCTCCGGTTAGCTTCAGGCAGAAAAACCACTTGGTTATAGTTAGAAAAAGATCATGTTCGACATAAAAATACCTGGTTTGGTCTCCACAGAAACAACTGTCTACTTAAAAATATCCAGTAGTTTCATGCTTACGAATGTTGAAACACAGGCTTGAACAGTGGTCTCTGGCTTGGCAGCATATACATGTTATTTGACCATGATATGACACATATTCTAGAAATGTTGACATGGTATCTATGACATGTACAAATTCAAAACATATCCAGAAACTCAAACTGCTAACACTTTCTTTTATCTTATTTCGTGACAGATTAGCGTCAAACTGCGATTGCAGATGCTTTTTTATGCTTTTATCCATCAAGAATCACCACAATTTGAAGCAAAATTATATTAAACTGCAAAACATTAGATACCGAAGACGGTTGCTGACCTCTGAACTAATGACTGACACTCATTTAACCACCAAGGAGCTTCTATGCTGATGACTGGCATTTTATTTTCAGCAAATGGTTGAGTGAAACATCATTTTACATTATTCTTCTGCTTCTAATGTTGTATTTAAACAAAAACTACCATCAAGGTCAACTGTAAAAGCAGGTTATTACAACCCATATTGACATTTCTTGTTGGACGACGACCTCTAGTGGACGTAGTAATTATTACGGCAGCAGAGGAGGAAGTCAGAGGATGGAAAAAGTACAAGTAGCGAGTACGACAGGTAAACAACCACAGGACTTTCAACAGTTGGCTGTTCGTGTACATCACTTACATAACATAGGAACGATTTGAACTGAATTTACATAAGTAACGTAAAGACGATGATTTCCAAAACCTAACTATGTGGTTTTCTCGCCTAAACGCAACTGCAACCATATGATGAAGATAGTGACGATCTATTCAGTCGTTTAGGTGTGAAGTTGTGTTGGAATTGTGTGTTTCTCAGTCTTGCTGTTAAAAGCTTTAAAGGGTCCAATTTGATAGTTGATTTTTCTCATTCCAAACTTTATATTGTGGCCGATCCGACCCACGAAACCAAGGCATCGGTATTTTAAAAGTTCGGGATGAGAGTTTATTACCTATCCAACAGGTCGGACCTTTAAACTCAACCATCTTAAAGAGGTATTGTGATTAAAATCATGTACACCGAGCTAAATCCGTCAAAAAACTCCAAAATGTAGCTTCAACATCACAAGCAGTCTGAAGAAATCTACAAATGATCTTGGATTTGATAATGAAACTCAGGAAAGGTCAACTGAATATTTCCCTTTAGATAAATGTCAGGACATGATCCGGTTTGTCAGGATGTCTTGTTGCTTTGTGTTTGTTGTTGTTGTTATCAGTCATCTCAGTCAAACAGCGGCGTCCGTCCTGCTCTGTTCATCGACCCGTCGGAGGCATCGCTCTCCGACTCTCTACAGTTTGATAGCATCTGTTTGTTGGAGGGTTTACTGTCCGCACAACACAACCACGTCCCTGCTTCTGACAAAAAAACACCTTTTAAAGCAACAGAAATACTGCTGTTATTAGTCGGTTTAACAAAGCTGGACCGACCTTTGTGAGGCTCAGAGAGCTGAAATGATGGATGACTAATCGATGAGTGAAATCATGAGGAAATGGATCTGTGACAGTGTTGATCATGGTTGAATTGTTCCTCATGATAAACAACAAATGTGTCCAGCTCAGAACATCCTGTCCCCTCTATATCATTCAATATGCTAGTATTATCTTTGGCTGGTGGCTCAGGAAGTAGAGCCAGTGTCTTGTTATTAGAAGGTCGCTGGTTCAATTCCCCTGGTCGGCATGTTGAAGTGTCCTTGAGCAAGATACTGAACCCCAAACTGCTCCTGATGTTCTGGTCAGCAGCCATCAGTGTCAGACAAACGTAATGTCTATTTCTAAACAGACGTCTTAATCTGCAAGAAAGTTTGGACACTAGAGTCAAAACACGCCATCATGCATGTTTTATATTTACACCGTTACCTTCAGGTGTATTTTCTAAATAAAGACTAAATAAAAACGATTATTCTCTGTTCTGGTTTGTGATCTCCATGCAGTGATATGCTGACTCACTGTTTTTAAGTCATCCGGAAAAGGTTTTATGGAGTCAAACGTTCATTTTTGATGCACTTTATCGCCGGCAGTTTTCCTCCAACGCCCTTTTCAGTGCATTTGCGTCTAATGCAGCGTGTAATCCGTCACAATCTTACCTCATTGAATCAGCCTCGCTGTTTACCGTTCGCTCTCCTACAGCCGGATCACAGCTGGATTAAGTTACTGCTGATGTTAACACAACATCGCACTGCTGTAACTCCTCATTCTGAAGTAAATACTGATGTCACAGCGTGATGTCTGTGGGAAAGTGACACCGTCCACATATAGATCGGTTCCCTATAAATATATACCCGTTCAATAAGAAGAAGTTCAGCTAAAACCTCATTTAAACGTTTGTGACGAAGCTAAACACATTTCCAACAGCGAGCATCGACAGCAAAAGAAACAAAAATGATGCCTGTCCACAAATTGTGTGACATATAAAAGGTGAGACTCCACAGTTTAACGTTTAATGTTGACTGGGGAGTGACAAAAATGACCTCGGGGCAGTAACTCGGTACGCTAACAGCTAACTGCTGCTGATGTCATATCATAGGCCCCGCCTCCACCCCAGAATCCATCTGTAGGCTAAATTGATCCTCGTCACTCCCCAATCCCTGCTTTTTCTGAGCTTAACTTGTTGACTGGGGAGTGACAAAAATGACCTCGGGGCAGTAACTCGGTACACTAACAGGTACAAACACATGTGGCTGCTGCTGATGTCATATCATAGGCCCCGCCTCCACCCCAGAATCCATCTGTAGGCTAAATTGATCCTCGTCACTCCCCAATCTCTGCTTTTTCTGAGCTTAACATGTTGACTGGGGAGTGACAAAAATGAACTCCGGGCAGTGACTCGGTACACTAACAGCTACAAACACATGTGGCTGCTGCTGATGTCATATCATAGGCCCCGCCTCCACCCCAGAATCCATCTGTAGGCTAAATTGATCCTCGTCACTCCCCAATCTCTGCTTTTCCTGAGCTTAACATGTTGACTGGGGAGTGACAAAAATGACCTCGGGGCAGTAACTCGATACGCTAACAGCTACAAACACATGTGGCTGCTGCTGATGTCATATCATAGGCCCCGCCTCCACCCCAGAATCCATCTGTAGGCTCGCTAAAGAGTCTAAATTGATCCTTGTCACTCCCCAATCTCTGCTTTTCCTGAGCTTAACGTGTTGACTGGGGAGTGACAAAAATGACCTCGGGGCAGTAACTCGGTACACTAACAGCTAACTGCTGCTGATGTCATATCATAGGCCCCGCCTCCACCCCAGAATCCACCTGTAGGCTAAATTGATCCTTGTCACTCCCCAATCTCTGCTTTTTCTGAGCTTAACATGTTGACTGGGGAGTGACAAAAATGACCTCGGGGCAGTAACTCGGTACGCTAACAGCTACAAACACATGTGGCTGCTGCTGATGTCATATCATAGGCCCCGCCTCCACCCCAGAATCCATCTGTAGGCTCGTTAAAGAGTCTAAATTGATCCTTGTCACTCCCCAATCTCTGGGGCAAATTTCTACCCATTTAAACTGCAGTACAGTACTTCAAGTAAAACACATCTTTTATTTACATGCTTATATTTATTTGTTTCTTTCTTCTTTCTTTACCTGATTCATCACTTTTATTCCTTTTACTTGTAGTTAATCATATTGACTCTTACATTTACATTTCCTGTTCTGCCTTCTTGTTTTAACTCCCCACAGACAAGGTGTTTATTCTGTATTATTGTCTTTTCTTAAACTTCCTGCTTTTGCTTGTTTGTCAAAGCTGTTTTTAAAGGTGCTATATCCAAAATAAAGCAGAAAATTAAATATTTATTCTGTAACTAAGTAACAGTTTTTTTACTCTGAACCAGTGAGATCTGCTGATTCTTAATCTCAAGCGTCAACCTTGTAGTTGCAGAGATTTCTGTTCATTTTGGTCAAGTAACTTTCAGAGAATTCCGCTTTTTTGAGGCCAGTTCTTGTCAGATTTCTTAAAAATATAACACTCATATGATGGTATTTCTTCTGACCCTCCACAACTTCCAGCCAATCAAAAGCTCGTGAATACCCGGAGTGTAATAGAGAGAAAATGCTGCATGTTTAATGACCTCAGGATTCAAAGTTTTTCAGTCTGAGAGAGTCCTTATATGGTCGCGGCTTTGTTCCCCCCGTCCAATCACAAGTGAGCGCTCCTGATTCCATCAATTAAATATGACTTTGTGTTTCTGCAATAACTGGAACAGACGTAGATAAAATGTTCTGTCCCTGTGGTATCACACACACACACACACACACACACACAAAGTGAAATAATAAGTGTATCAGCACACAGTCTGTTTCCCATCAGCACTGTGGGGAAGAAAATCTGATGTGGAAACAACTCTGCAGCAGAGGCTTATGGGAAATTCATAAGGATGGAGTGAGTGGTCTGCGTGTGTGTGTGTGTGTGTGGGGGGGGGTTTGATATGTGGAACACACACTCACACATGCACACACACACACACACACTGTGAGCGGCGTGTGTGAGTTAATCAATGTCGTGGATGTGAAGCGCTGACCTTTTCTAGTTGAACCACCTGCTGCTGCGGGAAAAATTAGTGGGTTTCAGTGTGTGTGTGTGTGTGTGTGTGTTTCAGTGTGTGTGTGTGTGTGTGTGTGTGTGTACCGTCGCTCTCTCTGCAGGGTGTACGAGCTCCTGAAGAAGCCCAGCAGCTCGTCCTCGATGGCGGCGTCGAAGCTCACGTTCAGCCGGTAAACCCTCATCGGCTTCAGCTCGCGGTGCAGCACCACCACGTACATCTGATTGGCCGGGTAGGGGAAGTGGCGGTGAATGCGCATGACTCCGCCCCCTGGCCTGTTGGCTTGACGACCGCCGGCGCTGCCTTCTGCTGTGACGGACACCCGGTCCACCTGAAGGAGGAGGAAGAGGAAGCAGGATGATGAACAAACCTGTCGCCTCAGTCTCATTTAAACTTGATTCCATTTTGTGTTGGTGTATGTGTTAATGTATAATTCAGGCCCTTAAATATTCAAATAATCGGCTTTGCAAATGTTTAATGAGGAAGGGAATCATTCGTCCTCGTGGGTTCAGACATTTGCTTTTATTAGTAATGATAAATGTAGCTTTTAAAAGATGTATGATCAGAGTTAAGAGCTACTTCAGATCATCAACTTGTGTTTGCGGCTCTTTCACAGAAACACATCAAATGCAAACTGCCGTACACGAACAGCTACGATTATTTGTTGCTGCTGCTGATGAACTGCCTCCGTTCGTAGGCTCGCTTAAGAGTCTAACATCCCCTGGCGGGAAACTGATCATTGTCACTCCCTAATCTCTGCTTTTTCTGAGTTTGACATGTTGCCTGGGGAGTGACAAAACAGTAACTCGGTACACTTACAGCTACAAACACGTGTGGCTGCAGCTGATGTCATATCAGAAGCCCCGCCTCCACCCCAGAATCCATCTGTCGGCTCGTTAAAGAGTCTAAATTGATCATTGTCACTCCCCAATCTCTGCTTTTCCTGAGCTTAACATGTTTGTCTGGGGAGTGACAAAAATGACCTCTGGGCAGTAACTCGGTACACTAACAGCTAACTGCTGCTGATGTCATATCATAGGCCCCGCCTCCACCCCAGAATCCATCTGTAGGCTAAATTGATCATTGTCACTCCCCAATCTCTGCTTTTTCTGAGCTTAACATGTTGCCTGGGGAGTGACAAAAATGAACTCAGGGCAGTAACTCGGTACACTAACAGCTACAAACACATGTGGCTGCTGCTGATGTCATATCATAGGCCCCGCCTCCACCCCAGAATCCATCTGTAGGCTAAATGGATCATTGTCACTTCCCAATCTCTGCTTTTCCTGAGCTTAACATGTTTGCCTAACGAGTGACAATAATCAACTACAGGCGAGCTTGTGAATATTCTCATTCATCCAGGTCATAGTTATCTCAAGGAAATTGAATCGAAAGCAACTGGATTTGGTTTTTGTCTTGAAACTTCAAGACAAAAACCAAATCCAGTTGCTTTCGATTCAATTTCCTTGAGACAACTACAGGCGAATTTGTACCCATTTAAACTGCAGTACAGTGACGTTTGCGAACACTTGTCGCTGTTGCTGACGTTATATCATAGGCCCCGCCTCCACCCCAGAATCCATCTGTAGGCTCGTTAAAGAGTCTAAATGGATCCTTGTCACTCCCCAATCTCTGCTTTTCCTGAGCTTAACATGTTTGCCTGGCGAGTGACAAAAATCAACTACAGGCGAATTTGTACCCATTTAAACTGCAGTACAGTAACGTTTGCGAACACTTGTCGCTGTTGCTGATGTCATATCAGAAGCCCCGCCTCCACCTATGTCGCCTAGCAACACTATCAAAACCAACGTGGTATCGAATGACATTACAACAGCCAACAACGGCATAAGTAGGCCGACATTAAACTACATTGTTTGAAGGAGGGATGTTACACCAGAGAGCTTCTTCTTCTTCTTCTGTGTTTCTTGTTTGACTGAAAGTAGATGGAAGGTGAAGAGTGAAGGCAGTTTGTCTACTAGTTAATCGATCTTGAGTGGCTTCATTCGAATAAATAAGGATTCCGACAAATCACATTCAAAAAAGTCTCCAAATATACTTGATTGGACCACCCAAGTAAAGTATATGTGTGGTAAACACTGACTTTAGATAAATTAATTGATCTAACTAAGCCGAAGGTGGAAAGTTGAACATCTTTCTGTCTGTCATCTTCACTGTGAACAGCGCCCTCTGTTGTTCAGGTCGGTCAGCGCGGTCACATAACAATCAAAAAAAAAAACAACTGCCCAACGGAGTGAAACGCTGCCCTTCAAAGTAAGAGATTCGCAGCGGTCTCAGCGCCTTTACAGTTTGTTTGATGAAAGCCGTTGCTAAGCAACACCTTGCGATTTGAAATGCTGGACTCGACCGCCGGTGACGTGACCGGGTCCAACACTCTGCAGGCGGCTCCGAGAAGAGTTCAGAAAGAGGCAAAGCGTGTCTGACAGCTGAAATGAAGCGAGCGAGCGAGACAGAACGAACATCGGCCCGTTTACCAAAGTTCATCCATATTTCATTCTGAGGCTGCCGAGTCAAGCTGACCACGAAGATGATGATGATGATGATGATGAAACAGCAGGGACGGACTGTGAATGAAGAGCAGCAGGTGTTTTCACTCATCCTGACTGATTAGACCGGAGCTTATAATGAAGATGGTGGGGATTTGCAGGTAATTAAATGCAGTGTCGCAAGAAATCATGGAGGTACGAGTCCTCTCACCAGACAGCAGCAACAGGAAGTGAGGAAAATGTCAGTAAAGACGGAAACTGTGGTGTTTGGGGGAGGAAGCAGAATTACATCTCATCTGTTCGACTCTTTGAGCTCAGTCCCGTCAGGATTTTGGACCAAAGTCAGCTCATTTGAATGGATGAGTTGAGTCTCATTGTGAAAAACTAACTTCAACTCTGATCTTTGAGCTTCAAAATGTCCTGACAGTGCGAGAGAAATGAGAAAGCCCAGACTGAAGAGACTTGGACTCGAGTCAGTGTTGTGATGACACGTAATCTGACTCGACTGAAAATAAATGACTCACGACTCGACCACGATGAAAGAAATCCACACCAGCGCTCGCAAAAACATCATTAATCAGAAACCGAGAGGATCAAACTAACCCTCCGAGATGAGCAGCGACGCCTGATGGGAAGACGCCCGGCAACAATGAGAACCATTAGGACTCTATCAGCGGCCCTCGGCCAATCAGACGCCGGGTGTGTGTGTCTGTATCTGTTTCTGCGAGTGTGTGTCCGCTCTTTGATGAATGAACTGATCAATACGAACAGAGAGCCTGCTGACACAGAGAGGAAACATCGGGGATTAAAAGGATGTTTTTTCACGGTTTTCCGGCGAGTCAGCGAACGCATCGCCACGCTCCGCGATGCCTTCAAATGTTCCTCCCGACCGAAATGCCTTTTTAATTGTTTGTTTATTGGTTTGATTTCTGTGCTGATCTCATCCTTGTCCGCTGCTGTTCGAATATTCTGTCTTTTTTTCAGATCACATCTCTCTGGTCGGTGACGCGACCCTGAACTCGACCTTCAAGCGCCAATGAGGTCGCCGCAAGTTCATCTGTTCTGCAACCAATCGCTGCTCAGGAGGAAGGAGATCACTCTAAAGGCCCCCACACACCGACTCCGACGACTTCCTTATCCGACCACTCCGTCGCCTCCCGTCTGACCCGTTCGGTAGAAAAGTCACATTGAAACACACCGCCCCGGCTACACAGCAGCGTATACGTTCTGCAATAAGTCTCCTAAACATCGGGTGGCGCTAGTCTCGTGCCAGTCACCCAAAACATAAAAACAGGAAGTGACAGAACGGAGTGCGGACCGTAGCTTATCAGAACAAAGCACACACAGTGTTAGCTCAGCATTACTTGCGTGATGTCGTATTACGGTGGTCTCTCTTCCACCAGGGCAGCCAGCTGCTCCTCAAAGTCCTCGGTCCACACAGCCATGGCTTCCAAACATACGCTGGTTTATCCCCAAAATAACGAACGGTGAAGTGTTGTTTGTAACTCTGTGCCGTCTCTGTTCATGTGGTTTGTTTACCATCGTCACTTCCGCCGCCCCTCCCACACGCCGCGCTGATTCGCTGGCACACCGCCAATCAGAATGGTCACTGAACAGCTAGCTAACAACCAATCAGAGTATCCGACGGCGTCCAACCTCAGACGGCCGACTGAACATGTTCAGTCGGATCAGACGCAGCTGAACACACCGAACAGAGCAGCTCCCGAACTCGTCCGACTCTCTCCTAACGCTTCAGACGTCCGACGTCGGACCCGGTGTGTTCCGGGCAGAGGTGGACAGAGTACACAACTTCACTACTTGAGTAAAAGTACAGATACTCCTTGTCAAATATTACTCCAATACAAGTAAAAGTAGCTTAGTCAAAATATTACTTAAGTAAAGTACTAAAGTATTTGCTTAAAAAAATTACTTGAGTAAAAGTATTTTAAAAATATCTCAGGAAATACAGGAAAGAAAAGTAGCTTTATTGTCATTATACAATACACTGATGCGATTCTTTGATATGAATTGTATAAAAAACATGAACAGAAAGTCGACTTAATCCTTCGACTGCACTGCAACAGTTGCCATATTTTTAAACCGTATAAAAATTATGATACTACAAGCTCATACAGTTACGTTTAAAATGTTCATCTGCCATTTAACAAACATGAAGCTAGCTAACGTCAGTAGCTGCTTTACATACTGCAACGTGCTTTTTCAGGTTGTGAGACGAGTTTCTGTGAGCCGTGATACAATTTGTTCGCTGTAAACACAACAAACATTTAACCTGAAACAAATCAGTTATGTAGTGGAAATGTAGTGGAGTAAAAAGTACAATATTTGTCCTTCAAATGTAGTGGAGTGAAAGTAAAAGTATCCCCCAAAAATAATACTCAAGTAAAGTACAGATACTCAAAAACTGTACTTAAGTACAGTACTCAAGTAAATTTACTTCGTTACTGCCTGAGAGCTGGCGATCGCTCGGCTCAGCAGGCCTTGTTGAGAATTTGCAGCTCCTGTAATAAAACAAATATTGAGATCCTCTCTAGAGCAATGGAGAAGGTTAGGCTTAAGCTACATAGGTGAAACTGATTGGCCAACAAGGTTTGGCTCTCCAAATGGGTTGGAAGATATAAATGTTCATGTAAAATTGTATTTTTTATTGTTCTTTACGGAATATATGAACAGATATTTACATGTATTTAGTATGTATGTACACCCATTTAGAAAGTTAATTCTGGCAGTGGGAATTAATTGGATCCTCCTTGTTTTTTCTTTTTACCCTTTTTGTTTATGTTTGGGTCTTGAATATTTCATTATGTAAAGAGGAGAGGTACAACTCTTTTTTCTTTATTTTTTATTTTTTTTTCCACATATTTCTTATCTGTAGTAATGAACTAAATTGCTTGTGTAATTACTGTTATTTTTACTATTTATTTATATTCGTTATTTTTTTTAAAAAAAAAATATTATTATTATTATTTATTATTTATTTATTTATTTATTATTATTATGTTTTTATTATTATTTTTTATTATTATTATTATTATTTTTTGTTTGTTTTTTTTATATATGACTGATTCCAGCAAAGGGAGGGGGAGGGAGTAAGCCAGAGGGGTGAGGGAGGTATGGGGGGAAGGGGGGGGGGAAGGTAGTTCAGATTCTTGTTTGTTGTTTTTCTCACATGCTGCCCACAGTGGTTTTTGATATGCTGTACAGTTGGATGTGGCTGTGTGTGGTTTGAAAGGAGAAGAAAATAATAAAAATTTGATCACAAAAAAAAAAAAAAGTATCCCCCAAAAATAATACTCAAGTAAAGTACAGATACTCAAAAACTGTACTTAAGTACAGTACTCAAGTAAATTTACTTCGTTACTGTCCACCACTGGTGGGCGGCCTGAGAGCTGGCGATCGCTCGGCTCAGCAGGCCTTGTTGAGAATTTGCAGCTCCTGTAATAAAACATGCGCATGTAAAAGCACCACAGTGATGCTTTTAGCACTTTCCCCACTTCTGTTCTGTTGAATGCTGGATTCATTTTGGACCCGTGACATTCCTTTGACTCGCAGAATAAAGCACTTTGTGCAGCAGGAAGTGTTTTCTCCCTCCTCTTCTCCACCAGCGGGTTGTATTTTTATCCACATTTGTGTTTTTGGCCTTTTCACACCCTGACAATTTTCTTTTAATAATGTATCGACTCCGAGGGAACCTGAGGAGACCTGCCGCCGCCCGACATCACCTCTTAATTCACAGCGCGCTCGCGTGCAAACAAAACAGGAGGGCTGCGGGGTTTTTAATTGGCCTCTGCCCAAAAATAGACGGATTCATCCTCCTCTCACATTAGTCGAGATGACCGGCCTGAAGAATCACGTCGCTCGGGCGTTTCTCTGAGGCTTTCTCTCACCGCGCACGTCTCGGGGAAGGAAATTCGGCTGAAACTGCAACTTTGATGGTTAATTA
>CM077805.1:2289672-2301099 GCA_039737535.1 Lagodon rhomboides | reverse complement strand
AAGGAAGGGTCATATTGAAGCCTATGGGAGAAACACACTAAAACCCAACACGTCTACGTCGTCCGACTTCTGATGAAGAAAAATGCCTCCAGAAACAGAAAGAACGCACCTCAGAGAGTTGGTTAACCTCTGATGCTTTATTTACCAACACGTCGTTCATCCCTCGAAATAAATCATCATTCATTTATACAGAAGCAGATCTACATTCCTCATGTGACGGATCATCGGAGCTGTCTCTTTTTTATATCCGTCCTGGATTACGGTGGTGTTTTCTACTCCGCTCTTACTCCACCAGACTGGGTTTGTCACTCCGCCCTCAGATTCATCACCGCTGACTGTTATTCCGCTCGTGTGTTCTGTATGAATAAGATATTTTAACAGTGAGACATGACAGCCATCCGTTTTCTGTTTCCTTTTAAAGCCTTGACGGCGAACGTGCCGCCATCTGTCAGCTCCTTATTAGAACAGTAGGTGTGTATATGTTCCCGCGGTAAAACGCTAAGTTTGGGAGAACTGCTTTCAGATTCAGTTTCAGTTCTGCTTCACAGGCTTGAAACGTTTTACAGCGTACATTTAAACTCTGATGCAGTTTCACCTACAGGTCAGTAGGCCGAACTTCCTTATCTGACCACTCCGTCGCCTCCCGTTCAGCAGAAAAGTTGCATTAAAACACACCGCCCGGCTACACAGCAGCGTATGACGTTCTGCAAGTCTCCTAAACATCGGGTGGCGCTAGTCTCGTGCCAGTCACCCAAAACATAAAAACAGGAAATGACAGAACGGAGTGCGGACCGTAGCTTATCAGAACAAAGCACACACAGTGTTAGCTCGGCATTACTTGCGTGATGTCGTATTACGGTGGTCTCTCTTCCACCAGGGCAGCCAGCTGCTCCTCAAAGTCCTCGGTCCACACAGCCATGGCTTCCAAACATACGTTGGTTTATCCCCAAAATAACGAACGGCGAAGTGTTGTTTGTAACTCTGTGCCGTCTCTGTTTATGTGGTTTGTTTACCATCGTCACTTCCGCCGCCCCTCCCACACGCCGCGCTGATTCGCTGGCACACCGCCAATCAGAATGGTCACTGAACAGCTAGCTAACAACCAATCAGAGTATCCAACGGCGTCCAACCTCAGACGGCCGACTTCACATGTTCAGTCGGATCAGACGCAGCTGAACACACCGAACAGAACCGACTCGTCCGACTCTCTCCAAGAGCTTCAGACGTCCGGCCTTAAGACTTTGATTTCAAACTACTCAACTGGTTTTAACCACATGTTGTTAGACTTGTAGTCAAGACCGCCTAAACCGAGACCAAGACACTACCAAGACCAGAGAGTATCAAGACCAAGACCAAGACCAAAACAGACCAAGTCAAGACCAAGACTTGTTCAGCTCTTGAGACCGAGACCAAAAAAAGACTTGTTTTTTTGCCATTTTGCATGAGTTGTAGAACCCGCACGCAGGTGCACCAAAAAATATATTAAATTAAATGCAAAATACAAATAGTTTATAGTACAAATAGTACAAAATTGTTCTTCAAATTGTACATTAACAAGAGGAAGAACTGGTCACCTTGATGTGTGCAATGGCATCTCAATTATAACACACTTTATCAAGTTGTAGTTGTAGCTGTAGTTCAGTGGGACAAGAACAATATAACACAGACATCACAAAGAACAGATACATGAACATATACATTCAAACTGTAGAACAAAAGGCAGACTACATCATGAATGCATTTATGTCTTGAGTAGACTTGTAGTCAAGACCGCCTAAACCGAGACCAAGACACTACCAAGACCACAGAGTATCAAGACCAAGACCAAAGACTGTCGAGGCCGTGACAAGACCAAGACCACGGAAAAGTGGTCTTGAGACCGAGACCGGTCTCGAGAACTACAAGTCTACATGTCGTCCTCTACGGTTGTCTGCAATCACCTCAGTTTTATTTGTGTTCTGTCGTATTACTTCTTATCTGTTATCATTCTGTCGATCCGCTCTGTGATTATGTTCGTTGTTTCTGTTTTTTCGAGGTTGAATAATAAAAGTTTCATGTAGGAAAGGCTCCTGTTCGCTGTGTGATTACGGTCTCGTCAGTCGGACCTCTCCCCGACATTTGGTCTCTTATCGCGGCCGTTACTTTGACACTTCTTGGTCGTCTTCACTCAGGAGCAAAGACGACAACAGCAACACTCGATGGTAGCACAGTGCGAGCAGACACACAGCAGATGAGATCCATCGCTTCACAGCGTGCTCGTTATGTTTCACTCCTGCGTGTGTTTGATAGGAGAGAGAGAGGAAAATGAAAACGGGTGGATAGATAAATAAATAAGTAACGATTCACATTTAAACTCAGTCACATTAATAATTTAGTGCCTCGCTGCTGATAATGAATAGACGCTGCTGCACTTTGACTCCATGTGTTGGCTCTCATTAGTGTTTGTGCTCCGCGGCGTCGCGTGTGATTTAGTCAGCAGCGGGCGACGAGGTCGTCGTGGAAGCACGCGGATCGTAAGAAAACAGATTTTATTTACAGATTTCTGTTGTTTTTTTGACAGAAAGTCAATGAATCGAGCGATAGGAGACACATTGGTGTGTTTGAAACATCGGCACGTTACGTCCCAGGTAGCAAATCTGATTTTTGTTTTCAGTGTTGCATCGAATGTCTCATCAGGACAATCAGTGGTCTGTATATATATGTGTGTGTGTGTGGTTCTCATTATGTTTTCTGACTGGTTCTGACTGTCTGACAGACACATTCTGACAGCTCCGATAGCATCACAGCTGTGCACGATGCAGTCAGAGGAAACGTCACAGGTGTGAAGTTGAGATCAAAATTGAAGGCCGGATCCAAAGATGAGTCTGATCCGAGGGAGCTAGAAGTATCACTCTTAGAAATAAGGGTTCCAAAAGAGTTCTTCTACAAGGGCTGAGGTTCTACCTGGAACCATTTGCTTCTGAAAAACCCTTTCCCGAAGAAACGGTGTTTCAAGGGTTCTTGGTAACACTAACGGTTCCAGTAAGAACTATTTTGATCCAGAGAACCCTTTAAAAACCCTTTCCTGAATAAAGGGTTTTAAAAGGGTTCTTGGTAACACTAACGGTTCCAGTAAGAACCATTTGGATCCAGAGAACCCTTTAAAAACCCTTTCCCGAATAAAGGGTTTTAAAAGGGTTCTTGGTAACACTAACGGTTCCAGTAAGAACCATTTTTATCCAGAGAACCCTTTAAAAACCCTTTCCTGAATAAAGGGTTTTAAAAGGGTTCTTGGTAACTCTAACGGTTCCAGTAAGAACCATTTTGATTCAGAGAACCCTTTAAAAACCCTTTCCTGAATAAAGGGTTTTAAAAGGGTTCTTGGTAACACTAACGGTTCCAGTAAGAACTATTTTTATTCATAGAACCCTTTAAAAACCCTTTCCTGAATAAAGGGTTTTAAAAGGGTTCTTGGTGACACTAACGGTTCCAGTCAGAACCATTTTGATCCAGAGAACCCTTTAAAAAAACCCTTTCCTGAATAAAGGGTTTTAAAAGGGTTCTTGGTAACACTAACGGTTCCAGTGAGAACCATTTTTATCCAGAGAACCCTTTAAAAACCCTTTCCTGAATAAAGGGTTTTAAAAGGGTTCTTGGTAACACTAACGGTTCCAGTAAGAACCATTTGGATCCAGAGAACCCTTTAAAAACCCTTTCCTGAATAAAGGGTTTTAAAAGGGTTCTTGGTAACACTAACGGTTCCAGTAAGAACCACCCTTTTTTGGAGAAAGAGTTCTTCAGGGATTGTTGAAAGCATGGGTATAAGATCCTGTGTGGGTTCTTTTTAGAACCTCTCATGGGTGGTTCTGGGTGGAACCTTACACACACAGTTCTATGTGTGCCTAGAACCCTTTATGTTGGGTTCTAGGTAGAACCCTCCACCTTTATAAAAGGTTCTACCTGGAGCCAAAAAGGGTTCTACTATGAGGACAAGCTGAAGAACCTTATATGGTTCTACTTAGAACTTTTATTTCTAAGAGTGTAGGAGGATAGGAAGGTGAAGGCGCCACTGATCCCTGTTCAGTCGTCAGTTCACTGTAGCTGTTAATGGTCTGTGGACAGATCTGGTCAATGAGATTGCAGCTGTGGTCAAATATTGATTATTATTGATCAAGGAGACTCATAACTGATATCTGGAACCAGACTGACGGACAGAAGAAGCTGCATCAGAGCCAAAGTAGGACATTTCTGACATTAAAACACCAATATTAAAATGAAAACATCAAAAAAAAATGCCGATTTAAAACCACTTTCTGCCTGTGTGTGTGTGTGTGTGTGTGTGTGTGTGTGTGTGTGTCTGTCTCGCCCAAGGTCACTGCATCCAAGATATGATAAAATTGATTTCTGAACATTTACATTGTAGCCCGTCGGGTCCTCGACTCCATCCATAATGTATACGACAACCGTTTCCCCCGTCAGACCTCACAGATTTATTCAGAGGTATTCTGTAGTTTTACCTTCAGACCGGTGAACTTAACACACGGTGGGTGTTTCTTCTCTGTTCCGACTACAGATGTGTCTTTTTTTTTTTTGGACGTCCAGCGCTTCTTGTTTCTCTGAATCTCACCAGAAAACCAGCCGGAGGGTGAATTCAGTTTTGGTTCAGCAGGCTTCTCTCTCCTGTTCTGGTGTCGCTCTGATCGCGTCTCTCAGGGGAGGTTGGATCCTGTAATAGAAACGTGGATTGTTAAAAAAACTCGCAGTCCCTTTTGTGAGTCGGAGATTTGACGTTCTTTCTTATTTTACCTCCCTGTTCTCTGTCGCCGTGCTGGTAATTTCCTTGTGGAGCAACAATACCGAATGAATAATGAAGAAAACTCCAGGTGGTCTCCTCTGAGGAGCCCTGATGTGCTGCTCCAAGTAAAAGAAATGTTATAAAACGAATACACTGTGTTTTATTGAAACGTTAATCCAGAACAACATTTTTATAAACCATATTAGACAATGTACTCTGTGTACATACTTTGACTGTCGACAACAACCCACCAGAGAAGCTAAACATTGGAGTTCCACTGGTTGCATGTACGTAGCGGATGTGCAGATGCAGATTTGTTGCACTCCTGTCATAATTACTTTGGCCTCTAGAGGTCGCTAAGTAACAATACATGTAAATAAGGCTGGTGATAAGCTCCTCGGACAGCAGTGTTTCTGGTCAGGTGAGGCTGTTTTTGGTCTGAAGAGTTGCAGGAAATCAGGATGTGTAATGTGTAAATATGATTATTGCTCCATTACTTCCGTTCTTTTCCCTGTCAGCTCTCGATAATAAGAACTGAGCGTTCCATGGAGTAATAATCAGACATTTTCATCCTTGAGCTGCGGAAATCTACTGCACTCGGTAATCGACTCGTCAGGGCTTCCCCACACAGGCAGGCTGCTGGAGGAGAGGGTGAGTTGTGCTGTGTTTTTAATACAAATCCGGCAAAGCTAGCAGATGTTTGATGCTTCGTACTGTGTGCTGGGACTGTACATGTACTGCTGCTGAAGTTTGCTGCTGTTCTCACCATTAATTGTGGCTTTTTGATGGCGGTTTCTAGTTGGAGACATAAGCTGCAGTGTATTGTTATCGTGCGGTAGACTTGTAGTTCTCGAGACCGGTCTCGGTCTCAAGACCACTTTTCCGTGGTCTTGGTCTTGTCACGGCCTCGACAGTCTTTGGTCTTGGTCTTGGTCTTGGTCTTGATACTCTCTGGTCTTGGTAGTGTCTTGGTCTCAGGTTTAGGCGGTCTTGACTACAAGTCTAGTCAAGACATAAATGCATTCATGATGTAGTAGCCTTTTGTTCTACAGTTTGAATGTATATGTTTATGTATCTGTTCTTTGTGATGTCTGTGTTATATTGTTCTTGTCCCACTGAACTACAGCTACAACTACAACTTGATAAAGTGTGTTATAATTGAGATGCCATTGCACACATCAAGGTGACCAGTTCTTCCTCTTGTTAATGTACAATTTGAAGTACAATTTTGTACTATTTGTACTATAAACTATTTGTATTTTGCATTTAATTTAATGCATTTTTTGGTGCACCTGCGTGCGGGTTCTACAACTCATGCAAAATGGCAAAAAAATAGTCTTTTTTTGGTCTCGGTATCGAGCTGAACAAGTCTTGGTCTTGACTTGGTCTGTCTTGGCCTTGGTCTTGGTCTTGGTCTTGATACTCTCTGGTCTTGGTAGTGTCTTGGTCTCGGTTTAGGCGGTCTTGACTACAAGTCTATCGTGCAGTCTTTTCTGAGGTTGCTAAAACTAGCTAAGCTAGCGGTCAGCTAACTTGACCTCTCGAGGGGGAGTCTTACTCGGTGTCACGGTGTGTTAGACCATGGATTAAACTTACACCGGAATATCCCTTTAATGTTTTAAAGTTATATTCAGCTTATGTTTAGTCTCATTTGCCGACTTCCTGTTTCACTCTACGACTAATAATCTTATGTTTCCCTGGAAGTTAAAGGTAAAGGCGACCATCATGAGTGAGATTACAGATTTCTCCGTGTAAGTTTGAACATTGTCGGAAACATTTGGCATCAATTCAATACAAAACTCAATATGTTTTAATAATAAATGTTTGGGTTTAATGAATCTGGGTTTTATTTCTTTCTAGATATTGAATTAACAACAGGAAACAAGAACCGTGCTCGACAGCGCACATATTAAGATCAAACTCAGCACAATTAAAAACCCCCCAAGAAAAAATCCTGAGGCTATTCCTCAACTCCTTGTATATTTAATATTTCCTCGCACTTAATAAGGATGAGGCACATTTTAATTTGAGTTATTTATTACAGCGAAACAAAATCGCAGCCATTCCAACACAAAATCCGTCCTTCCAGCGGTTCACTTAAATGATCTATATCGCTGTTCCCCCTCGACTCATTAAGCTGTGAGCTCTCGTAGCTGGAAAATTGCCCCCATGGCATGAAAAATGTAAATACAGCGGAAACTCATTACACACACACACACTTGTGCAGTTGTATCAATCGCCCATACGTCATGATCTAAATATCCAAATAGGAGCCACTTTAAAAACCGTTAGTCTCAGAAATAGCACGTTAAAAAACAAAATTATTAAAAAAAGAGTCTCTCTGGGGGAGAAACGAACATCGAGGGGACGTCACTGCACTGCGAGGAATAATATATCGGTGGGTTCGAGTCAGTGTGGGGTCATTGTTTCACAGATATCACAGCCACAAATAATTTAAGAGCCGTTTCAAATATAGTCGACAGCACAGAATCATCCGACTGACACGCTCCGTCTCTGTTTGGCTGATTTTTCCCAGGAGCTTTTCAGCCGCCCGCAGCAATTTGAGCTCACAGCGGAGAATACAAAGACCGAACTCATCAATTTTTCTGATTGTAAAGCCAGCGAGTGGTTTCACTGAAGCCCGAGCAATTTATATTAATGCAAAAAAGGAGGGAGAAAAAGTATTTTTCTAGAAAGTGCCGCATGTAATTACAGTGAGTAGAAGTGGTGTTTAGAGCAGGTGTGATTTTTGATAGCGCAGAAACATTGTGTGTGATTTCTTTTCTTTTCTTTTTTTGTGGTAATAACGCCGTCACGTCCAGCTTTCATCCCGATTATTAAAGAACACATGTTGTCAAACTGGGCCCACTTCCTGTCAAAACACACGTCAGTCATCCTGACGAACTGTCACCAGCTGTAATGGTGAAAGGAGGGTTTTGAACACACACACGCAGGAAATCAGAGACGCGAAATCAGATTGTGTCCGACATCAAGTCTGAAAATGTTCATCAGCGTGAACAGACTCCTGACAAGCCCCCTCGGCCGAGTAGGGACACAGCCAGCGCTCACGACAAGACCGAGAGTAGAACGAACAATGAATGAATCCTCCTCTTTGCCAAGAAGCACACAACAAACTCAATAAAACAACCAACCAACAAAATACACCCAAGTGACGCCTGCTGTGTCCGACAGACGAGCTCAGTAACCCCTTTCACACTGGCGTTTGGATGCGGCTTCTGTGCGCCAATTCTCCACATCCATCCCAGTGTGAATCTCTCCGATGCAGCGAGGGGTGAAATTTCGCTCCGGCGCTGATCCGCCTCTGGAGGTAGTATCAGGGCCGCATTACTGGCGAGCCGAACCAGTGTGAACGGATAAGCCGGCGGCGCGTATCGAGGGCGTGTCGATCGGACAGTCGGTGAACTACACAGGTCCTTCACTCAACTTAATACAGAGAAATGTCCCACAAAGCAACGTTACAGGACCAAACAACAGTAACGTAGCAACTGTAACTGTCTCTGGCAACTTATACGAGGAAAAGAATACCGCAGATATACGTGGAGAAGCCTCTGTCCTCCTGTCTGTCCTCCCGTCTGTCTGACCGACACATTTCTGCCCAAAAAACAGCGTCTGTCGGCGGCAAAAAACTTAAACTCACCCAGTGTCTGTGATGAAAATAAATCACCACGACGGTCAGCCCTCCCGACCGAGACTTCGGTGAACTTTCCCCCGGAGGACAGCCTCCGTCCCGCGAGTCAGACAGCGTCCAGTTTACTGATGGTGATGTAGGCTAATTATGTAATTTAGCGCGAAAAACGTAACTTCGTCACTTTCCAGGATGTTTGGTGGGTCAGGATCTCAATCACTGCACATCATAACAGCATCCATATGATTATAAACTATCCGCGGGTTTAGATTGACAGGAGGACACCTGGGAAACACCTTGAAAACACACCGACGTCATCATCATGACGTGAACCGTCACGCCTCTTTAGGAGCCGCAGCGCCGGATTTCTGTGTGAATTCACGTCGGTTCGTCTTTAATGCGGAGCTGCTTCGCTCTGTGTGAATCGCTATCAGCGGAGAATTGCCGAACCGCCGCTGCGGAGATAATGCGGCTTCTCCTGTGTGAAAGGAGTTAGTGATTCTCCGACGACTCTGGAGTTCCCTCCTGTAGTTGTGACGGTGCTCTGCTGTCACAGTCCCGTAACAGGAAGTAGTTCATCAGGTCTTTATTCTTCTACGTTGGGCGACGTCCGCGACTTGGTAAAAGGCGATGTCATCGTGATGGACGATGAGATCGCTGTGTATAAATTTGAGGCAGCGTGTCCCCTCAGTGCTGTCGTAAGGCATATTGCGTATTAGCTCGCCACTGTAGCCACCGCTGTTTCCCACTAGAGTTGCAAAATTCTGGGAAATTTCAAAGATGGAAACTTTCCATGGGGATTAATGGGAATTTAAGGGAATAAACGGGAATAAACTGGGAATTTTCAAAATTGAAGGTTGGCTCTTCATAGGGAACTTAAATATAGTTGGGGAAAGTATATTTTAGCATAATCACTTGAATATCCAGCCATTCCTCAATCACATGCACATAGCACACTGCTTACTGCATGGCTGTTGAGGCCACGCCCCCTACAGGCACTGTGCATGCCTCCATAACATGTACAGATGATTTCTAGAAGACTGGACCACACTTTTGAGCCCAAAGCACAAGACTATTGAAGGCACACAGCCTGTGGACTACACAAAATTAAGTAAGTGTTGATGATATTATGGGGAAATATATTCATTAAATGTTTAAACCTCTGGGGTCGACGGACACGCCAGCGCCTCCAAATCACGTGACCGCTTTAAGACGACGGAGCAGCGAGAGGCAGCTTCACTGATTCTCTGTTTCAACTTGTGGCGAAAGTGCGGACTTCAAACTAAATACCAGTTTTTAAATTGTGTTGATAGGCCGAGTAAAACCGGACTTCTGATAAATAATGTGTGCGACGCTTTTACGCGAATATCGCCGTCACGTTTGGTGCAGGAAGAAACGGTAAAACGGGCTTTTCTCAGTAACGTGTCCGCAAACAGGAAGTGCTTGCAAGCAAAAAAACCTGTGACACCCCCTTTCCTATTGGTGGAAAAAGCCACCACATCAACCAATCACAAAATCATATGACAAATCACGTGATTTGGTTGCTGGGGAACAGGGGGAAGTTGTGGGGAATATTTCCAAAATTCCCCAGCTTAACTTCCCATGGAAATTTACCGGAAATGTTCCGCCCCTTTGCAACCCTATTTCCCACCGTTGCTCTGACAAGATTCTCCAACTGTCTCACCCTGCAGAGGAAACTATCTCCCGTTACGTACAGCGTCCTTGTGTCCTTAACTTAGCTTTGTTCAGCCTCATGTGCGTAAAACAACGTAGCCAAGGAAGCTAAGCTAAGAAAACTGAGTATAAAAGCGGCATAACAGACAGAAACAGCGGCCTGCGGGGATAGAAACACACACAGCAAATCACAAACAACAACAGCTCTCTCCCTACGGCATCTCTGCGGGGACACACCTCCTAATTGAGCTCTCCGGTGGGAGCCTTTTCAATCAGGATGATACGACGGTCGGGGATTACTACGAGTCGATGGCTGTCAGCCGTCGGCGATGGACGACGGCATCGTTCATCGGCCGAACCCTAGAGTCAGCGTTATCATGTCACCTGGGAGCTTTCTTCATGCACAACACCATGGCTGTCCAGGGAACGACCAGCGTGGAAGACGAAGGTTTGATGCCGAGAAATAATCTGATTCTGTAAAAAGGCTGACGGAAAAAATGAAAACACGTCGTCTCTCTGCTGGATATGATATTCATAGATAAATGTGTCTGTTGAACTTTTTGATTCGGGTGAACTGACCCGTGGACAAACTCCCATTCCACGAGGGATTCACAAGGATTTTCTTTTTCTTCCGCCGTTTCATCAGATCGTCTGCACCGACGAGACAGCCGTCAGGATTCCCACATAAACAAGGTCGAAGGTCCAGAACCAGCTTTCCTTTTATAGTTTGTTTTGGGGGCGCTTTCACGAGCAGCTCGAGTGCAGAGCTGACAGGGAATACGAGGAGAGGAAGACACGCAACAAACAGATTCATGGTCAGCGTCTGAACCCCGCAGGGGTCCGAAGTGAGGCCCGGTACCAGAACCAGCACTGACAGGTCCGTCTCGTGACCTCGGAACAAAAAAATGAAGTTAATATTGTTGGAATAGAAAAAAGAGACGGGAGTTCAGAAGAAGTTCGTTCATTCATTTAACTACGAGCTAACGACGCAGAGAGAAGAGACACACACACACACACACACACATATACAGAGAAGAGACACACACACACACACACACATACACAGAGAGAAGAGAAACAAACACACACACACACACACAGAAGAGACACACACACACACACATACAGAGAAGAGATACACACACACATACACACAGAGAAGAGAAACACACACACACACACATACATACAGAGAAGAGAAACACACACACACACATACAGAGAAGTGAAACACACACACACAGACACACACACACACACACAGGCAGACAGACACACACACACACACATACAGAGAAGAGAAACACACATATACACACACAGAGAAGAGAAC